>KV700139.1:0-190613 GCA_000507405.3 Kwoniella heveanensis BCC8398 | reverse complement strand
CTCACTCCACACTCCACCCCATACAACATATCATACCATTCACCGTACGCTACGTCCATGTACTCTAAAACTTGATTATGTGCAGATAGGCCAGATGGTAGCAAGCAAGCAAGCAAGCAAGCAAGCAAGCAAGCAAGCAAGCAAGCAAGCAAGCAAGCAGTCATCACGTTTCTTGGCGATTCATTCATTCAATCATTCCTCATCTAGCTTGCAATCCCTAACAATTCACCAACTCCGTTTTTTGTGTACAGCGATATCACGAGCACGAGCAACATTGGCAGCAACAACGACTGAGAAGAAGATTTGCATTGATAGAGAACGAGTGAGGGGGTGACACTCCCTGCGCGAGCAATCCGGTGAGCATTCGATGATCCTTTCTAGCCATCTCAACCAGACCAATCTTTCTGCCTACACGCACATCCTCATCTGCGTATCGCGGATCATACACCACCTTTATGCACAATCCTTTGAGTCCATACCTCGCGTATACGCATACCGTCACTCCAAGCCTGCTATTTGCTTGCCTGCCCAGAACATCATGTTCCAAGGACAGACAAAGCTTGTCTTGTCTTGTCTTGCCTCGATCTTGCTTTTCACCCTGCCGCGCCGACCTGGCTGCAACGGCAGCAGCATTTGTTCTTCTATCTCGGAATCTGCTGTATCCGAGAGTGTCATGATCACTTTGATCTTTTGTGTTTGATCCGATCAAATAGGCTCGATCTGAGGCCACTTCTTCGTCTTAAATACAAACCCCACCATTCACACAAGGACATACACATCTCATCCCTGCTCTCCTCGTGTGCCGCGTCTGCTGAGCATCATTCTTATTCACCTCGTGTTCTTGTGACACGTTCTGGTACACCCTCGTGTAACGCTAGAAGCTCCGGTGATCATATCGCTTCGGTAGGCGGGAAATTGGGACAGTCGAGCTGACCTACTCTCATTCCCTATGCTGTTCATTGGGAAACGTTTATGCCGACAGAAACGACACGGACACGAATACTACTACGAAGCGGATTGAACTATCGCCACAACATCCACATGTCCATATAACCGTTTCTTGTTTTTGTCACAATCGAGATCGATCTTAGCGGGAACCCCACTTCGCCCTTCTATCATCAACATTTCACCTGGAGGAGTCCTGGGCTTTCCCCGCGACAGCACGATGGTGGTGATCGCCCTCGGCGCTAACGAGGGTCTGGCCACCGTCGATTCGGCCTTGCAGTCCGGCCATCTAGGATCGGGAAGTATAACGTCGATTAATCTGACCGATTCACCGCCCGATTCGCCCCAACGGAGAACATACGCGCCTCCTATGGGTGTATCGAAGTTGGGCATAGAAACGGGCCCCCCTTCGACATCACAGCATTACCCTACACCTACTTCCCCTCGTCGAGCAGCGATCCATCACGAAGGAGACAGCCATCACCAGCACCAGCACCAGCATCACGGTCATGCAGACTATGAGCATGATTGGCATCACGATGGCGAGCACGAACATGCTCACGCAGGACCGTCAAATCACGGATCAAGAGCGATCCCTCCTCCACCTAACCCGCGGCGACACCGATCTGGGATTCTGATGTCAAGAGTACGAGCCGCTTCAAGTGGATCAGCTATCAAGCTCGGCGCGAATGCTGCAGGCAGCAAATCGCATGGAGATCTGGCTTCGTTTGGCGGTGTTACAGGTCTTACCGCTTTGCATACCAAAGCAGAGGAACAAGACGTTTCTAATCGGAGCCAGGGGCAGGAGGATACTAGTGACGAGCTGGATGAGTTCGACGAGGAAATCGGAGGTGAAGAGGGAGTTGGCCGGAGGCGGTTCAGGTCCGTTGATAGGGACACGTGGAGAAGACATGTGAGCGAGGGGAGCAGAAATCCTAGCGTGGACGAGAACACCGAGGATAACGTATGGGACAACTCGTGAGTGTTGGCTGTGCCTGCGAAGCATAGCGGCCACAGCTAATCACCTGTTCTGTCCACTATTCCTGGTCGCAGTGCTCGATACTACCACCACATCCACTCTTCTCGCCCATCCTCCCGCTCAGCTTCACGCTCAGGATCCCCTGATCATTCCCCGGCTCCTCGAGCAAGAAGTATAACATCCCCGCATTCATCGCCGATATACGTGCGGCGGAACCTCACCCTCCCGCATACTACCAATGGACCAGGACCTCCCTCACCCGGTGCCGGTCTTTCAGCGTCACTCTCACCCAATCACCATTTCTTGCAAACCCATCTCCCGCCGACGTTTTCATCGCATTCACAGGGCAGTACGAGCCCAGAGTCGAACTTACATGAGTCCCATCATGGTGCCGCTATGGTCTTCACTCCCACAACACAAGAGTGGAAGGATCTGCAAGCTACGCCTGAATGGCAGGAGATGCACGGATCGATGCGCAAGGATGGGGAGATGGCACCCAGTTTCAGCGGAAGCAGCAGTGGCTCTGACGATGAAGCCAAGAGGAACAGCTTAGATATGAGTGGAGACAAGAGCAAGGAAGGCGGACATGGTCAACATCATCATCAACACCATTCACAGCATGAGCATCATCGTTTCTCTTCGCATGCTTCCCATAGTCACGAAACTCCCCGAAAGCACACCAATCGACCGATACTGAAGTCTTCGATCTCAGCAGAATATCTTGGTCCCGAATCGACCCACACACCTGATCCCGGATCTCCCATCTTGACTCCCGCTGATGATGATGCGGGGTCAGTATATATCGACTCGAACCGACCAATCTTCAACCCCGTTATTATCGCTCCGAGCCCCATAATGCCCGTCGCGGACAAGGTTGCGACTGCCCTGGAGTCGCCCACTCGACAAGGATCGATCTCTACTCCCGTCACGCCGCTTGACAGCAAGCACGAAGACAGTCACGCTGAGCAGATCGGCAGCATCGGAGGAGATGATAATCAGTATGAGGACGGCGACATCATCTTGGCTGATCCAAATGCGGACAGCCCGGTGAGATTCGCCAGTATCGGGAGAAGAGACAGTCTACGAGTTGTCAAGAAACCGGGAGATCACCCTCCTTTACCTCGGACCAAGACAAAGCGGGAGCTGGAACGTGAGAAGTTGCTGCAACTGGTAGATGAGGAGCTCGAGGGGGATCATGGCTCTCCGACGCCCGACGAGAAGAGCAATGGTTGGGGTGGGAATGTGCAGGAGATCGGATCTGGATTGGGTCTTTCTTCGACTCCTTCCATCATGACGGACGTGCGGATCGATCCCGATATCCCTGTGCGACCCAGTTCTGCCGATCCAATTGTCCATGGGAAAGCGGAACCAAAGAACCCATTTGATAACCACTTTGGACAACAAACCCAGAAGAGCTCTACGGCGCCGACTCGGCTCAAAGCGCCATCGGTCTCGCCAACTTCGACGTTCAAGCCTTCCCCTCTGCAAGCTTCGCCCGTGAACGCTACTTCAGCACTACCCACCCCATCGACAATCAACAGCTCACCAGCCGATACGCCTGATGTAGACGTGATTACTTCCCCTCCCACCACCTCTGCCACGACGGAGCCTCCACCTCCGGCGCCGGCAAGTTCAAACCTAGCTTCGATCAGAGACTATGCTCGGAACTTCGCCTCGCGATCTAGACACCCTTCGGTCGAGAAATCCCTAGCGAAGGACGCTTCGCCGCCTATGTCACCTCGATCACCGCGACGGAGAGATACGAACCGAGTGAGCCTAGTCGCAGGGCGTGTGGTGCAGCCTTTTGCCATTCCACCCTCGACAGCCTTACCACCTCCATCTCGACCACCCCTGGACAGGAATGTCTCTCTACAATCCTTCTCGCCGTTCAGGTCGCCTGCTCTATCTGCTTCAAGACCGCCAAGCTCGGCTCAAGTACCTCAGATCTCACGACTGGATAGCACGATCTCCATCGCACCTTCTACGGGTGCACCTAGCGAATGCTCGACACCTACGGATGAGACTGCTGGCGGGATCGGAGGGAGAGGTATCGATGATTATGTGATTCTGAAAGAGGCAGGCAAAGGCGCTTACGGGCTGGTGATGAGAGCTAAAGTGAAGGGTCCGAAGGGAGAACCTGTCGGCGTGAGTGCAGCTTTCAGGTGTATGCCATATCTGGACAAAATAGCTGATGTGTGTTACGCAGGACGAGGTGATCATCAAGTATATCATCAAGGCGAGAATCTTGGCGGATTGTTGGAAGAAGCATAAAGTCCTTGGACCGATCCCTGTTGAGAGTGGGTATTGGCGTACACGTTGCGTATTTCGTGACGAATACCTTTACTAACTTATACCCTCTTGCGCAGTCCACGTCATGGATCAGCTCCGACATCTGCTCTACCACAAACCAAATCACACGTTACCCTGGGACCCCTCTCGATCCAGGACAGACGCCGCCACCAGCCCGACGTCTGTCCCCTCGTCACCCTCGACGTCCATCAAATCAGACAGATCTGAGCCAAGCTCTGCCAGCGGTATCTCGCCCGAGGCGCACTGGGCTTCGGCGCAGGCTATGAAGGAAGGCCATGCGCCTCCATTCGTCTCGACGCAGAAGTATATCGCGGCGGAGATCAAAACGAGCCCACAGAGAGGGCATCCGAACATCGGGAAACTGCTGGACTTCTTTGAGGATCGAGAGTTCTATTACTGTGGGTCGCAACCTTTCCAAACGTGGCACAGATATCATGGATGGATCCATATTTTGGCAAGGCCGCTGACGTTTTCTCCTGCAGTGGTCATGCCTCGATTCGGGACTGGCCTGGACCTGTTCGACCACGTCGAGTCATCACCTTCCGGCTTGGACCCCTTCGAAGTCCGATCGCTTATTGGCCAACTGGCTGATGCCGTCCGTTTCCTACATGCCAATGGCATCGTTCACCGAGATATCAAGGACGAGAACGTCATTCTCGACGGATCCGGCCGATGCCAGCTCATCGATTTCGGATCAGCTGCCCATTGGAGACCTGGGAAGAGATGGGACACATTTTCGGGCACTCTGCACTACGCTTCTCCCGAAATCCTGCGAGGTGAGATGTACGGTGGCAAAGAGCAAGATATCTGGGCTCTAGGAGTGGTAGGCTACGTCCTCCTCGTCGGCGAGACGCCGTTCTCCGATTTACCGGACGAAGTCCTCGATGGCCTGCTGGAAGGATCCCGAGCGCTTGAGGTACTGGAGGAGCGCTGTAGTCACGGCCATGAGGACGAAGGGCTAGAAGATGACGGTGGTGGCAGATTGAGTGACGCTGCGGATCTGGTGAAGAGGTGTTTGGAGCTCGAAGTGGCTGATCGACCTAGTGCAGAAGTCGTGGTTGAGCACCGATACCTGAAGGGACGCGGAGGATGGACGGGCAAGAGGGGCTGGGTGAAGGATCAAAAGTAGAAGTAGGGGTTACGTTGAAACGTCGCGACGCCCAAACGGAAGAGTATATAGAAAAAGAGGTACACTAGTCAAGAGGAATCGAAGCAGGAACGGATAACAGTCAACTCGGAGACCCGACTGGATCTGGAGGATCACAAGGGTAAATAGGAGAGGCCATTAAGATCGAATCGGCAATTAGGATTGGAACATCGTCACCCAGGCCAGGCCCTCGCTTCACATATTCCCAAAGCGCCAAACCATCAAAGACGACACCATCATCATCATCTTTGTATCGCCATCGATCAAATCTCCTGGAGGCCGGTATCACCATACATGCGCTATTCTCACCACTGCGTATAAATGTCATCGGCCGGTCTGATACCGATGCGATCGATATATGGGTGTCACGCTCAAGCCATCCACGATTCGACAAAATACAATACAGTATACATTATATACAACGCATCCGAATCATTTCATTGCGCATTACCATTGTAAATCGAAAATATGTCCCCTGTTCGTCCTGCACACGCAAGCTCGACCTCGGTCGCAAGCTCAAGCGCATTCGCAATCTTCATGTATTCTGGTAGGATAGGATAGTATGCTGTGAGTTCTCATAAAAAAGGTCCATGTGGATTGTGGCATATGTCAATGCATATTTGTATCGATTCTGGCGCCATTCAAACTCGAATTCAACAAGTGTTGCGAGTCAGGTCTGTCCGGTGTGACGGACAGGCAATGTTATACATAGGAGAGCTCGGGATAGGGCAGGCAGCTGCAGCAGCAGCTGCTTCAGCCGAGGTGTTAACGATTTACAAATCTTCAAGCTGGCAGAGGGAGGTAATTTATAAAAGTCGATACACATGCACATCCATGTCATGTCATGATATGATATGATTTCTGAGAGAGGGGAACTAGTTTATAGCTACATGTCAATCATTGCTCGTGATAAGTTACGATATTGCTGGTGTCGTGTGAACGAGCTTCTCTTTCTCTGTCTCCCTTCAATTCTGCCCCGAATGAGCGGAACATCACTTGCACTCCCACTCGCTCTTGCACTTGCGTCTGTCAGTTTACCGCTTCGACGAGAGCAGATCTAACCGATCCATTGACCGTTGTTCTGCAACACCAATACAATCAGCAATATGCTCACTTATCAGGGCCCTTCCTTGGGCATCGATGTATCAAATCCCACTCACCAGATGCATCATTTGCCCAGTCATCGCATTCGAGTCAGCCGACGCGAGGAACACGTACGCGGGGCCCATCTCTGCGGGCTGGTTAGCTCGGCCATGGAGGGGGAGAGTACCGAGTTGCCATTCTTCCATCTGCTCGGCGGGCCTCGAGGCGGGTTGGAGGGGTGTGTAGACGGGGCCTGGGGGTGGGGTCAGGGGTAGCGCATGGAAAGATGAATGACGAATATAAGGGGTGTTGTGTCAGTCCTCGGCCCTCATCTCTGATGTCCACGATTGGAGCAGATCCAGTCATAGCTCGATCCTATGAACCGAAGTACTTCTCATCGTAGTCGAAGTCAAAAATACACCCCACTCACCAGGACAAACCGCGTTGACCCTGATTCCCTTGGGCGCCAACTGCATCGCCAGCGACCGAGTAAACGTCACAATCGCGCCCTTGGTCGAAGAGTAATCCATCATAGCAGGGGACCCCTTGAACGCCGTGACGCTGGACGAGTTGATGATGGACGATCCTCGTTTCAGGTGGGGGAGGGCGTATTTGGTGAGGGCGAACATGCCGAGGATGTTGGATCGGAAGGTGGACTCGACGTTTGAGAGCTGCAAAGTGGCCCAGAGTACATACAGGTCAGCGGAAAAGCCCACTTGAAAGGACGAGAGGCGATCGTCAGACGTATCCAGTGGCAGGTGACCGCATGCAGTCTGGCCGGTCTGGCACATGCTCCGCACTCCGCAGCCAAGTTGACATGCGTCTCAGTTCCAATTCCAGAGAGACCCCCCACCCCACTCACATCGATATCCGCCAAGTCCTTGCACATGATCTGCTTGGAAGCGTTGTTGACCAAGATATCAAGCTTGCCATGCTCCTTGATATGGGCGTCGACAATCTTCTTGACGTCTTCCTCCTTCATCAAGTCGCCTGCGATCGTGAGGCACTTTCGGCCGTCTTGCTCGATGGCTTTCTTGGTTCGTTGGGCGCTGTGGGCGGCGTCAAGGTTGTATATCAGCTGCTCTGTTCTCTCAATAGAACGATCACTTCGATGTCGATGCCACAGACATTCCGACGAACATCGCGGGCCGTCTTCTAGGACACCCTCCATACACGCCAAGAAAGCTTCACTCACTCCTCCTCCTCTTCGGGGAGGTAAACAATCGTCACATCTGCTCCCTCCCTCGCGAATTGCTGAGCAGCAGCCCTACCTATGCCCGAGTCACCCCCAGTGACCAGAGCCGCTTTCCCCTTGAGCTTGTTGCTGCCTTGGTATTCTTCGAGGTAAGGCTTGCCGTCATCGTCCCATTTCTCGAGCTTGGTGAACTCGGCGAGGGGGTCGAGGTCGACGTCTTTGCCGGGAAGCGATTGTTTTTGCTTCTTGATCTCAGTGAGGCCCTGTGCATGTCGTCGGAGCGAGTGCATAGCAAGCAATACATCGAGTCAGCTGAGTTCGTATTTGATATCTCATCAAATAGAAATAGGATTGGAGATCATCGGAAGGCCGAGTGATGTGGCCTAACAGTTGATGCACGCCCCGACATACCTTGTAAGCGGTGATAGATTGAGGTTCGTCGTCTGATCCCATCGTGATAGCAGTGCTCTGGAACTGTCTTGTAAGAGTTATAGCAGGGTGATGTAAGATAGTCGGCCTGACTAGTAAGTGATTTCTATTGGTGTGGGTGATCCGAAGGATGGGTGTTCTAGTTAGAGATTTAAGAGGGGAAGAGAGGATGGCAAGAGTCATTTTTGTACTGAACAGGATACAGTGAGATGCAGATGCATTCCTGGCTGATCATACCACTAGTATACCTCACCCCTCAAGTGACGTCGAGAATTCGTCTTATATGCATGCACGAAGCAAAGGAATGTCATGACATATAACGTACAGTAGCATACACATCAGGCTACTTTACTGCTTTACGTTGTCTCTCAGTGACGTCAAAGATCGCTTCGAGTGGAGTGGGACCAGTGCTCTACGGTGGAGGGAGCGACTCACCACACCAGGTCCAGCCAGGCTCCGTGTTAGCCTTAGCCGATTCCGATTCCAGGTTTATGGTCCCGCTTTCAACCGTCATACCTCGTCAGACGACGGAACTGTTTCCCACCCCCAACACAACTCGTCGTTTGATGCATACATGCATATGCGTATGGTGGTCGACTGTCGTCTGACCGAGCGAGACAATTGACATGGTGATCTCGTCTCGTATACCAACCAATCCAGCTGACCCGGACGCTGCAGTGGCGTTTTCATCCGCTTGTGGCGCATCAATGACGATCCTCGGTCAGCATTCGACTACTGTACTCGGGTACTACCCACTGACCCCTTGATGTCTATCGATATGGTTCCCGAGGCTTGTGCTGAGCAAGGGTTGACATCTACGCTGAAACTGAAAGTTTCGAGATTGTCTCGTTAGTTAGTCGTCGACAAACTGCTGCAGACGACGACAATGTACTGAGTCTTCGTGTAGTGTCCTTACCCTTCGTACCGAAGCTCAGCCTGAAGAACTTTCAGAAAAGGAGGCTTCGCAAGAACCAGAGTCGTTTCGGCACTGATTTTCGGAGCCATTCTCATGATCGACTTATATTATGCCAAGCTAAAGAATGATCCGTCCGACCTGCTGTATCCGTGGTGGATGACTCGACTGAATTCCGATAACCTCGGGCCTGGTCGATTTGCGAGCATGTATAAGCAAGGAAGGATAAGGCGATCGATGAATAGTCGCTAACGCACAGGATAAATCGTAGTCAGGACTAATCGCGTCCTCGAATGCTTTAAACGATCGCTCCTCAGAGATAGAATAACTCTACAATCGCTACACCGCCAACAATGACCGAACCCAGATCTACTACTGTCAACACCCGTACACACACCGTTATTGCCGACAGCGACCGAGTGACCGTGAGGAATACCGCTGGCGACCTCACCTTTGACCGGTTCTGCGTGTGTAGCGCATGCAGCGAGCAACCAGACGCGTACGTTTACTACCTCTGAACGTTTCATTGCTACATATCACCTCACCTGTAGAGTAGCCCCTAGCTTGACCCGTACTCGGTCGGCGCCTTCGTGTATTACTTTTGCTTGTATCCGTACGCATGCCGATAGCAAGCAATCTATGTGCTGTTCTACGATACAGCGGCAAGTGGAGCAACAGGGTCACCGTTCCACTGCATAGACCAGAGACCAGCGAAGACATACCCCCTGGACGTCAATTCCGAAGAACCGCTTCTCTGCACACAGGATCATCGCGAGCCACTTCAGCTCAGCATCTCGGTCCGGGTTCCGCAAGTCGTGCTTCTATACCTACGACAAGCACTACTCGTGATGCTACTGCCCTTTCAGTCGGAGGTGCTCAATATCAAAGTAGCCCCTTGGGCACATCGACAGAGCATGGGCGAAACTCGACCAGAGATAGCAAGCGAGAGGAGCTTGATTTTACACCCGTTGAGCCGGATGATCTACGTGACAAGAACTAGGGGATCTGTGGCTAGGGGGACAGATTGGAGAAAGCGCGTACCAACTTCTGAGGGATCATCGGTACAACATATGAGATGAAATTGTCTGAGCTACAGTACTGGGGCAGTACGCTATTACCGAGATAATTCAGTGTTTTTCTCATCTTCACTCCGCTGTACATTGCACACACACCACACAGTAACCATCCAGAGATTGAACGTTCGAGCATTCTCGAGGGACGCTTCGACGTATATCTTCTCGACTGAGTGATTCCCCCGGAGACATTCATGTCGATGAGCTTGTCTCTGAGCACGATTCCCGCAGCCCTGGCAAACGAGGCCTGAGGACTGAAAGGTGACATTCTGCGTTCTTTCCAAATGGATTAGATATCGAGTTCCGACCCAACGGAAGCACCCTCGCACACAGTATGAGCCTTTTAGTCCAGATAAGCCTGTGTGGCGACGACAGGAAGAAGAGACCCGATCGTAAGCTTCCTGCTTGACATATCATACTCCGCTGCACCTTTCTTCGTCTGATGATGAAAGGTCCTGTCCCCTAGCTCCCTGAACAGTTCTGGACACACGTCTGGTCGAGTCGCTCAGGGCATATCGACCCCACCAACACCTCTGTCACGAATCCCTCGACAGTGTCATCCTTTGAAGTCCCGTCGGTCGTGACGAGGCTGTCAAAATATCTGAAAGGGGACAAGACAAATGATGTAGAGGCTCAACAAACATCTACAAGGGATTCAAGAAGCCCTCTTGCACTTCGCTTCGCTTAGATATCGTCAGCATCGAGGTTAGCTTCGCACAGCGTCATGTACAAATCACCCCAAGAGTCCATGATCAGACCCAATACTGTACAGAGATATAAATACGGGCCGTGCTCTTGCGCACTGTCCAGGATGATCCGCACCACACAACTAAATACACTCGTCAAATAGCCTTTACCTTCCATTTCTTTGGCCATCTCATCGCAGTGAGTCTCGATTTCCTGCAAATCGTTCCGGCTCACACTCTTGCGATCTCTGAGGATGAATCGAAGGTGGATGATGAAGTACCGTACTCACTGACAGTGTCGGAATTACGAGTAGCACTTTTCCAGCAACATGTCCTTGTTCTCGCAAGACGATCTCGAGTCGTGTCGAAGTGTACACTCGACGTTTCAGCCCAGCGAAGTCGCGCGTGTCCGTATGCATTCGAGTGGCGAGATCCGTGGCATAGGTCAGACGCTGTGTGGGACTGTCACCTACCCGTGTGCTTGTGAGCCCTGCTCCAATGCCAGAAGCACCAAGTGAGCCGGCCCATACCGTCAAAACAGATGAATCAGTTGCGCCGAAAGTACTGTGTGGCGCTGCCACAATCGTCCTACAGTATGTACTTGATGCTGATTGGGGATTTCTATCTTGACCATCATCACACAGTGGCACACGATACTTGTTCGTGGCGAGCACTAGCGGTCGTATAAGGGGTTCTCGGGTGGACATCTGGAGAAACCGGGGCCAGGACTACGGCGATATCGGTATCTTTACTGTCTCTCCGAGCGGCGTTCCGGGGCCCACATTTGCCGACTCCCAAAGGGTGACCGAGCTCGCCGACGATGAGCCGACCAACGACACGTCGGGTCGAGAGGCTCATTCTCCAGGGCTGCTCCCGCCTACGGCGCAGGACACTGCAGATTCCCAGCAACAACAACCGACCGCGGCCGCAGGGTCAAAGGCTCCCTCCGCGGCACCGACAGGTGGGATTGGGACCAACTTGCAGCCGTCCTCTGGTGTTGCCACTTCTTCCGCGCCGCCATCTACCGTCGCTTCGGCGGTCTCTCAGACCCAGACTATGGAGTCGGGCAATGAGACTACCTTAGCTGTTCGTAGCGGCCCGCCTGCAATCTGATCGATGGCAGTGATGCGTCCGCCTATACTGTAAATCCAGTGTGGCACCTCAGCAGTCCGCCAGCTATATGAGCCCCACGGATGGTATATACTTTACGCTGGAGCTGACCAAATTACTTGCGGGGTGCGCTACCGTGTACGTATGCATATGTCTGTTGGTGGTAGTGTTTGGAGATCATGCATTACGTTTGAAGCCCATCCTTTCATTCTGCTTTCCTTTCGACCCATCGAGTCCGAATGAGGCTCTCTTGCATTGTGCTCTTGGCAACAAGAGACGGCCACAAAGTGTCCTTTGAAGGAACAGTATTTGTTCTGGCTTCTGTCGGAGCCCAATTTCGACTCGACATGACTCGATGGCCTCGCTTGCCTTGCCTGTATGTACTGTATGCCCCTGCGTGAATTGTTATACTACTGTATCTTGGCAGTCCACTACTCGTACGGAAGCCTCTTTGGACTCTATATCCACGCTCTGATCAGGAGGCAGGGGTCTCATCTGCATCTTCTGCTTGGTCGACTACCACTTCAACGCCTGACTCGATTCACACAACACAAGCCCACACGTGCGCTTAAAATGTCCTCCAAACTCAGCGATTACGAACTCGATCAAGCCAGGCGCCGACACCCTTCCTTCACGCCCTCTGAAGCTCATTACACTTGGGAATCATGGGGTGTAAGGGGCGCACTCAGAGAACGACGGGATGGTACCCTGAGATTCTCGTGCGCTTGTCTTGATTGCTCGGTACAGACTGATGAGGAGTGAGTATGATACGATTCTGGCGGTGTCTGTGCTGCTGTTTCAACACCTATGTAACGTGTCCTGTCGTACCTAACTGCACTGTGGTCATGGAGCGAAACGCTGACCGAGATACCTACAAATCTCTCATCGGGCCTACCTGTGCATACTGTGCTGTATGTAGCCAGAAGTGGCGATACGAATCCCACTGCGAAGAGCGTATCCGCGCAGGAGGAAGCCGCGGCGTGTCCATCGGCTGGAACGGCATCACCTTCAACCCCACCGACACGAGGATCTTCGAAGACTCATTGACACTGTATCCGCCTTCTCAATCATCCGCGGGGGTAAAGTCGGAGGTTCCTGATTCCGAGAGGATCACAGAGCTTCCTGATGATATGATGATTGGACCGGCAGGAGCTGGGGTCGGGGCAGCGGGTACTGGTTCTTCGATTGGAGGTGCTGGGGATACCGGTACCGACCTGGAAGCGCAGCTTGATCGAAGGGGAAATAGTGCTTATAGACCGCTTGACCCCAGCAGTCAGTCCAGGATCACTTCCGATGCTATCATGTCCCGCCTGCCGTCGGTATCGTCTGGGGCCGAGACTGGCACGCGAGACTAACCAATAGGTCATTCGTGGTCGCGGATCTGCAAGCCTGTTGTGCCTGCTATGACACAGTTATTACTTTATAGTCATACGATTACAATGCATGATCATGGAATGGGTACTATCGTGAATGTATTTGTCGTTGTCATTACAGTACGTAAGCTGAACTATCCTCAGTCCTCGTCCTCCTCTTCGTCTCCAATCATCAGGGTTTCATTTCCATCCTCGTTCTCCTCGGCTCGGAGGAGTTGTCGTCGCTGGAACTCGTCCGCTCGTTTCTGAAGTCCGGGATTGGGCTAGAACAAGTCACCCACGTCAGCAGCTATCACCATCTCTCACTGACACGTAGGGAGCAAGCTGCCTGAAGCTTCCCCTATCTGCATATTCAAAGCGAAGGGAGAGGTAAGGACTGGACTCAAAAAGGTTGGATAGAGGAGTCCGAACTCACCTTGAGATCGGTCTTCTCAAGCATCTTGCTACAACCACTGACTGGACATTTGGATGGTCGTCGGTTCTTCTTGTTGTTCTCGATTGTGGAGATGATTGCCGCTCTAGAGAAGTTATGACCACATTTCGTACTGGACGGCAAGACATAGCATAGAATGTCAAGCAATCATGAGTCAGCTTCTCATTACTTTTTCATCGGTAGTGCGATTAAGCGAGATTAGAAAGTCGTGATAAAGCCCGAGGCTCTCGCGAAGGGGTACAAGCTCACCTAGTCACGGCATCTTCGAACAGTCGCAGCGTCAACGGACATCGATAATTTTGGGTTGCACCGCCGAAATCGATTTCTTCATCGTCCGATTCGTCGTTCTCTCCCTTCTCGAGGAAGGTTGATATTGGCGGACAGGCCGAATTGGCATGGTTGATCTCCTACCAAAGTAGACGAATAACAGTCAGGATTGAGTCCATCGATATCTCGCTCGGCCCATCACTTTTGACGCATTATAGGACATGGGAGAAAGAGACATACCCATAGACCACTTCTGAAATTCTGATAGTCTTCGACGTCCTTATCTGAAACGCAAGATCTCGGGTGAGCTGATAGCAAAGCGGATCCCGGATCGTGCTCTTGGCATCATAAAACTCACATTTCGCCCACGGTGACTTTTTGATGTATTCCTTTTCTCGCACCTGCACCTCTTTCTCATAGTCGTTCTCGATGTTGGTCTGCATTGAACCGAAACCGTCCACGAGATCTCTGTTAGTCATGGCGAAGGTATTCCCAATAACGAGGCGAAGCCCATGATGTTAGGTGGATCAGTGCACTCACAAGCTCTTCATCTGCTTGAAGGCGCTCGACGATCCTTTTCAGCAACTCAATCTTGAGCTCGATCATATATTGTTGATCATATGCTCGAAAGAGAGCAGCTTCGACCTCTTGTATGCTCTGTCAATTATACGACGATGGCACCGTATCGCTGAATGAGCTTTTGTTTCTACCTCTTGAACACGAAGACGGAAGTACCAGCTCACCGGATCATCTTGTTTTGCATCTTCGATCGCGTAAGCGGCTTCTTTCAGCTGTTCTACTCCTTCCTCAATCCGGGACTTGACCTGCTTCAGCTGCGCGATCACAGCTGATGGCTGCAATAAGACACCCTCGGGCGTATCAGCGAGAATGCGCTTGACCTACACGAATAGACCATATTCAGGTATACGGGGGAGGCGTGACGCACCACAGCAATGTTTGTTGTACTCTTGGTGACCGGTTGGTTCTCGAACGTTTCAATAGTCCAACCTTCTTCCTCCTCCAGGCCACCCTCCACCTCTGGTGACCCTCGAGCGGGGCGGGCTTTCCTTGAGGGTCCCGCCTCGGGGGACGATGCAAGTGCGACTCGAGTAGGCATCTCTCGCTGGGCTGTATACCATTGAAGAGTGCTTGTGTGACTTGGAAGCAGTGATCAACCTGCAGCTTTTATTTGTGCAGCGAATGGATGGATTGGATTTGATCCCGCGACACGTGAGCTGAGCTGGGAACATGACAGCAAAGTGGAAAAATCAGGAAAATAGCGATAGCGACGCGTCTGCTTACTGTAGTAGCCTTAGCTCAGACGTAGACGCGGTTGAGTTGACTCAACCCGAGTAATCTTGGATATTTACCTCTACCTAAAATCCATCCATCTTCTCATCTTGCTTCTTCTTCATCCCTCTCCAATTGCAACCGCTTTCACCTCCTCAACAGGACCATCGTCAATCATGTCGAGCCCCCTTTCAGCTGGCTTCTGCGAGCTGGTCTTCACTTCCGAAGTCAGCTCGGATACGACCCAGCCCGTCTTACAGATCCTTAGCGTCAAGAAGATTAACGCGCCCGGTGCATCAGGCCAGGACCGATACAGGTGTGTTCAGCTGTTGCGATAGCGTGTCAGTGTAATGAGCAGCTGACGATCGGCACACCTTTCTAGGCTCATCCTGTCCGACGGCAAATACTTCATCCAGGCTATGATTGCCACCCAACTCAACCACATGGTGGAATCCAAAGACCTCGACAAGCACGTCTTGGTCAAGCTCACGCAATATGTCCAGAACGCCGTACAGGGAAGAAAGTGAGCTTGCCGCTTCGAATAGGGGATGATGTGTGAATGAACGGCTCATATGTCATGTCATTGTAGGCTCGTGATCGTCTTGCAGCTTGAGGTCGTACCATGGAACGGCGAGAAGATCGGCAACCCTTCCAACCTCGAACACACAAATCTAGCTGGAGGCGCTTCTAATGCCGCACCCGCTGCTGCCGCGCCTGCGCCGGTCAAGCAGGAGGTCGGCGGGTTTGCCGCTCGAGCGCAGTCTTCCGGGCGGGGAGGTGCGGCTGCCAGACCCGGAGGGAGAGGGAAGCAGGAGGTTGGACCGCTGTATCCGATTGAAGGACTGAGTCCATACCAGAACAAGTGAGTGGCGGACGTCGTCCAATCATAGATCCTGCATGCTACTGTACTAACTCATGACCACTTTACCAGGTGGACGATCAAGGCCCGAGTCACCCAAAAATCCGACATCAAGCACTACTCGAATCAACGAGGAGAAGGAAAGCTGTTTAGCGTAACATTCATGGACGAAACCGTGAGCTTGGAATTGACCGTAGTCGCTAGAAGCTCGCTGATATACCATCTCGACGTTGATAGGGCGAGATCAGAGCTACTGGTTTTAACGAGGCCGTAGACAACTTCTATAACCTTCTCGAGGAAGGCAAGGTGAGTTGCTGCTAGACCGGTCAGCGCACAAGAAATCGGTCAAAGCTGATCGGATGGTATGTCTAGGTGTTCTTCGTTTCTCGAGCTCGTATCAACATCGCCAAGAAGCAATTCAGCAACGTGAACAACGAGTATGAGATTATGTTTGAGAATCAAACCGAGATCGAACCTGTACGTCTGGATCTTTCGTCCTACTCTTGAGTATCATCGGTTGATTCAGTCTCAATCAGTGTGACGATGACTCGGTACCTCAAGTCAAGTACAACTTCAAGGGCATTGGTGATCTCGGAGAGACGCAGAAGGATGAGATATGCGGTGAGCAAGCTACATCTGCGTCAAGATAGGAAACGCTGACAATGCCATGTCATGATCTCAGACGTCATCGGTGTTGTAAGAGAAGTGGGAGAACTGGGATCAGTGACTTCGAAAGCCACCAACAAGCCTGTAAGTCTTCTGGTGTGGTGTAATATCATCCAGTATCGTATAGGCACAGCTGATGTAAACGCCTTTGGTATAGTTCGCCAAGCGAGATATCCAGCTCGTCGACCAGTCCGGTCAGAGTGTACGACTCACCCTTTGGGGCAAGCAGGCCGAGACTTTCGCCGCCGACGACCAGCCCGTTATCGCTTTCAAAGGTGTCAAAGTCGGAGACTTCGGCGGTCGATCATTGTCCATGTTCAGCTCTGCTACGATGTCTGTCAACCCTGATATCCCCGAGGCGCATTCTTTACGAGGATGGTGAGTGATTCTACTAATCAGCTGTAATTCGATTGGCATCAGTAGCTGATGACGGTATAACTCGTAGGTTCGACGCAGAAGGTCACAATCAACATTTCCAAGCGTACACCAACTCGATGAACACGTCTGCCGGTGCCGGTGGCCAAGTTGCTCGACCATCAGAGATCAAGACAATCGGACAAGCAAAGGACGAACAGCTGGGAATGAGCGAGAAGACCGATTACTTCACAACGCAGGCTACGATCGCTTTCGTCAAGCAGGAGACATTCTCGTACCCTGCTTGTGCCAACCCTGATGGATGCAACAAGAAGGTCGTCGATGATGGCTCAGGCTGGATGTGTGAGAAGTGTGACAAGAAATGGGATCAGCCCATTCACCGGTCAGTGTTCTCGCTCAACTGTGACGGCGCAAAATACCCCCGCCGTTTCTCTTGCTGACACAAGCTAATTATGTGCTTCTACAGATACATCCTGTCAATGAACGTCATGGACTACACTGGTTCGTTCTGGATCACAGCGTTCAACGATACCGCCGAGCAGATTATGGAGATCACCGCCAACGACCTGATGCGACACAAGGTGAGTTGTGTGAACGATGATCGAGAATTGGTCCATCGAAGCAACCCAAGTATGCTCATCGACTGACTTGTTCACGATCATTAGGAGGAGGGCGATGGAAACCAGTTCAACTCGTTCTTCCAAAAAGCTACCGGCAAGACCTTCACTTTCCAGATGATGGCCAAGCAGGACTCTTTCAACGTGAGTGCATCGCTAGTCCCTTTCCTCTTCCTTGGCCTCGAAAGACACGCCGACGGCTTATCGGGTCGACCAAAACCGTCTCGTGCTGAAATACGATACTGAATCCGCCCTATGTACTTGCTTCGACAGGATCAACCACGTGTACGATACCAATGTCGAAAGGTCGCATTGCCGGACTACGCTGCTGAGAGTGCACACCTCTCTCAGCTCATCAGCCAGATGAGCGTGTGAGCTTGAGGGTGAAAAGACTTATCTCGGTTTAATTCGGGGTCAGCGAAGTGCCGTCAGAACAAGAGAAGTGTACGAAAAGATAGGTCGACGTTTCAAAGCGTTTCGAGTACCAAAGCGATAGGGCAGGGTGTGAGCCAGGAGCTCAGACAAAGACATGGCATAGCAGGTGTCATTTTCGTTTCAAGTTCCGTTCTCATTCTTTCTGGACTTGGATCCCTTGCAGTAAGACCAGCTACTATGTTCGATATGTATACTATGACTATCCCAGCAGCGTGTGGCCCCGCCATAGAGTAAGCAAGCCTGATGTTATTTATATAAGCCTGATGTTCAAAGGGGCCCTCGAATCTCCCTCTTCGAGTATCAGGTTGGAGCCAGAGATGGTAATGATTCCAATCAAGAGCAGGAATGGAAGGAAGGCATTGCTCATGGCCACCACAGCAGTGTTTCGCAGCTGTGGCGTATGCTACGGATGTCAGGGCGAGGGGTGAGTGAAGCCAAGAGATTTCTGGGTTTTGGGTCTGAGGCCAACAGTCAAAACGAGCGGAGCCGCACCGCAAATCAAGTGAGGTGACAGCAGGGAAAGGTATAGTTACATCGCACTACATTCATTGTACAGTGAGATCTACTGTACTAAACGTGAGCCGACTGCTCTCAAGGCTGGGCTAGGGCTGAGCAGGAGTCTGGGAATCTGGGAGACTGCTTAGTGGGGATATAGATCGTTGTATATAGCAGATTGTACATATGTGTTAGCCCTTACAGCTCTAAGAAGGCAACTTGTTCTCGACCCCCGATAACCAAGCTATCTATCGCAGCGCTACCGATCAACCAAACAAACCCAAAAGGACGTCTAACCCTTGATTTGAGAATGGCATTGTCCCTTCAAGCTCAAGTCACGAATCCCTAATCGCTGATCACTAAGCACTAAGTACACGCACAAAATCTCATACAGACCACTTTTCCATTCGTTCCCTCAGTGATCGCACCACAGCCTCATGTACCATCTCCTGGACCTTCTTCTTCTCCCCCGCGCTCACTCCTCCATCTTGCAACTCCCTATCCACTCTGCCTGGGGTCAAAGAAAGCGGGTTGAACGAGATTGTTCGACCGTCCGTTAAGTGGATCGTGGAGATGGGCTCGCCGTCTTCCCCTAAACCTGATTCGGCCCTTGGTCCGTTGCTACTGACACCGTTGCTGTCTGTGTTTCCTGCTTTGGGGTCATGTGGTAGTATTTTGGCGGCAAGGTGGCCTGGAGCGAGGGATTTCCTGAAGATGAGCGATGGCCCTCGTTTCTTCTTGGGCTTCGACTTGGGCGTTTGCGATTGATACGCGCTGTTGGTAGGGGCACCTCCGTATTTAGCCTCTAGAGCTTCGGGGTCTGGCAAATCATCCGAAGCGTCCGATCCGGCGTCGGCGTCGGCGTCGGCGTCATCGCCATTTCCCTCTTCTTCTTCTGCTTCTGCTTCGTCCGGATCAGACTGACACCCGTCGTGCTCGTCACCCGAGTCAGAAGGCGGCTGAGACGACCGAGAAGAGGCGATAGATCGTGGTACGCCTGCCCCACCTCGAGTATTATTCGCTGTCCTCGACAAAGATGAAGTTGACTTAGATTGTGATTGGGATTGGGAGAGCGGCCTAGTTGATTGTGATAGAGGCGAAGGGGGTACAGATGACGATGATGATGTAAGGTTTTTGCGGAAGGGAGTGGGAGGTAGGGAGGGATTGAAAATATGGTTCTGGGGGAGAGTCTGTGGACGGTCGGAAGGATACCAATCAGCATCGTGAGCACGCCTTGAGCAGTTGCGAACACATGAATGAATGATTGGATCATCCGAAATGTAAATGGTCATCTTGCCACAAGGATGGAAGACAGCCGATTCCAATCGCTGAGACTGATTATCCGGCGCCTTGCTCATCCTGGCACAGGTAATCGAGGGATAGCAAGCAGATGGCGTTTCGAGAGAGTAATTATACTCACACTAGGACCGCTAGAGTTCGACAGTACCTTCTTCTTGGTATTTTTCGCCAATGCTCTCGTGCTCGTGCTCGAGCTAGCAGCTGCGTTGTTGCTGTTCGTCCTGGTCGACTTCCGGAGAGGTGCGGTAGTAGCGGAAGTCGACGAGGTTAAATCTCGGCGGGCTATGTAATGTAGTGTGTACATTTGACTGAGTCAGCGATCATTCCATAACGCATAAATCATTCCATAACGCATAAAATGGTATAGTCCGCCGGACATATTGTGATATGATATGATATCAGTGATATCGATGGCGTTGTCTAACCCACCATTCTTGCTCTGCCTATCTGGTGAACTGGTAGCGGTGTTGTTGCGTTTTCTACGGCGCCTCAAAGTACGTCAGTATATGGGGCGATGCGAGATATGCAGAATACAACGTGACCGCCAAGCGTCCGTCTCTTTGCAGATGATGCGACGAGCCGTACGAATAACATAGGCGAGGTACAACAAGGCCCGTCACCACACAACCAAGTAGGAAGAATCGCCAACTCACCTCTTCCCCTTGACTACCTCCTCACGCTCCTTCTCCTCTTTTTCCTCCCTTACTTTCTCCCTCGCTTCGAAGCTCTCTCTCCTGATACGCTGCAACGTGCCCGCCCAACCACCTCCCCATTTCGCCTCGAGCTCACCCAGGGTCATGGATCGCAGCTCACGGGGTATGGAGAGGATCTCGGACTCTTCTCGCATTCGGAACGAGGTGAGGGTCCGAGCTAGTACGGAGCGGAAGTAGGCGGTCTTGTCGGCGACTAAATTAAGAAACAATTCGTCAATATGAGTAAATAGGAAAGGATCGGCACTCCACCATGGGGGTTAGTCGCACATAGGCGCAAATTGGCTTTCAATGCCTTGCGAAAGAATTGCAATAGTCGGTAGCCAACACGAAGCGTGTGAGGAGCACGGCGTTCAATGAAGTCATATAGATATAGCGACGACTCGACTCGACTCGACTCGACTCACCCTCCAGGTCGAAATTCTGCAACAACCCCTGCTTCTCAGCCTCGCTAAACGTGCTCTTCCCCTTATTTCGACTCAACGGCGGTGGAGGAGTCGACATCACCACATTCGTCGTAGGCGGACCTTGCTGTGGTCGAGAGCGGGTCTTTGTTGATGCCATTGTGAATGAGTTGAGGTTGGATTCTTATTTGTTGTTGCTCAGCGGAACACGAGAGATCGATGATAAAGGTTTTGGGTATCGAGTAAGCGGCTTGATTCAGGCAAGCCAGTAGGTTGCGAGCGAGGTCTTTGTGTGATAGTGAGTGGACCTTTCGGCGAAGTGTTCTAATGCTACGCAAGTATTGAGCGGTGCTGGACAAGGTTGTGCAGATGACAACGTCGTGAACAATTTGAACAGAGAGCGATACGATACGAAACGATACGATATGCAAAACGGTTGAATCGCTTTTGTGTTGTGTGGTTTGTTGATCTCACTCGCAGGCGGCATAGGCATAGTATCTATCTTACAGGAAAATACGTCGCGTGTTTTGGTCCAATAGGACATTCAATGTTACGTAACAATGATTCATATACAGTGGTTGAACGGTCTATCGTTCTCGTTGGCGCATGCCTGCATGGTCAGCTTTGACAGTCATGTGCATCCGGCGTTGACTTTCGCTTTCAGAAGTATGTGGCGTGATTTGGCATGAGAAGCGTATGACGAGGTCAAGTAATGTCCAAATCTGCGGTGCAATGGCACACAAAGAAGCAAAGTGCAGAGTAAGTAGTAGTGAGCTCAGGACAGGACGCGTCGGATTGATTTGACTTGAGGGCAACGAACGCGTGCATGCCCACCGCATAGCAACAGCACAGTCGGCGCTAGCCACCGCCGCGTACCCCTTCTCACCCTCATTCCCATCTCCTATTGTTCCAAAGACCCTCAATATTGTTGACAGACCAGCCGAACGTGAACGTGAACGTGAGGCTTTTCCGTCATCCGTCATCACGTTGTACGACATTACGACTGGACTTCATACATGCGTACATCAATAGCGTTTAGCGTTACTATATCAATCTTGTGTCTCGGAGGAGGCTTGTCCAACGACAACACATCACCACCGACGTCGGTGCCACTAGCCGCGATATACCTGTACGACGCTCGGACCTCGGTCTGTTTGTTTTTTTAGCGCGCACAGCGGATCAATCAATTTGAATTCCCCTTGAAACACATCGCCGTCTGCACACACACACACACATACACATTCCTCGCTGAGCCCAATCAAATCAACAAACGACTGGTCCATCCCATCTTATCCCATCGCAGCTTCCTCTTTTTCCCCCTCCTCTCGCAGTCCAACCTTCGAGATCAGATCCCTTTAACATAGGCAATCAGACTTTCCATTACACCTGCCAATCGAATCGGGGTAACTCACCTTATGTCCGTCACTCACTGTATCGCTCTACCTCAATTATCTTGGTGTTTACGACTCTCAAACGGTACCTTCACGACACGACACGTACGATTAAACCATTTGACTCGACGGCACGACCCAACGAAATACTCCGCCAACCAGCCTGCTAGCCAGCCAACCATTCATGTCAAGGTGATCTGAATGTATCGACAAACCAGACAGCAGTTCGCCTCGCGTGTTATCATCATCTTGTCAGACTAGGATCAGAGAAGGAGCTCGAGTGAAAAGTAAAAGGAGACAGGAAGACGAGTCAAGATGTCGTTGTTTAAGCGGAAACAGTCCAAAGAGAAGGATGTCGGCAGCGGTGGTGGGGATCATGGGCCCAGCACGCATAGTCACGCGGGACATACTAGTAGTCCGCCAGTGAGGTGAGTACTGGTCGTCTGTTCAACGTGTTTGCTGAAGAAGATGAAGTGAGAGAGAAGGTGTCGTCTTGGCTTGAATTTTGGAAGAGGGTATTTCTACCCGTGACGTGTTGTGACGCCTATCTTCTGTTTGATCATACGATACATTCCCATCCCCCTTCGCGTCCAGCCTCTGATTCAACGAATCATCAGAATCCCCTCCCTTATCCACAAAACAAGTGATTCAGTTCGCACTCACCCGTAGTCATTTGAACGGAGTCTCCATTCAATGTCTCACTTTTCTGCCCCGATCAAAATGGGCGTCTACTCTCAGGACACCTGTGATGATGGACGCTGGATTGTTATTGCTACTGCTACAGAGATGTTGATGAGCTTTCACGGATACGGCTCCAACTAAAGAAATGACTGACTGCTAACTTTTCTGTTATACACCGCTACTCCTCCTGTCACAAATATGATTGGTGACGGTCTCTGTCTTGTTTCTGTCATGACCATTTGTCTCTCTCTTTCATGACTGACGCGCTCGATCTCGAATCATCATGCCGCCCTCACCGCGCCGCAAAAACTCTCGACACAGCAATCCCGCTCAAATGGCACCTTCGAACCCGAACGGTCAGCCGCATCGACCTCAATATCAGAGCGGGATACATGGTACGCCCCCTATGGTGAATGGACGAAGAATGACTTCGAACCCGGTAAGTGGAACGTTCTGCAGTGGTTCCTTACCTGTCAACTGCCTGATACTAACCGTACGTATAGGAAGGACAGCTGATTTTGGGTATTGACGTGGATGACAGATCGCTCCTGGACAAGGACCGAATCTCAATGGCCCTCCAGGCGGAGGCCAAAACTACCACCCATCCCAACATACGCCGCAGCAGAGAGTACCGAGCAACTCTTCCCCCATCATCAATCAGGGTCCAAATCCGAATCAGAACCGGAGTCAATCCAACTTCAACAGTCCAAACGCCAATGCCAATGCCAACGCCAACTTCAAAGGCAACGCGAATGGCAATGAACCGCCATCAGCTCTGACAAATACCACTTCATACCCATGGATGGTACGGCCTCTCCTCCTTCAGCCCAATCCAAACTCACCCCCTCAAGCTCAAGGTGCTCTTGCATCTCCTTTCCCGCGATACGGCTTATCGGTACCCGCGTTCCCTTCACATTCAGGACACATGCTAATCTTTGGTGGATTGGTACATGAGCGCGTGAGGAACGATCTGTGGTCGATGGATATCAAAAATTGCAGCACTCTGCTTGTGCAGACCAGAGGAGATGCGCCGATGCCTAGGGTCGGACATGCCAGTGCCATGGCGGACAGGATTATGATTGTCTGGGGAGGTGACACCAAGGTCAACGTGGATGATCCACAGGACGAGGGATTATATATCCTTGACCTGAGTGAGTGGCGTCCCAGCATCTATGCGCCTTTAAGCAGCAATTCATAGCGAGATGCTAATTCCGAATGCCCTGCTTCTTGGACACAGGATCACAAGAGTGGACAAAGGTACCCGTGGCTCGCGGACCAGTGGGCAGATACGGCCATGCTGTTTGCTTGATCGAAGGGAAGTTTTATGTCTTTGGTGGTCAGGCGGATGGGGCTTTCATGAATGACTTGTGGATGTACGATCTCAAGCAGCGTGAGTAGGGCCGTATCACTTAGCACGATTACTTGTCTGATCATTTGCTGGATGACTGATCTTTCTCGCTTTATGCAGTGTCAGGATCATCTCACCGGTGGGAACAGATCCGCTACGCCGGCCCCCCTCCACCCAGCAGAACAGGTCACATTCTCGTAGCAGGCAACAACGGCAAACTGTACCTTTTCGGCGGTACGGACGGGAACTACCACTACAACGATACTTGGGCCTTCGACCTTGTCACAAGGGTCTGGACAGAGCTGTCTTGTATTGGGTATATCCCTCTGCCCAGGGAGGGGCATGCGGCTGCTATAGTGGATGATACGATCTATGTGTTTGGTGGTCGGGATGTAAAAGGAAAAGACTTGGGAGATTTGGCTGCCTTCAAGCTAAGCAGTGAGTATTGGAGCCGGCCCTGCGTAATCACCGGGCTGGAGAATTGACACTGTTCATGACTGACCGGTCTCATCCCTGTATCAATCAGACCACCGATGGTACATGTTCCAGAACATGGGTCCGTCACCTACACCCCGATCAGGTCATGCGATGGTAGCGGCCTCCGGCAAGATCTTCATTGTCGGTGGTGAAGCCAACCAGGCTTTGACGGAAGTCCGAGATGACCCGAATATGATCCATATCCTCGACACGAGCAAGATCAAGTATCCTCCTGATAACGTACCTCCGCGGAACAGTGTTGCACCCACTTCAATGGTCGGTGGACTACCGTCTATGAACAATAATCCGAACCCAAGCCATAACCCGAACCCGAGCTCAAATCCGGCTCAGCCCAATCAGCCTAACGCTTTCAATACCGGTACGCCGCAGCAAGGAAGACCTTCGATCAACGGTCCTACGCAGCAGCAGCAGCAGCAGTCGGAACAGTCACCGCCTAAGCAGGTGCAGGAGACGCCTCGATCAGGTCAGAGGAGTCTACCGCAATCGACTTCGAGCGATAGCTTGTCTCGAGCTGCTTCGCCGCCTGCCGCTCCTGAGAGACACGTGCAGAACATACAACCGTTGGGTGCAACCCTTCCTCGATCTGAGTCTGGTGATCTCGCTCAAGCGCAGGCTCAGGCTCCGAACCAGCCTAGACAACAGCAGGGTCAGCCCTCAAGTCATGCACAAGCTGCGGGTCAGTCGACACCCCGCGCCAATGGCATGCCGCCCCAAAGGCCCAGACGGGAGGGAGATGAAGAATACCGTCGAGCCATGTCACCTGTCAACGGCAGTGGTCCTGCGAGCCCGAACAACAGTACAAACCTCAATCGAGTCACTTCACCTACCCAAAACGGTCCTGCTTCCCCACCTTCCAACCCGAAGAATGGCTTCAACGCCTCTGTACTAGGTACGAGAAGTCCATCACCCCGTCTGCGTATGGCTGAGGCAGATAGGCCGGCTCCACCGCCCGATGCGTTCTATTATGGTCGGTCACCTACTACCACAGGATTCGGCGGCCGGCCATCTTCGCTTTCCGGCAACAACGACCTGATACGAGAGCTGAAGAACAAGGATGCCGAGGTGGAAGCGAGCAAGAAGAGGGAGATGGCTCTGAAAGTCATTTTGGCGCGAGCTGTGCAACAGGGCTTTGTTGCTGGAGATGAGGGCGATCTGGACTTACCGGATCAGGAGAGAAGTGAAGAAGGGGAGGATAAGGACAAGGAGCTGATTAGCAAGTTGACGGACGCGCTAGTCAGGCTCAAGCACGAGAAAGCGGCGATTCAGGTGAGTAGTGAAACAGCCACCAGGTGAGATCGTTTATTTGGCATGACAGCTGATATCGGCTGCTCTAGACTGAGATGGTATCACAAACTCGGTCTGCGTCGGAACGAGCCATGGAAGCCGAACGACTTCGTCGAGGTGCATTGCAAGAAGCCGCCTTCTATCGAGCCAAGATCGCTACTCTCGAGTCCAATTCGCCTATCGATCTCGCACGTATCGAAAAAGAGCGAATCATCGAATTGGAGAAGCAATTGACCGCTCTCACTTCTTCTCATGTGATTTCTCGGAAGCAACTCGAAACAGCTCAGGAAGCTGCCGAGAATGCGCGGTCTTTACATTCCTCTGCGGCCGAACGGGAAGCGGAAACGCTCAAACGCGCGGAAGAAGCGGAAGAGGCTCACCGAGAAGCTATCGAGGAGATTGAACAACTGCACCATAAGGCGACGACCACTGAGCAGAACCTGCGCGAACACACCGAGAAGCTCATCACCCTTTCTTCTACTGTACAACAAAGGGAAGCGGAGCGGGATCAGCTCCAGACCCAACTCGAGGAGGCTATCACCGCGCGAGATGAGAACATTGGCCTTATTGAGCAAGCTCAAGCTGCGATTTCTGCTGCTGGCTTACGGACCTCCGAGATGGAGGCTATGTACGTAAAGGCTAATGGACGGGTATCGACTCTCGAGGAGGAACTGGCGGAGGTGAAAGCTGAGTTGGAGGTCAAGACGCGTGATGCCGAGCTGGCCGAGGAGAAATTCCGGGAAGTCGAGAATGCCTGGACGCAATCTCGAGAAGAGGCTGATTCGCTCCGAGCTGTCACGACGAATCGGCTGGGAGAGATTCTAGATTCGCACAAGGAGATGAGGGCGGACGAGTCTCGACATACCAGAGGATACCAAGACCAGGTTCGAGCATTGGAGGAAGAAGGGAAGTCACTGCGAAAGATGCTGAATGAGGCCGGTCAGAGGGTGGATGCTGCCGAGATGGGAGTAAGCCACCATCGATCGAAAGCGAGGGAGCTTGAGGCCAAGGTACAATCTCTGCGTGCTGAACTGAGGACGAGTCGCACCAAGCTGCTTTCTGCGCAAGCGGAAGTCACCAAATACAAGGATGTGCAAGTTTCTCGAGATGGCGAGATCAAGGAGAAGGAGATGGCTCTCACCGACCTCGAGACCCGATGTACCGTCCTTCGGAACCTGCTAGCCGACCACGGTATCGCCGTTGCCGATTCCGATCTCGAGAACGCCGAAACGCCTTCTACCCGAGAATTGGAAACTCAGCTGCGAGATCGAGGAAGGGCGCACGAAGCTGCACAAAGGGAGATCGAAGACTTGCGACTTCGATGCGAAGAGGCTGAAGACAAAGTCGAATCACTCGGACGACTGGTGGAACGGATCAAAGATGCCCGTTCACCTACTGCTGCCTCGATGCGATCGCCCACGCCGACCGGGGACTCTGATAGGAGGGTCGGGGAGCTGGAGAAGAGGTTGGTGGATATGGAGAAAGAGCATAGGGAGAAAGTCAAAGCTGTTGAATCTGACTATCAGACTGCGGTCAGGTATGTCAAGGGCACTGAAAAGATGCTCAAGCGTATGAAGGTGAGTGGGGGGGGGATAATCGTCGCTTCGCTGGTTACGCCTCGATCATTTGTAGGACCTCCTTGGTGACGTACACACGAGAAATCTGGCAGGCAGGCAGGTGTTGGCAGAATACGGTTACTGATCATTGAGTGCGCATTCACAGGACGAGCTCAACAAACAAAAAGCGACCAATGCAACCCTGCAAACGGAGCTGGACAACGTACGTGGTCAACCCGGTTCGAGGACACGAGACCTCTCTGGCCGCTCCACACCCTCATCATCCGAAGGCGAACTTCAACGCAAGCTGTCTACCTTGCAACACCAGCACCAGAAACTACAAGAGGACTTCAACGCTTCTCAAGATGTTCTGAATGCGCGAAATAGGGAAGTCGAGTTACTGAGGATGAGGGTTGAGGAGACTGAGCGGGAGTGCGAGGGCCTGAGGGAGGATCTGGAGCAGGCTAGACAGCGGATTCAGACGTTGTTGGAGGTCGGAGTGGTCAGTGATGATGATGACGATGATGAGGAAGGCGGAAGTGAGGAGGCTAGTATGGCTTTTGACAAGGTGAGTTGCGCGAGCGAGCGAGCGAGCGAATGAGCGGGGCCCATGTTATTCATGAGCCTCGAGCTCAGGTAGAGTTGAAATGGTTTTCTAACAAAGCTGACTGGTGGGTGTCTAGTTCACAAAAGAGCTCAAGCAGTGGGAGAGATCCCGCTCACCAGGCGGCAGCGACGAGGACGAAGCCGACGGCGATGGCAACTTATCAGGGGACGATACGATTCACATGCCTATGACTATGCCTGGATCTAGTGCGCCCTTGGGTATACCCGTAGGAGGAACAGCAGTGGGCATCAAGAGGGATGAGAGAGGAGCTGGCTCGGGCTCAGCGGCGGGTTTGGGACATAGGCGGAATAGCTCAGAGTACAGTGGTGATTGGGTGCAGTGAGCGACATTGGAAGAGATCCCAGGGATTTAATGCTTTTTACGATGGGTTCACTTGATCTTGTTTGTTATCGGTCGGTTCCTTTCACTTGTCTTCTTCTTCTCTTTTTTTCCCATTCGTTTTCCTTCGTGTCTTAGGATGTGCTTCCAAACACTAGCTTGGGCAGGCTAGGCATTAGTCTCAAGTATTACTCTTTTTGATTGATCCATTGTACTGGAGGCCTTTTCTTCTCACACTTTTTAGTCTAGTCATAGCGATTTAGTCATAATTTACAGTGATAAGTACTCGGTCAAACGGTGGATGTGGATTCCGGCCGTTTGTTTTTCTCCCTTCGGATATGGATGGATGGATATAACGATAGTTCATGATATGAAGATGATACGTTGGATTTACGTGCACAAACTCGATAGCTCACTCACGATGTCAGTCATTCACCAAATCAACTCACTGGCTGGCTAGCTTGTACCATCCACCCGCTCAAACATGGTACGTATGAGCTTGCTGACTTACAAACCCCCTTCCCCCTCCCCCCTTTCGCCCCATCCCCACATCTAAAAGGGTCTGACGATTCGATTCCATTTGAGTTGTGACACGGTGCAATGCATTTTTATGATAATGCTTGTACATGCAAAGGCTTGGCACGGACTTTGTCTTTGTCCTCATGCTATAAAAGATCTACCGTCTTCTCGTTCATCACAGCATAACAAATCATATCACAAGTATTCAGAACCAAAAGAAAAACCAAAAACCAAAACAGAAGGGATGTAATAGAACACTGTGTATTCCGATGGACGGAAAGATTCACAAGTACTCGAAGGCGTACCGCAGAGTTTGCGCGGTTATCACCTGACTGAGAGGGACTCTTTCACTGGGCATGTCATGTCAGTTTCCTGAGTGATGACACCCAGATGGTATGTGCCGATGTACCGTTCCCGATTCTTCTCGGCTTCTGTTATCTCCCATCCATTCCAACTCATCTCGCCTCTCCTGTCTTATCTTCGCATTTTCTCAGCTACTCAGCGGCCCTTCCGCTGGAAGTTATTTCAGCACCCTTACTCGTCGATGACGATAGCATCACCTGCACTTCCTCCCGCTCCTCCTGCTCCAGGTCCAGTACTAGCGCTATTCCCGCTGCCATTCCCATTCACCCTACTTCTCTTGTTTCTCCTCTCTCCTGGATTTGTCGTCCCGCTCCCACCCCCACTCCCACTCCCACTTGCGCTTCCATTCGCGGTGGCACCCGCATGTCCACTGTTCTTCGTTTGGCCGCCTGAAGTACCGCCGTTCGCCCCTCGTCCTCTGCTCGCACTCTCAACCACTTCATCGTCGTCATCATCTGAATCTACCAGATCGATCGGATCGCGATCGTTGGCCGACCGGCGCGTTCCTGCTATTTGCGTAATACCGCTCGTCGAGGAAGCGGAAGAAGGGCCTGCGGCCGCTGTTGAAGACAGATGAGGTGCAGGGGAGAGTGTAGAGGACGGACGTTGGATTGCGCGAGGACGTGTAGTTGATGAGGTGAATGCTTTTGGGAGCTTGCCAGACGCGGTCGGTGCTGTAGCTTGAGCGGGTTTCGGTAAAGCGTATCTATAGCGTAGCATACCGAAGTGACAGATGGGGAATAGTCAGTCAGCATTATGCGAATCGACGCGAGTATATCACATATCGACCCCTAAGATCCCCAATAGAACGGATATAAGAGACCAGACCCGTTTCACTCACGTCTTCACCCATTCCCTGGCAGTCGCATCATGCTTCTTTTTATCCCGCCTATACTCCTGCGCTATGGACGGTACGAGCGGGTCGGAGGGGTTTGGATCTGTCAGCAGGGACGAGAGGGAGAGGACGACTTTGTAGAGTGATAGAGCTGGGGACCAGGCGTGTTTCAGTAGCTAATGAGAACCATGAGGAGCGAAACGCGATCAGCTAGAGACTTCCTCCTGTCACGGGTCAAGCTGAGCGCTCACATCAAGACCTGTGGCCCATGTTCATTTGTCAGTCACTTGACTTTCGTTGTATAGACAGATAGCTGAAGTGACAATGAACATGTACTCCGCACTCACAGATGGCACCGGTACTGGCGATATTGCAATGGTATACTTTCGTGATGAAGTGGAGGTGAGGAGGGGAAAAGCTGTTGAAAGTATCGTTAGATGATCATTAGCACCCGATGAGCTATCAAAAATTGAGATCCAAATGGATAGGAATACGATGCAAGATGAGACCCACGGATAATCTGGCGGCACCCTGATATCAACGTCGAATACGCCTCCCTCGTACGGACTCCCCGTAGGCCCCGGTAACTGACAGTGCCATTTGAAAATATCGCTCTCGTCTGGCGCAAGCACGATATCGCCTAGTTGTTCGCGGGACAGGTCTGCTATTTCTTTCTTGATTCGCTTGGCGGCCATACCTGGTGCTCCTGATGTTGGCCGTGGAGGCATATTGACGAGCTTGTCTGATTGGATAAGGACAGAATAAGGGTGAGGGCGGGTGGGTGGCGCGAACGGACGAAGATGTGGAAGAAAGGTATCGAGGAAGAAGATTCCTTGAAGCTAAGCAAGGCGGGTTTCGCTCACTGCTTCGGAGCGTGAGTCGTGCTTCTAGACTGTTCTCGATGGTCTCTATGCCAGGTGAGATGAAGGGGGTCTAATAATCGAGTCAGGTCGAAACGAACGAGCAAACAAAAGATTGCAAAAAGGCGCAGCTCGCGAACATCTTCTGACATCTTCTGATAACGACACTTAGAGCGCGGTTGAGGTGGACAAAGCGGACAAGCGCGGTCAAATCCCAAGTATAGGCCACGTGGATCCAAGTGACTTGGGCATACGACTGAATGATCGGCAGTCGCCGGTCATTTACCTGTAGCCCTCCGGCTGCGATTCGGCCGTTTCCCGCCTAAGGTTATCCGTTGATACAATGTTATTGCAGCAGTAGCAGCCCCCGCCATTGTCATGGTATACCACCAACATCGATCATCCTTTGTAGCTATCACAGACATGCCTCAATTTGTATCTCAGTTGTAGTTCGGTAGACAGGCTTCACGCAGGTCCTGAGAGCTCGCATTGTCTCTCCCGCGAGCGTCAGAATCTCATGATTGCAGCCGAGGTTCTCAAATAGACCGCCGATACCGGAATTGAATTGGAAGAAACAACCCAACTACCTCACCCCGGAACAGCCGAGCGAGATCATCAGCCAACAAGCACCATCGGCCTTGGATACGAATACTCAGAACCGAAAACTCTGGAGTGTTGTTTGACGGCTGTTTTGCTCATCCGGTCATGATGACGACTATACCGGCCGGTGATTATGATTTGAACCCATCGTCCGCGTTGTTATCTGAATGGGGAGTGACTAAGAAGCGAAGAAGGGACGCAGATCAGCTGGTGGCTCTCAGATGTGAGTATCTACCATCGGGCGCAGGTCTGGATCATGTCAGATCTCGAGAGTCACTGTCCAAGGTTTGTTACGCGCGTGTTTGCTTATAGACCTTGTGCGCTTCAGATGCGTTCAAACCCGCGTCTGTCGCTCAAGACACACCGGGAACGTACTACCCTGACGCTGGTATAGGAAGTAATGGACAGGTCGTATTCGATGTCAATGTAAGTAGCAGGTCTAGCCACCGATATTCGAGTCTCTTCCCCAACTCCTCGATGTGACGCACTAGATACTCTTTGGCCTGGATGGTATTAACCTATCTTCGTGCTCTGCCCCAATAGGGCGGGAGTCAGCAGGTCTTCGATGTCCGAGAAGAGCACGGTAAAGGTCGAGAATGCGTATTGATCTTCGATGAGGACATGCAGGTGAGCTGAGCGATCTAAGAATCATGCTTCACGCATCGCAGAACCATGGACATATCACTGACAATTCCCGGTCCCCGCTTCTAGTCTTTCACGCTTCACACACTGCCTTCGACACTGCACCTGACCCTCAACAGATCAGCATCAGCCCCCAACGCCCGCCGACCACCTTCGACGATCTCATCAACCTCGTCATCTTCCAATCCACTCTCCCGGTCCACACGAACTCGTACAGGCGGAATTGCCACAACGTCCATCGATGATGAACACGAACATACCTCAGCCTCGTCTTCCAGATCCAGAGAAGCGAGTATCGGCGGCGTCGGAGGTAAGGACTCTTACGTGATAGGCACGGAGGAGGCGAACGATGATACGCCTCGACCGAAGAAGAAGTCGCGCCCATCAGAGGTCCCCTTAAACTCTGTCACCGCGTCGTCGAGGCCAACTGGAGCAGGAACAGGGGCAGGAGCAGGGGCATCGAGAGCGACGAAGGGCGGTAAAGGTCTACCACGGAAGAAACCGCTCGAAAGTGCTCCGATACCGGTATTATCTGCACCTCCTGCTGCTAAAGCCAAAGCGGGGGGCAAGAAGGGAACCAAAGCGAAAGCTGGGACAGCCAAATCGGTACCGCCATCCCGATCGACAGCAGCCAAAGGCGGGAAGAAGGCTTCATTTGCAACGTCAACTGCTAATGCGTCATCAGCGGCGTCGACCAGTGGAGGGGCCAAATTCAAGTCGGCGGAATACATCGAAGACTCGGACGAAGAGATCGCTCAATCTGACGCTGCCCAAGCGCCAGCTGAAGAAGAGGAGGTCGACGAGTTCGCCAATCTGCTCGGAGAGAGCTTAGCGCAGGGTGATGCGTACGCCGAAGAAGAGAGCGATGATGATGAGGATGACGACGACGATGAGGAGGACGAAGAGGACGATGCGCTTGGTGGAGCGCGGTTGGTGGTCAGCGGTCAGGGTAATAGCGGGGCAGGAGGGCGTGGTCAAGTCAATTCGATGTTGAATAGATCTGGACCAGGGACAGGACCAGGTGAGTACTGTATTTCGCAATCAGTCCGCCGTTTGACATCGTAGACAGGGGCTATAACCTGGCGTGATGTTCCCGGTCTACGATGAGAGAGGAAGATGGGAGATTGACTTTCTGACATCCATGCTGCTTGTATCCCGATTCAGTCATGATGGCAGAAGACGATGACACCGAATGGATCTGAGCATAATTCTCCCCCCGCCCCCGCCCCCTGCGCCCCTTGTCCTGGCAGCATGTCAGTTATTTAGACGCCAGCAACGCAAGAAAGATCCAACAAGCCAAACTCCCAACAAATGTCCAATCCTGACCGATCATCTGTTCTATAATCAATCGCGATCGTATTGTACACCGACTCTGTAGTATTCGCAGAATGTGACATTGTAGCCTTTGTCGTAGTACGTCCTGTACCCTCTATATCCCCGTTCTGTCTTTCGTAAACCAAGACTATGTCATGCCTCATGCTTAACTATCGTACCAGGAACTGTCTCCGCGCTAGTGTGTGTGGCTGATTGAGCAGATATCTGAGACTCCCTTGACTACACCTATTGCAATGGTGAGGCTGAGAGGGGAAAGGGGGGCAGTGATCGGTCGAAGGCCCCAATGTGGCACCGCAAGCCCATCGGCTTTCGAAAAGGCTCCTGCCTGTATCCCGTCTATATCTCTTGCAATCCTGCTCCCGACATACTGAGCAGCTACGTATTTTGTACACCGTGCTCAAGCAGGTCCCAGATTTCAGCCTTAATTCGGTTAGCAACGCCCGCAGATATTCTTATGACGGCAGCTGCGCCTCAAGGAGCACATTTGGCTTTCGATTTTCCTGAACATATTGGCATAGTCATTACTGTGGTCACACGCCACATGTAAGTGACCAGCACTCAACAAAGCCGCATCTACTGTACCCCGCTGGTCTGAGGGCGATCCCTAGAATGCAACTCTCTGACAAGGTTAATGCCTCTTGAAGTGCGTCACGAAGGGATATCGCAATCATGTGGCGCTTGTATGTGATGTCCGTTGATAGCATCAGGATCGAGTCACGCACGATCCGTGAGCTGAAGATGGTGAGCGTTACAGTACGAGTACTCATAGCCTTCGTCTAGTCACAGTACGAGTATGATATTCACAGGTACATTATTCACAAACATAAGACTCCAATCAAAGTATCTACATCAACCCTCCCAGGGACGATTTGTTGTCTTTTCTTCTCTTGTTTCTTTTCGTTCTTTCAGTCTGACTGTTTTTGTTTCTATTGCTTTTTTTCTCTGTCTTTCGGGTTTTTTTCTTTTTTTTTTGGTTTTTTTTTGGGGGGGGCCATTTTTGGTTCATTCTTCTCCTCTTTTTTTTTGGCTCGTCTTCGCCTTCAATTTTCTGCTCACTAAAACGGCAACGGTTTATTCACAATATTTCATGTTCTGCTGCGAAGCCCTTAGCGGATGTCTAAAAGGTGACACCGGGGAAGACTGATCACCTTCGATGGAAGAAGTCGGCGTCCCAACAATCGCCGTTGATCTGCATCGAGCTGCCACTCGCGGTATTGTTACTCCAGACCCTTCGCACGTTGGACGGAGCAGCTGTACCTGCGGGTCGTCTGTAATCGCCGTTCAACTGCCTTGCGTCACCGAAGGAACGATTGTTCTCATAGTAGGTTCCGGCGGGCCTGTCATTGGGGTCCTTGGTGGAAGTGACGGGCTGGTTCCGCTCGACGCCAGCCATCTCGTCCTAGCTCTGGTAGTCATCGGTCTCAGCATAGGATTTCGTGGGAGTTGCAGGAGCGTCGTTGCCTGCGAACGCAAGCCGGTCAAACCGTCAGCATCAACACATATACACACATACGGTCAGGAAGGAGTATGTCGCGCCGGCTAAGGAAACATGTTATATGATCATACTGGTTCAAATCTCAAAGAGGAGGACTGACCTCCCACGGTTGACGAAGAAGTGTAGGCTGGAGGCATGGCCGACTGGTTGGTGTGAGACGAGGTGACAGCCCCCGAGCTACCGCCATAAGAGTGCGACGCGGTCTCAGATCCGGCAGTCTGGCCAGTGTATGGGTTACGAGATCGTTCTGGGATACCAGTGAAGGCCTGGTACTCAGATACGCTATCCGTCTCAGGAGTGGAAGCTCTGGTTCTAGAGGCGGCCTCTGTGATACGGTGCAAATCAATCAGTTCCGCTAGCCTTTCGTCCAGTAATAGCTTCGGCTGCTACAACTCACCACTGAACGCAGCTTCGTCCTCGGTGTCTTCCCATTTCTCCGACTCGTTGCCCTGGTCCTCTTGGGTGGAGTCTGCAAAAGAATTTCGGTCGTAGCAGGTGTTCAGTGTGAAGCACAACGTGAGCTTTCAGTCCCATTTGGCGCCGATGGGGGGGGGGGGGGGTGTCAGGGCAGCGAGCGTCGTTTGAAGGGGAAGCTATAGGGATGAGCGTGATCGGGGGATGTACCGATAACTCACAGTGGGTACGCCGAGGCTGTTGGCTGCTAGCAGCGCCTGATTGATTGTAGTTTCGGGTCATAGTGGCAAGGCTGAGGGTCAAGTAGAACGTGAAATATGGTACTGGTGATGGTTATGATATTGTTTGAAAGACAGCGAGGGATGGAAGTTAACGAAGGGTGATAAGACTGTGGAAGAAGTGATGCTGAGAGGTGTTGATACGGAATTGGCAAGATGAAGAGCAGATATGCGGCCTATTTATACCTGAGTGAGTCGGACGTCGTTCTTACTTTTATCTCTGACTATCTATCTGCCTGTCCATTATTCTTCCATACAGTAGCTAGTGAGCATTGGTGGGCCACTTGAAGCTTTGCCTCTACCCAAGGGCTCCGGTCTGATCGGACGGCTCAGTTTGCATGCGTCACGTCTCACAACTGTGTAGTGGAGCACACTGAAATTGAGCTCCGAAGCAGCTGGGCAGCAGCTCAGTCGAGAACAAGCGAAGAATACGATGTACAGCGCAGGGGACGAAGGGAGCTGCTAACGCGCACAATGCTTCTGTTTGGGTGAAGAGTAGAAGCTGACAATGAATGACGTCTTCTTGTAGTCCCGGTCCGAGGAACCTCCAGGCGGAGTGAAGCGAGCAGCCTCTTATCTGTCGCTCTGCACTCAAGCCTCGGGCGATGTGCACGCTCCAACCCTCATCAGTCTGTGTGAGGGGGAAAGAGGAGAGCCACGAGCGACGAAGAAGCTACGATGAGTGTTATCAAAATTGAGGTGTTCTGAAGTGTGAAATTTGAAATGTGAGATGTCGCCTGCTTCTTTCTTTCTGATACCCAAGCAGCAGCATCATCAGCATTGCCACAGCTACGCCCCACCTTTATCTTGCCTCTCTCAACGATGGTGCAAGCCTTAGTCAGTTGCTCTACAGACTATCAGCTTTACAGGCAGACTGTAGACTGCCCGAGTACCTCTGGACTCGATGAGAGAAGCGAAGTACTTGGCCCTGTCTTTATGCCTTGTAGTGGCTGTCACGTCGAAGCGCACACTCGGAACTCGACGAAGCAACAACAGCTTCTGATAAGCTTGTCGGGCAGTGATTGACGTTTCTCAATTCAATAGCTGGGGCGATCCGCCAAAAGTGTCCCTCGTAGCTCTACCGCGCAATGAGCATGGCCCTGCGCCGCGAAGAAACTGGAGGCCCAGAAGCTGGCGCTCGGATCTCCGCGAAGCTTCAAACAACTCGACTCGCATATGACACAACGGACACCTATTAGCGAAGTGCTCAAAAGAGCTGTGTTACTCTTTCTGCATTTAGGCGAAATGGAGAGCATCCTCTGCTCAAGTGCCTCTCTGCGCCATGCTGATGGAGTCGCCAGGGATCGATGACGGGACGATGGAACAATCTGCGCCGACGAAGCAAACGCCAAGGCTCACCGCGCCCGCCTCTTTTTGGCCTCACCTACTGTACCCACTTTACGTCATTGCAATCATTGCGCTTCTAGAAGAGAGCATCGACAGATCCTCTTCTATCCACGTATCGGTGGGAAAGAGAAGCTAGAGCAAATGATGAAGAATCTGTATCGATCATCCTCGGGCCCCTATTGTATATTTGTAATCAGAAGTCGGTCCCGCGAGAGCAATGGTTCTTGGGCCATTCAGCCTGTGCTGGTGAACAGAGCACAATGAGTATGAGTCTTGTGGGTCTCGGCCGTTCCTCTGCAGAAGCACAGCCTCAGCCGTGATCAGAGAGCAGTGGCATCTGCTGTATGTGATTTAACCGAAGTCTCATGGCGAAAAGCTTCCATTCATTCACCCAGGCTGATTCGACGCTGAGAACATCAACATGTCGAGTGCTGGAATCATGGCGTCAGAGCCTCGGAGGGGATGAAGGATATTCGACCGCAGATATGCCCCCCGCTCACGGCCTCGGATCTTGCACCGGTCCGATCTGGCGCAGTGCGATCCGAGTATGATGAAAGCGAAGCGCGCACAGAGCTGTGGCCACATGTGAATGTGTCGTCTCAGGCTGATCGTGGATGAAACGTTAGTCGATCAAAGGAGAAGGGGGTGATGATAGCCTGCAGTACCCCTGATTCGGAAGCAATGTGTATTATTGCCATCTAGTTTCGGCGGCTTTGCCGAGTACGGTGATGAGACGTAAACATATGCTGCTAGGCCTGCTCCTACTGGAACGCTGTGAGTGGCAGGCTCGCGGCAGATGGCACTTCTTCACAGCAGCGGGTGAGAGAGAACCAAGGTAGACGATGGATAGGTGACCATCTACTTCAAAGAGCAGAGGGTGGCACAGGCATGTAGTTCTCGAATTGGTGGAGTCTATGATGCAGTCTAGTCTCACAGTGCGGGTCACAACTGAACAGATTTAGAGGGAGGCTGTAAAAGAACGGACCGTCATTACGATGAAGCGTGAGCGTGAGTGCATACGATACTGTCTGGACAGCGTCAATCAAAAACCCAAGAAAGGGACTGGATCTTTGATCGAATGATGCTTCTTCTTGTCTCAAAGGATTCTTCGTTGTCATTGCAAGGCAGTCGACCAATTTGAAACATGTTTACTAGACTTCTGACAGACAGACTGCGCACTCAAGGAGATCTCTGGCTTTGAGCTGTTGGCGCTTCTCCTTCTTCTTGTTCTTCTTTTGACCTGTGATTGCTCGCCGAATGATGTTGTTGGGGGAGCCGTACTATGCATTGAGTGTGTATAGCAGAATCCATCTGTTCACTTCGCGCAATGGGTGGCGCACTAGTAGGATGAGCACCAGCGGGACTCGGTGGAAGGAGCGTGTGAGTGTACTGTACAACACTGTAGTGATATCGCACATACTGTTTGCATGGAATCGCTTCAAGTCTCATATACATTATAAGAAGCTAGGATCCGAACAGGCGCAGACTAATGATCTTGATGAACATTTCTTCTCGGCTCATGGCAGTCGCTTCTTTCCCTACTCCCTAGTGAAGATGTACACCCACGATGGCGAGTGCCACACATGCACCAACCCAGCCGAATATCTTCACCTCAGAACCGAGAGTAACCCGTGAAGCAGCCGATCCAGTCTTACCGTCGCCGTTGGTGTTACCGCCCAGACTAACGTTCCCGTCTTGGTCGGCTATAGGGATTCCATTCCCGGAAAAGCCCTGCGAGGTGGTCGAAGCGGAGCGGATAGTAGAAGCTGAGGGATCAGTTGTACCGGAGGAAGTAGGAGTAGGTTCGCTGCTGGTTCTCAGAGTGCCTGGGTCTCGCGAAGTTGATTGGTGTGTAGTGCTGTTGAGTCATACTCTCGTCAGCTGATAACCCAAAGAAGTACATGGCTTTGCAAGTTGCGTTTGGTCAGCCTTGCCACGAATCGACGACTCACCTGATTGCTTCTTCATCCGGACCACATTCATATCCACCAGGCCATCTGTTGAACGATTCACCGAGCATCTCAACGGCCTTGTCGATGGACTGATTCCATGCCGCGTCGCAGATGTTGGACCAGAATTTGATCGAAGCGAAAACCTTCAAGCCAACACGATCGGACACGATGCATTCTGCGTTGGGGTGAAAAGAGTCATTGGCTGAATGAGTGACAAAGCAATTGCCTACTCGGTTCTCCAGCTGTTTCCGACGAGACCTGATCTGAGGTACTTGACTGGAGCGCTGGAGGAGGTGGATGCGAGCATCTGCCACTGGACTCACTCGTGCATGCCATCACTTCTTTCCCATACCCATTAAGTCCGAATGATGTTGTCCCGTTCAAGCATTGAAACTCGACCAATTCTGCACTGGTCTTAAGGAAGCCCACTAACGTGTCACAGCACTCTTAGCGCCACTGTCATATTCGAATAATAAGCATGACAGACTGAAAAAGACGCACCATCAGGCTCGATTGATACCATATCGCAGTTGTACCTGCAGGTGAAGTCGTCCAGCGATTTACAATCAACAGAGGGTGTAGGAATCTTCTGTTCTTTCGCATGTGCGCGCCAGAGAAGCAGGAGGAAGAGCGGAGCGAAAACGAGCATTGTGCGGGGGGTGAGACTGTCCGTGCCGCTCGTTAATGCGCCGATGATTGTTCTCCAATTGAATAGAGTAGAGTAGTAAACGCAAAAGGTTGACAGAAGACTAGATTGGATGTATTTGGATGCTTCGACGACCGGATAGATATGTGTCGTCTTTGTTGAATTGGGAGCCTTTCTAGCAGCTAGTGTTGCCTGCATGCCTTGGCGCTGACAGCACAAGGTACCAAAAATACATCGTGGCAACTCGACCCTCCTTCGAACGTGATGGTCGCTAGGAAGAGAGATTCCTTTCTGAGCACAGTCCAACCTGACAACCAACAAGAAGGGACTGGACCTCGGCAAGGCTACCCCGAGTCACAGTCTAGGACATCTACGATTATATTCTCGGTCCATGGCAGTAGCCGCCTCTATCCGTAGAATAGGCGAGTGATGCTGGCCAATTCTACGTGACGTGTACTCAGTCACTTCAACATGCACAGATCATCTCGCATACGACAAAAACGCATTACCCGTCAATGAACAGGACCGATTCACGATCGTCCGTGCCCCCTCGTCCGTGCCCCTTAGTTGATGATGGCCAAAATCCCTATCACTCCACCGAAGAAGGCCAAAATGGCCATATCCCGTCCACAGCCAGCTCGCCAAGCGGCACCACCAGTCCCTCCCACCTGTTCGTCAGACAATCCCACACTGCTATTATCATTGCCGTTGACTAGTCCGGGTACGCCATTCGTAGAGGATGCCCTGCCAGTGCTCGAAGCCGTGTCGGTGAGGTATGCCGAGGCTGGGGTACCGGTGTATCGGTAGCCGGTGTCAGAGGAGGCAGAGGACGTAGTAGTAGGGAGATCACCGCCGTTCATCAGGGTGCCTGTGACTCGCGAGACGGAAAGAAGAGTGGTCGGAAATCCGGTGCTGTTCAGGTTGTCATACGTTAGCCGCCCATGAGTGAGATGGAAAGCAATACCCCTCGACATTGCCGAAACCTGAGCGTCCGGGACGCGCCAATCTTCACTCACGCAGTAGCACCTTCATCCGATCCACATTCGTAGCCACCAGGATAACTGGTGTACGATTGCTGAAGCATGTCCACAGCTTTATCGATTGACTGATTCCAAGCTACATCGCAGATGTTTGCCCAGAATTTGACCTGGGGTGTTTCCTTCGAGCCAGGTCGGTCGGATGCGATACATTCTGCATTTCATTCGGTTCCATGGGGCTTTAGCAGTTGTCCAACGTCGCTCGGCAGGCTCGAGTAGGGTCGACTCACTCAAACAACTCAACAGCTCCTTGCCGATACCCGAAAGCCCACTCCGAGTCTCGCCGTCGAGACATTCGAGCTCGACCAGATTAGAGCCGGTCTCGATGAATGTCACTGTCAATGAGAAATAAGGGTCAGAATCGGCAGTCACCATCCTGCTATCACTGTAGCTTATGATGAAGACGAGACTTTAGAACTCAGCATTGCTGATCACAGCCACTCACACTCTGCGTCTGTTTCATGGATATTGCAGTAAAAGTCGCAAGCAAAGTCATGGAGCGATCTGCAGTCCACGGAAGGTATGGAGATCTTCTGATTTTGAGCTGGCGCCTTGAGTAAGAGCGGAGAGATGAGTAGAAGGAGTAGCAGCATCGTTGGTAGTACTCTCAACTGTAATGGGTCATCGAGTCGTGGAGTATGAGCGCTGGGAAAGCCAAGAAATGCAACCTGAGCCAAGAGGACGAGTTGATGGATTGGTCACGCCGGGACGGGGAACAGCTATTTTCGCAACCGCCATCTTCGCCTTCGATCATGCGCACGGGTCTTTTCAGCCACTTTGCCCTCAACACATAGAACACGACTTTCACCGTATTCGCGCGAGGTACGAGAAACACATCCTTTGATTGTATCGATTGGTGAGATCTGCTGTTAGCTGGGCTATGGTCTCGGGAGAAGGATAGATAGCAAGGCCAAAGGATGTATAGCCCGAGAGCCCGATTACTGAAACGCCAGCGTGTGGCATATGATCATATTAGGACTGGTATCGTGGACCCTCGGATGCACTTTTGGTCCTTGCTATACGTCTTTTCAGGTTAGACGATGTGTTTCTCGTCACAGAGATTGTTGAACATGCAGTGCCGACGACCAGGATCGGTCTCATATTTTGCTATACGTTCACACTTTCAAACTCACTTCCAAAGCTGTGTGATCTAGAAACGTGCAGCAATGTCTTAGTAGGCCTGTCACCCATCTTGCTATACGTCCTCGATTTCTCGCAGGTTGCGGGAACGGTGCGGCACTGAATCCTTAGCTGATCAGCGGCATGGTTGCCACGTGTATTCAAAGAGGGAGTTTTACGGTGTTTGGTGAGTGTGGCTTTCGGAAAGCGTTGATTGCTTATGGAAGTGGAAGACCGCGCCGTGATCCGTTTGTAGGCTATGCGCTATCCCCACATGTTCAGTTTCAGTTCATGCAGCAGCAATGCAACTGCTACCGTTCAATCCAACCAAGAAGTCTAGATAGCAAAAACATCAAAGATCATCCATCTACTGCTGCTGCAACATTTGGTGGTTATCGTCCTTCGTTCATCTTACGCTTCTCAATACCTCTCGCCATCCTTCACCTACCACCAACACCAAAATACGCAAGATGATGTCCTTTGCGCAGGTGGCTAAAAGATCAGCGGCCGCTGGGTTGAGGCAGCAGGTCCTCCAGGCTAGGAGTGAGTCTCTGGTTCTAGTCTTTGTTATCGTCAATAATCGATGCTGATCGTGTTTGCTCGTGATTGCTTTCATCTGCTGTTCCTTCCTCCTGATTCCACTGATACCAATCCATGCGATTCTGTCGTCGCTTGCAATGATACCTGTCCTCCTCACTCCCAGCTCTCCGAACGTCCGCGCCTGCTTCCGCTCTCAGCAAGTTCCAGATGCCCGCCATGTCCCCTACCATGACCGAGGGAGGTATCGCCAACTGGAAGCTGAAGGAAGGAGATTCATACGCTGCCGGAGATGTACTTGTGGAGATCGAGACTGACAAGGCTACGATCGATGTTGAGGCTCAGGATGACGGTGTTTTGGCCAAGATTATCGTGAGTATACGAGATTATAAGCCCCGGAAGATGGATCGGTGTGCCTAGATCTGTGGGATTGCAGCCAAGAGAAAGGTGATTGTATTGGTAGAACATTCACTCACTCTCGCAATCACGCTACAGGTGAATGACGGTGCCAAGGGTGTTGCTGTCGGAACCCCTATCGCTATCATCGGTGAAGAGGGAGACGACCTCTCCGGAGCTGACAAGCTCGCCTCCGAGTCCGAGTCCGCCCCTGCGCCCAAGAAGGAGGAGGAGGCCGCGCCCGCCAAGGAGGAGCCCAAGAAGGAGCAGGGCGGTGACAAGAAGATCTCTGATACCCCTGCTCTTGGAACACCCGCCGATGAGACCAAGTACGGATCCGGCAGCTCCACCAGCGATGTACAGAAGGCTCCTGAGCTTTCCAGCCAGGGCGAGAAGCCGAAGTTCTTCGCCTCACCTCTTGCCCGAAAGATCGCTCTTGAGAAGGGTATCCCTCTTGGTGAGGTTAAGGGTACTGGACCTGAGGGCCGAATCACCAAGGTGAGTGCTGTCAAGCGATTCTGTGAAGGGCTTACACCTCTGTTCCAGCGGTTAGCACGACGGATAGCTGATGTGATTTGCAATCTCAGGCCGACGTCGAGAAGTTCAAGCCCGGATCTTCCTCCTCCGCCGCTGCCACCACCCCCACCTCAGGAGCTACCGCTACCCCGGGCAAGCCCGCTCCCGCTGCTCCTGCTGAATACGAGGACGTCCCTACCTCCAACATGCGACGAACTATCGGCAAGCGATTGACCGAGTCCAAGCAACAATTGCCTCACTACTACTTGACCGTCGAGGTAAACATGGGTGAGCTGATTTTTAAAGTGACAGTTGTGCAGAGCTCAGCTGATGGTTCACCTGTTGTCTCTAGACCGAGTTATGAAGCTCAGACAAATGTTCAATAAGGCTGGTGAGGGCAAGACCAAGCTCTCAGTTAACGACTTCAGTGAGTTGTTTGGACGTGGACACATCATCGAATGACCAGAGCTGATATGCGTGTACCCCCTTTGCAGTCGTCAAGGCCGCTGCTCTCGCTCTCGCCGAGGTTCCCGAGGCTAATTCTGCTTGGTTGGGCGAGACCATCCGAACGTACAAGAAGGCCGATATCTGTGTTGCTGTTGCCACTCCCAACGGACTGATCACCCCCATCATCAAGGACGTTGGTGCCAAGGGTCTCGCTTCCATCTCTGCCGAGACCAAGGCTTTGGCTTCCAAGGCGCGAGACGGCAAGCTCAAGCCCGAGGAGTACCAGGGCGGTTCATTCACCATTTCCAACTTGGGAATGTACGGTATCGACAACTTCACTGCTATCATCAACCCTCCTCAATCTTGTATCCTCGCCATCGGACAAACCTCCAACAAGCTCGAGCTTGCTCCCGAGGACCCCAAGGGCTTCAAGTCTGTTCAAGTGATGAAGGCTACCCTTTCTTCTGACCACCGAACCGTAGACGGAGCCGTAGGAGCCAGGTGGCTCAAGGCCTTTAAGGAGTACATGGAGCAGCCCCTCACTTTCATGCTCTAATTTTAATATCCCCCCACGGCGGATTCTTCATAGACAACCGGCTAGTTGGCCGGTAGGGTCGGTAGTTGGTAGTTCACTCTGGGTTTCTTCTGCTCGCGCGATGAGATGCACTTCATGATCACGGATGCAGGGCGCAGGCGGTCGTGCGTGAGCTTGAATCATGTACAAAAGCTTGAATCGTGTACAAGCAGAAACGGTCAAGGACGAACGATCGTGCTCGGAAAGGATGACGGGATCAAATGCTTGCTTGGTTGCGCTGTCTGGGTGGAGGTTGATTGATGTTTTCGTCCTCACATCCCACAATTAAGTTTGTCGATGGTGACCAGTCATATCATTTGTACTCATCCCTCTACACATAGAAGTCGTCCAGCTCTCAACATGTCATCATCAGCCCTTCTTCTTCCCGGACAACCCCTACCAGCCGAGCTGGTGACTCCGCCCTTACCGCAATGTGGATCAGGGTGCTACGAGCTCAACGGACGGATGTTGGCGAGCGTGATCGGCCGACCGAGGCGGGACGGAGCGGTGCGTGGGCCCGTAATCCTCGTGGCCTCGAACAGGAGCGCTATGCCATATGTGGACTGACAGAAGAGATCCGAGGATAGTAAGGCGGATTTAGTATCAAGCTGACGGATACAAGTCATCTTGATAGGTCGTCAGTGTGATCGGTCGAGAGGAGAGTGGAAACACGCCTGACGTAGGATCAATTGTGAGTCAGACAGCGCTGTATTTACTCCACATGTCATGACATCGCGCTGACATGCAATCAATCTTCTCAGGTCATCGGAACTGTATGTGGACGATCCATCCTTCATGCTCAGAACTCCACATCGGTGCAATCTCACAGAAAGTGTCAGTGCTGACTTCGCCTGCCGCTGGTTGTCTGTCCGCAGGTATCACGTCTAACGCCCCAGCAAGCTCATGTAACACTCACAACATCGAACGACCGACCATTACCAGAGACGAGCGAGGAGTTTGTCGGTGTGGTCAGGGTCGGAGATGTGAGATTGACGGAGAGGGACAAGGTCAAGATGGGGGAATGTTTTAGGCTTGGGGATTTGGTCAAGGCTAAAGTGGTGAGCTGTGTGGATCGCTGACTCCTTTCCTCACCTGTAACCTGCAGCATGAAACTATGCAGTGATGCTCCGCGACTACGTAAAACACCATCCGCAAGACATCATTGACCGCTAGACCGAAAGCTGACAGACTCTTTCCACGTTGCGTGATGTAGCTCTCCCTCGGTGACGCTCGAAGTTACTACCTATCAACGGCGGCGAACGAACTTGGAGTGGTGTACGCCAAATCAGAAGCCGGTATGTCACATCTCTTGACCCTCATCTGCAATTTCGCCGACTGTTCTTGAGAGAGGATTGTGTTACTTCCTCTGTCTATTCGCGAAAAGCGCAAGGCAGATGGCACCGGATCTGGCACAGACCACCGAAAGGCTAACTCACCTTCGTCTATGCATAGGGAATCCGCTATTACCTCTATCTTACCAAGAGATGGAGGACGAAATAACCGGCAGAGTCGAGCGCAGAAAGGTCGCCAAGCCCGAGGGAATATAGGGGTCGACATCCGTTGATAGCACAGAGGTTAACCCTCTCAGCATGACCTATGGTATGCGCATGCAAGCGGTCTTGACCTCAATATCCACAGGAACTGGGCACCGCGGATGAGCTGATTGATGATGTTTCGTTCTCATGAGACTGCGTCCTGGGATGAGGATGGGATACGTAGCATTGCGATCCGCCTAGGAAAAATTCACTGAGCTCTCAATACCCATAGATGCTGCTGTTCTACGCAGATCGGCATCTCTAGGACCGATGCTCAAGACATCCACATTCAACAGTCGCCTTCAGACTACACTCGCGACTTCATATGCTCTTGGGAACGTTGCCTGACTGTCAATCTAGCTGTCCTACTTCCCAAGACTGACACCCTCTCCAAACCATTCCTTGTATAATGCAAATCTCGCCTTCAGATAGGGTACACAACCTTTTGCCCGTTCCGTAAGTAGCTAGCTGTACGACATGTTCTTGGATACACAAAGCTGCAGCCAACGTATGGCTATCAGGCGGCAATGAAGGCAAATTGCATAGCTCCATTGCATATATCGAGGAAAGTTGACAACCTCGTTTTACAGTATATACTCCATCAGTATCATCGACTACTACAACTCATGTACGCATCTCATTGGACAACATTTGAACGACTCCTCCCGCCGGTATCGCTACTTCTACAACTACTCCCTCAACTTCTACAACTATTCTTTCGTTTTTCGACTCTACATGTTTCCCCTACTGTAATCCGCAAACGCCGTGATGTTGCAGGGTGACTGGTAATCCGACCGTGAACAGCATCTTCATTGTTTAGTAGGTTTCACCCATACCTTCCCCCCGGCAGTCCTGAGATCATGACGACTGGTAGATTAGGTGACGTATCGGAAGTGAGGGTTCTCTGTGATGGTAACAGTGGCGTTAGTGGGGTACAACGCGAATCATCAGCTCTGAACGTGGACTAAGATCGACTCTGCTCTTATACGCATCCACTCACTTCGATCAGTCACATCAGTCTCACCAGCGACCTTGTTGAGGTACTCCCTCTCCTCCATGGTCATACCGCTGGCGATGAAAGCGGCATCTCGCTTCCGGTTCTCTCGGATGTAGTAGCCCCACCAGAGGAGGAGGATGGCGGCGTTGATGGCCATGACGATCGCGTTGGCGGTCTGAAGTATCACCGCACCCAGCATATAATATAAGCCTTGCCGCTCAACAAAAGTAAGGTGCGAGTCGGAACCGAGAACATGAAAAACTGTACTCACCAGACCCTTGAGATATCGAGGGGCGTCGTTGGATCGCATAGTCTGAGATCCGATCATGTTACCGACACAGTACGCCTGTATGCGCGGCTTCGATGTCAGCTTGATCTTGCAGAGTACGTGCCATGAGCCGCATTACTCACGATAAGAGCTGAAGCACCAGTGAAGGACTTCTTGGTTCGACCAGCGCTGTTCAGGGGTAGGATGGACCAGAGGATGAAGGTGGCGCAAGCTGAATAAGCACCAGAATCCACAGTCAGCACCAGCACCGCTAGCAACATCTTGCATCCCTTGCGTCTGGACACTCACACATGACAAGGTTCCAGGAGAAGGCAGCCCAGAGTTGCCACTCTATTACAAAGGCATAGGTCATCAGCCAACTATTATACAGATGCAAAGGCGATCCAAGTAGCCCAGACGGCGCTGCAGCGCAGAGCAGGCCAAACAACCGCTGAGCAAAACAAGAGGATCAGATATTAGACTCACTAGACGCGTTCTTTGCCAATCCAACGTATAAGAAGATGGTCATCTCGACTAACGTCCAGGTGATCGCCAGAGGGAACCTGGCCTTGGGGTAAAACGTGATGATCGTCGCAGTACCGATGATGACGCAGAAACCGATCGCCTGAGAAGGGAGCTGGTACAGGATCGCCTGGAACGAGGTGAAACCGAATCCGGTGTACACGAGGGCGGTGAAAGTTGTGAGGACACCGTTGGGGATCGTAGCTGTCAAGTTGAACAGGACGATGAAGTACCATTGGGGGTCTTTGAGGCATTCTCGGACTTGAGCCCAGTCCCAAGCGTGTTGACCAGCATCTCCAGCTGTTATGTCGATGGTGCATCGCCACGATGTCAGCGAAGTGTCACAATATGCGTCGTTTCGGTATGGGTTTATAACAGTATCGGACGGATCACTCACAAGCGTTACTGACGATTCGGGCGTGTGCCATCTTCTTCTCTTCCTTGGACAACCACCAGACATGGCCGGGGATACCAATGAAGATGAAGACGAGGATACCAGCGACAATGGTTAGGGCGCCTAGAGGACGACAAATAAAACGAACAGTTTCTAATTATCAGCAACGGTTTCTTCGTGACGGCTAGCAACGCAGATTCGCGGATCTGCAATGCGGTACGTACCGAGGAAGAAGTTGATGGCTCGCCAGCCGGCAATACCACCGTCATTGGCAGCCTTCTTTGCAATCGCATAGCTATAGTGGCGGTTCCTGTCAATCTTCGTTCGCATACATAAAGAGGGGATCTTCAAGGCTCTACTCACATGATAACGTTGAAGCATCCGCCGAGGAAAGCGTTCATGGCAAAGAACATGCAGCTTCGGAGGGTGGCTTCTGATCTCTTGTACCAAGAGGCGGTGACTGGGAGACGCAGCAACGCGCGATCACGTACAGTAGAATAAGATCAGCAAGTGAGCGCTTTGACGAGGTATCAATCGTCAGAGCTCGATTGGTTAACGCACCGAAGAGGAAACCAGGGGTGATCGAACACTCCATCCAGCCAAGCAACACTCGAAGCATCGAGAGCTGGAGGTAGTTGTTGCACAAGCCGAGACCGACGACCACGATACCCCAGAGAATGACGGTGACACCGAGAGCCCTGTCAATCATCGCCTACATTAGCTTCAGGGGATCATTATCTGTAGCGGGTCTGTCAAGGGCCATCTGAGACTGAGATAGACACTCACCGACCGATGGGGAATCGCTGAAGGACCCATGACATGGGCACCTGACCAGCAAGATAAGCGACATCTATATCGAGGTAGCATGCATTCCATCAGTCAATGCTGCATGCAATACATACAGTATGATGATCGCTTGACACTCACAGAAGTATACAGTAAGATTGGGGTACTCGTCCGCGGTAAGCTTGGTATCGGTCTTGAGACCGAAGACGACACCAGATGACAATGAGACTTTGTCGCTGTGTTACTCGCCGATGTCAGCGTGGACTTTCATCAGGGAACTCAACGCCCAGATTCGATGTGTCGGCCCCCCCCCCCCCCTCCCCCTTCTTCATCTACGTTCGAACAGTACGGTTGATAATGGCACTCACGCGAACTGAAGACCATAGGTCAACATCATGATAGGAAGCAAGATCAAGTCAAACTTCCATCTCAGCTTCCTATACTCTGCCTCGGTATATTGCGTTTCGGCAGCGATGACGCCCTCGACCTCGTTATCGTTGTCATGGTCGTACTTCTCGTCGGCTACGGCCACATCATGTACCGCGGTGTGGTGGTCGAGCGCTTTCTCGCTCTTGTATTGAATGTCGGACATGATGAACTGGATTCGATATCAATCGACTGTATCTCCTAACTTATACTCCTACGGAACAGCTGGTCAACAGCTGATACGGAAAGAATGGTACGGGTGAGGGGGAATCATGCTTAAGATCTTGTTGCTGATGCCTTCTTATATGGACGCCTTGGATACTGGGAGGTTCCTTCCTTATCTTGACTAGATCCAATTGGCTCATGATCAGGTAACTCACTAGCTTTCCACACTCACACTCACCCTCACTCTCACCTTATCGTAATGTCCTACTGATCAACCCATTTTACGCGCCCTTCTCCGTTTCTCTCTCATTGAATCGGCTTGCGATCCCATAACTCTTTCTCCGCCGATATGTCAGGCCGCAATAACCGTCTCCTCCTCCCTCCCTCCTCGCAAGCAGCCAGGACGGCATTCATGCGAAACGTCAGGCCAGGCACAAGCTTATCCAAACTTTGTCGTAAAGTCACCCCCGCGCCCCTCCGCTCACAAGTAGTCATGGAGAAAGAGACTTCATCTGGCGATGCCCCAGTGCCATTCACCTGCTTGCTCCTATCCCAGGATCCGTGGTAGTGCAGCTCTTTGGCCCTCGGTAAATTCAATGTCCCATGTGGGAGGAGGGAGTACGCTTGTCAGGGATATCCGCAATTACGGTAGAAACCGCCAAGAGTAGGCTTTAGACTAAATAAACCTACCATCCTACGTGTGGGTGTTATGGCCCAGCCCACAGCTAGTTACGGGTAACGTATTTTCTGAGGCGTACCAGGAAGAAAGCCGATAAAACGGTGAAATAGCCGAACTTTCTCGCTTTTACTCCTCAGAGCCGCCGTCCACCAGCAAGATAAGCGCCGCCGTTTTGCAAGATGCCCCGTGCAAGCTTTGCCTTCACTCTCGCGCTCGCCCTATCCCGGCCGTATCGGTCAAGCTGTCGCTGTTGCACCGATGCACGGTCACATACGAAGCATGACTGAGCGTGCGACTACAATTCGCGTGCTTGCACTTGAAGGGGTGCTCCTGGTCGGCTTATCATCCGCTCGCTGCGATAAGGCGATTTCAATCTGAGCATGCTGGGCGGGAGTATATATCCCCTAAGCGAGGGGGGTTCCTCGGAGCGCGTTTGAGCGCACTTCCGCCGATAGCCACCATGATGGTCAATTCGACCTTTTGATGGAGGTCACCTGATCTGCACCCCATTTCGCGCTAGTCCACGATCCTTATGCTGACGCCTCAAGGCTGCACTAACATTTGTGGGACACGAAGATCAATTGAATGCTCCCAATGCTGCCAACCACGCCGAGACGAGACACGATACCGCAGATGGAGACATGCACATAAGTCCATACAGATATGTGTACACATATAGGCCTGTCAAAGAGAACTTAGCATCTCAGAACATGCTGGACGCGGCAGTGCCGGGATACCGGACCGATCCACCATAAGACGCTGAAGATTAGCGACGACGGAGTTCACCAGTTATCTCCCGTTGATCATGGATGAACTCGCATATATTGAACGTACGATCAAGGGACTTGTTAAGAAGATCCCGTCAACTCGACGGGCAATGCGTATATACAAAGAACATCAAGTATGCACATGCGAATTGCGCGATGCTTGTTCGTAAAGATTTCAGTCGGCGGCTGAAGCAGTCTCATCACTTTGTTACCGTATCATAGACATCTCCATCGCCTGTCGTGACTTGCCCAAAATGTCTTTGCCTAGCTTGAATACGAAAGCCGAGGATCGAATCGTCATCATCGGCGCTGGTATTGTCGGCTCGCATCTCGCATCATTCCTGGCTTCGTCGCTGGGCGACAAAGTCATTCTTGTCGACCGAGATATCCGGGGACTACCTGGCTCTACGGGCCATGCACCTGGCTTCGTAGGCCAATACAACGAGCTTCCCGTCCTGACCGAACTGGCAAAACGATCTGTCAATCACTATGCAAATTCGGGATCAGGTGGCTTTGATAGGGTCGGTGGATTGGAAGTTGGACCGGGATTGGAGGCGAGAGCAGAAGCCGCAAGACAGGCGGGTCTACCGGCGAAATTGCTCAACAAGCAAGAGATCCTGGAGCTTGCACCTGGTTTTGTCCGCGAAGACAGCTTGTCAGAGCAGGGGAATGCAGGTCTGCTCTTCCCCTTGGACGGCACCGCCAAAGCTCGCGTCGTCACCCATGCCGAGCAAGACAGCGCTTCGAAGCACGGTGCAGTCCTGATCAACACAGAGGTCCTGTCTGTCACCGTCTCCCAATCTGGACGGACGATCGACACCAGCCTCGGAGCTATCGAAGCTGGCCGAGTCGTCTTCTGCACCGGAATCTGGGCATCCCAACTCCTGCCTCAGCTCGAACATACAGTGGTCTCGGTCGCTCACCCATACTCGTATTCCACCCCTCATGCGGTTCGGCCGAAGAAGACACCTTTCATCCGATGGCCAGCCAGACACGTCTACGCTCGAGACCACGGTGAAGAGGACGGATTGGGCTCTTACGCGCATGCGCCTATCAAGCATCCTCGCGGAGAGCATGCGGAGACGGCTTATGGAAAATGGGAAGACAGCTTTGATGAGGTGCTCGCAAACGGGTATGCCTTGCTACCAAACGAGGTTGCCTCTACGTTCATGGTAGAAGGCGGAAGGAAGTTCAACGGCTTGTTCTCCGTCACTCCCGATGGTCTCCCCTTGGTAGGCAAAGTGGAGGAGGGGATCTACGCTGGCGTAGGGGTATGGGTGACCCATGCAGCTGGAAGTGCGAGATTACTGGCAGATGAGCTGTTGGGGAAAGCCAAGGATGAAGATGAGGCGCTGCGGAAAGCGCTGGACCCGAGGAGATTCGATGGTCAGATTAGTGAGGCTGAACAGAAGGTATTAGAACAGAGAGCTCTGGCAAAGTACAACGATATCTATAACAAGGACAACTGAGTCGAATATAGAGGAGAGTATCGGTGGATCGATAGCGCCGGAAGTAGAGGACGGCGCTCATCCATGTTAGACCCAACCGCATAGACTGATAGGACATGCATACAATGCTACATAGGCTTGGCTTCTTCCCTCCTTTCCTTCGTTTCTACAAACTACAGATATCGGTAGGCTGGTGATACAGTGGTGTATGTTTACTCGCAAGTGGTGATCTCGTAGTCGACAGTCTTGTTGCCCTGACCGTAGATTTTGGGCTTGAAGTCGACGTAGACGAGCTATAGTAGGATTCATTGATCGAATGATTAGCTCGGTCTTCCGATTTCTATGTAAACATCCTTTATGTTCTGTTGTACTAGACTGCGTGAGGGGTGAGCTATCATGACGCGGACAACTCACCTCATTCTTCTCGGATGTCCATTCTCCATCGGTGTCCCTGTAGAAAACGATCTCGTCACTTCCAGCATCCCTGACCTCGACGGTGGTGTGAGAGAGAGCACCATCGGTGGTCCACTTGATGTTGTAGCAGGTCGACTTGGTGACGGGGAAAGGCTTGGAGCATCGCTGGTTCTTGTCAGAGTCGATACACTTCTCGACGGCGTAGTCCATGATGCTACCGGAAGAGACCTTGGACACTGAGATGACATAAGGGTGGAATGAGACAACACGTCAGCGTTGATAGACAATTGTACATGAACGGGGGCATGGTGGCAAATCGAGCGAATTGGTGGTCAGCACTCACGGTCAGAGACGGCGCCGGTGAGGGCAAGGCCGGCGGCGAGGATGCTCTGGAGGTTGGGGATGTACATTGTGGTGACTGCGATGCGAGTGCGAGATGTTAGGTATAGCTGGATTGTGAAGAAGAATCAACAGCAACGGAAAATGTCTGCTTCTGATGGCTTTTATGTACGCGGCGATCTACAGAGTACCGGCCTCCCGAGCCAGAGTCGAAAGAACGTGCCATAACAAAGGCTAGGTTTTCCTCTTGCGCCTCAGGTGACTGACTGCCTCGGTACTCTTGCCACTACGTCATCGTCAGAAGTGGTATTGGTATGTGCGGTGTATGGTGCGGGCCGGTAGTACGGGGTAGTCACGTGGTCCCCACTTGAGTTTACGGAATCCAAAGAAAGCATTCATCTGTAGATCCTTGCCAGAATCAGGCTATGCATACATACAACGGATCAAGTCTATAGAGATGTGTACCAAGAATATGTGAGGCAAGTGAGAGGGTGAAAGGATCAGGCGGCAGCCTGGAGGTGTTGGGGGACGAAGTGGATTCTGCTCGCGACTTCCTCCGCACTCTCCTTGGCGGCGAGTTTGGCGATCTCGGCTGATTGCATTCGGTTCTTGGCCATTGCATCTGCGATGAATTGTCCGCCGGTCTATTCGAAACCAATGCGAGTTCAGTGACTCGCTCCATTGCCCTATTGTGGAAAGGTAGGTGAAGACTCACGATGGGGGGATACTTCTTCTGCGGGCCCTGGATGATTGAGTCCGTTCTAGCCTGGTTGAAGAAAGCGATAGAGTACCTCGGTCCCCTTCGCTCCTCGCCTTCCGGCAATCTTACTCGGTGATATGTCGATTTGAGTCGATCGTCAGACCATCGCATCAATTGGTCTCCGATGTTACAGACGATGCGATCGAGTCGAGCTTCCACAGGCAACCATTCTTGGCCCATACCGAAATCGCCGACGACTTTTCGTCCGGGGCAGACCTCGAGACCACCCTCGCCGTCTCGTTGGAATAGCTACATCCATCACCCGACCAAGACATGGGGCGGTGACTCAAGTCAGCGAATAAAGCAGCAAAATCGCATGTCATACAAGGTACTCACCATGGTCAGGACGTCAAAGTCTGCATGAGCACCAGCTCGCCAGAAGTTGGGCCCGAAAGTCTTGCCTTCGGTTGAGTGGTAGTGCAATAATCGGAGGACATCCTGAGAGTCGCCTACTCCGGGATCTACGGTTCCTTGGGTGAAGGTATCAAGTGGAAGACCTAAGCCTTCAGCGAAACACTCCATGACCTTTACGGACAGGCTGAATAAGGAAAACTGTCAGCACGCAACATCCGTGCTGTACTCCCCACCTACAATGGAATTTTCACTCACTCTCTGACCTGGTGCATAAACTTTTCAGCTATCGCTCGGAACGCAGGGATATCCTCATCCGAAGGCCAAAGTCCATCCATTCTCGCAAACTGAAGCTGCATAGACTCCTTTTGGTCGGCTGTTCCCGTAGAAGGTCGGACCTGAGTGTTCTTCTCCCATCCTGCGTTCTTACCGTTCAGGGGAGTTTTGGACTTGACTTCGTCGGGGAGAGCAAAGAAGTCTCGTGACAGATCGAAAGCTGCTTGAACGTCTTCGAGTGGGATGCCGTGGTTTGACAGAGTACTATAGACAATCGAGAATGAGACGGGAGTCAGGCATGTTCTCCTCCACGTACTACATGATATGATGAACTTACAAGAAGCCCACGTTCATGGAGGCATCCATGAGCTCATTGATGATCTCCTGTCGACGAACGTCAAAGTCATGGAGGCTGATGGTTGGGACAGACATGTTGGGTGGGTGGCAATTTTATTGTTTGTGTCTCGCGTGGATGGTCTCTTCCAATGATGTGGAGAGGGATAATTTGGGAGACTGCTGAACTGCTATGATTACGGCGGTCCTTTCCAAGCTTGTCCAGATGACTTTATATCATCACTTCTCGCTGTACTTGCACAGAGGACAAAAGACATCGCATGCATCAGTCAGTGCATCCACCCGCACGCTCGGCTGAGTACAAGCCAAACATACGCTTATCATTTCACGCTTCAGGGTGATCCCCGACGAACTCCGCCGAAAGTCACGGAATTCATCCCACCGCACTGATAAGCACCGTACACGAATTCCGACGAGAAATATCAAGAGTCTGGTCAATCGTGCATCGCCAATGGACGACTTCTTCGAAAAAAAATCTACTATTGAGTTTTTAACAAAGACTTTCGGTTCTTCAGACCGCAATCGGCTCGCTCTCCACCCCACAGCCCTCTCGACTCTCCATCTCCCACAATGGTCAAGCTCCCCCTCGCTCTTCTGGCTGTTCCCCTCCTGGCTTCAGCATACCAAGTCGAAATCCACCCCGAGTATCAAGAAGGACTGTCTATCAACGATGTACCCGCTGAGCGAAGGTTGCACTGGATGCGAGTGGCCAACGAGGCCGTCTACGCCGATGGGCACCCATGTCCTCAGGCTCCATTCGGAAGCGCGATCGTCAATACCACTTCAGATGAGCTGATCTGCGTGACTTCCAACAAGGTGGGAGTGACCGGTAGTAAGTGACCTACTTTAAACAAAGCAGCGATGATTGTTTGTCTGAGAAAGACAGCACTGATACGTACGATCGTAGACCCAGCGATGCATGGCGAGATCTCGGCTATCACGCACTGTACCGACGTCTTGACGAAGAAAGGTCTATCTCCGCAAGAGATATTGGCTTCTTGGAAAGATTTCAGCTTGTATACCAACGGCGAGCCGTGAGTCATGTCTGGCATGTATGGTATCTCCACACTCAGCGGGCACAGCATGCAGGATACCGTATACTGTATGCTGACTGGGCTAATTTCGCTCCACCTTCCAGATGCCCGATGTGCGCATCCGCGATCAGATGGGCGGGATTCAAAGAAGTAATCTACGGTACGAGCATACGGAAGATCGCCGAGCGTGAGTGACACGACAGACGCTCTTTGTCAAATATCGTTCAGTCCAGAGAGCCTCTTAGCTCATTGCGCCTCGGACAGACGGCCGAAACCAAATCTACATACCCTCTTCGTTGGTCTGGGAGAAGTCTTACTCTTTAGGACATGCTACGTTGATGTGAGTCCGCTCTTGATTTGCTTGCTATTGCTGGAGAATCGCACTGAATCGATTATTGATAAACCCGCTGTGTCCTTCAACCACATCGATCACTCGATTCATCAGGCTGGGGAACATCCTGACCAACGAGACGGATGTGTTCTTCGCGCATCAATTCAATGAATCTGCTTCATGTCGTGAGTCACTTCACCTTGACCAAGCAGACTTTCGACTCTGCCGCTTTGGTTCCTCTAGCTGTTCATACGCCGACTGATGACCCAATGATCTTGTATAGCCATCGGCTGCGAGAGGACCGACGTACCCGGGAAACGGGTCAAGTCGTGCATGCCGGTTGACGGATGGCAAGAGGTGGTCAGGAAGGCTGGAGTTGGATTGGCTGTCTCCCAGAGCAATAGCAAGGGTCACGATGAGCTGTAATAATTTGGTGATCTTACTAGCCGAGGTGGATAGCCTCTGTGAGGTCGCAAATAGCATTGGTTGAATCGCATGCATGAGTACACTACTATTGTGACAGATGCCAGTCAATGGCTCGAGCAAGAAATCCACGTGAGACTTGAGATGAAGACTGGCTAAAGGATTTACCAACAGCTTTTCTGTTGACGTCGTATCCTCCCTATCTGTCTTAGTGGAATCAATCCGCGATGAAGTCAGTCAGCTTTTTTTCCGACGATGACTTCTTTCAATTCGCCCGTGTTCAGAGAACGGACGAGCCAGCGGCTCAAATCAAAGCATACGACGACTCCCATTCACCAATAAACGGTCGAGCGAACGGTTGACTCAGTATGGAGGGAAGGAGTTCATGACAGCCGCCCAAACCGTCAATTTTTCTAACCAATTAACGCGTACGATGCAAACAAGTCCAGAGCAAGCTAGAGGTCAAATATGCACCGCGATCCGATGACATCGCACATCGCAATGCATCCTTATCAGTTTCCCCTCGCCTTATCTTTTGCTCCACCTGGCCCTTCAGCTGGTGAAGGGGAAATGAGGCAGAGCTAGTGTCCCTGGATCGACAACGGCATTTCCTCCTACCGGATTTTTTTCAAGCGCGAACCAATAGAAAGCGTTTCGTTAATCTAGCTTACCCCTTGTACGTGTGCTCGTATGCTTCATGGCACATACCCCTACACCTTACTCCATACCGTCATTATTGGCATCCCGGAAGAGGAGAGAGGCGGTGGGTCCAGCGATACTGCAGCACCCATCACTCTACGGTGGGCGGGGGACTACTCTGCTCCGCCGATTCCCGACAAACCGTGCATGAACTCCAGGCTCAGAACTCAGCCGGCAACAGCTCCGGAAACTTCGCATTCCCCCATCTCCCCCTGCTGCGGTATGTCACTGCTGCTTGATACCATGACAATGGCGAAAGAGGACAGGAGATGACAACTCAATTCAGCTCTCGTTTAGATAGGCTGGCTGATCCTTGGCGTAAAACTCGTGTTTTCTCATTCCTTGCGTAATACGTTGAGTTTGTCCGCCGCGATAAGAGAAGTAATCATACGGGAATGAATGCTCTGCTCACGATAATACGCTAGAGATAGGAGTCATTCCTGAAGAGCTCAAGCATGCACATGCACACACACATATATATATATACTCATTGCAGAGAGAGACGATTCGGACGATTCATACTTTTTCCCCAATCACTGGCTGTCCTTGAAATAGTCGACCACCAAGCAAGGAAACCACCTACTTACCACCTGTCGCCTATCACATACCACCTACCTACCACGCATCACAATGTCAGGTAACATTGAAGCGGAAAGCTCGTTCGATAAAGGCGTCCACACGCCAACGGGCGTCACCGTCCAGACTCTCGAAAGGGATGAAGACCTTGGTCCTGTGCCTACCTCGCGTCGAAGTCGATTCAAGAGCGCGTTGAAGTCGCTCACTACGAAAGATGGTTGGCTCGGTGATTATGTGAGCGTCTCTGCAACACAAGTTTGTAATCGCTAGGACCCGCTGACACTGGTACTTTATTTTCGATTTTTGATAGGACTATGCGGGACTTATGATTCCCAACATCCCCTTTGTGACTAAGACAAAGAGGGAACTGCCATTCTACGGTGTCAATGAGAGACTTCCTCATCTTCTACTCTTCATCCTCGGTCTGCAGCAGTGAGTATCTTAATCTCCCACGGAAACTACACAGAGAAGCAAAAAGGCTGACTCGGTTTGGGTCTTTGTTCAGTGCCCTCGCGATGGTCGGCGGTTTGGTCACCCCCCCTCTGCTCTTGGCCGGTCCTGCGGGTGCCGCCCTCGGTACTGACGCCCAGCTGTATCTCGTTTCCGCGTGTCTCATCTGGTGTGGCGTCGGAACCGCGATCCAAGTCTCCCGATGGAAGATTCCTAAAACGGGCTACTACTTCGGCACTGGTTTGATCAGCGTCACTGGAACTTCATTCGCTTTCACCAACGTCGCCCTCAGCTACCTCGCCCAGTCCTATGCCAACGGTACCTGCCCCATGTCCGCTGACGGCAAGACCAAGCTGCCTTGTCCCAAGGAGTTTGGTGCCATCCTCGGTACCGCCACCTTGACCGGTCTTTTCGCAATCGCCTTGTCTTTCGTACCGCCTCGAGCTATTCGAAAGATGTTCCCTCCACTCGTCACCGGCACCATGCTCATGTTCATCGGTGCCGCGCTTGTAAAGTCGGGTGTCACCAACTGGGCCGGTGGTTCGGGTACCTGCGCCTCCGACCACACCGTGCTCTGTACCGCCGGGTCAAGGCAAGAGTACTGGGGATCGGGCGCTTTCCTCGGTCTCGGTTTCTCATGCTTCGTCACCATCATCATTTGTGAGATTTTCGGTTCCGCATTCATGAAGTCTGCCTCTGTCTTCATCGGCTTGATCGTCGGTATGATCATTGCCGCCGCTACTGGCTTCTTCAACGGTCCCGTCATCTCCAACGCTCCCGCCGGCTCTTTCCTCTGGACTACCACTTGGAAACTCTCGCTCAGGGGAGAGTTGGTTTTGCCCATGATTGCCGCTTGGGCGATCATCGTAGCCGAGACGATCGGAAACGTCACTGCATCTTCCGATGTGTCGCGAATGGAGATCAGCGGAGAGACCTTCATGAGCCGTGTTCAAGGTGGTATGCTTGCCGGTGAGTCGTCAGCTCTATCTGCGGAAACGATCATGATGAAGAAGCTAGATGCTGACGAACGAGCTCCTGTTCAGACTCCGTCATGGCTACCCTTGCTGGTCTTGCAACCGTCCCCCCACTCACCACCTTCTCCCAAAACTCTGGAGTCATCGCCCTCACCCGAAACGCCTCCCGGTCCTCAGGGTACATGTGCGCCGCCATCCTCTTCCTCATGGGTGTCATCGGCAAGTTCGGCGCCATCTTTGTTGCTGCTCCTTCGTCTGTCATTGGCGGTTTCACCACTTTCTTGTTCGGTGCTGTCGCCACTTCCGGTCTGAGGGTGTTGGGATACTGTCAGTGGACTCGAAGGGACAGGTTCATCGCTACGGTCGGTGTGGCTCTCGGCTTGGCCAGTTTGACCGTTCCTTCTTGGTTCAGCTACCTCTTCACTTACACCGGCACCAATGGTGAGTCAACCGTTTCGTTTCGTTTCGTTTCGTGCGCCTCCTAATCCTAATTCTTGATCGAGAACATGCAGCTGACTTGCACATTTTCGTTCGTTCTCTAGCCGGCAAGAAGGGTCTCATCCAAGCCATCGTGCTCATCGTCGAAGAACCTTACTTGATCTCCGCTCTCGTCATGTGCGCCCTCAACGTCAGCTTGCCCGCCGAGATCTCAGAGGAAGGTAGCAGCTCGACCGTCGAGGAGAAGAAGGAATGGAACGAGCCTGGAAGCTTTGCCGGAGGTCCCGCTGAGGCTTCTTCTTCAGGTACCGCTAGGCCCAGGACCCCAGAGCTTGTATAGTTTCGTTTGGAATGGTTCGTTTGGCGGATGTCCGATCAGGGATATTTCCTAGTTTTGTATGCAGAGAGAGCCTCAGAGTAAGATGTGCTATAGTTGCATGAAGTACACTGCGAGATCTGGTCGTCAATTGCCTCTATTATCATGCGACATACGGATGCGTAATATGAAGTGACAAGTGACTGTCCATTCCGAGTCTGCTTGTTTGTCTCACGATGCACCGCCCGAGAAGTTGAAACCAAAATTCCCGATCGATCCATCAAACAGCCTTCCAACATCAGGTACCGTCGCTTGCAGACTGGCCAGCAAAGCATCAGTGTCACTGGGAGACCACTCAAACTCGATCGGCGAGAAAGACGTCGTCGGCTCGACTGATGATACCGCTTGCGCGGCTGGATGGGGTGGAGGGAAGATCTCGGTCGGTGGACGATCGGGACTTTGCGGAGCCGATTCGAGGAGGACGTCCTCAGGTCTGTGATTTGTCTCAAGAATGTCAGCTTCCATCGATCAGAGTCACTACACAGATAGATACTGTAGTAGATGATAACAGGTCAAGGAACCGAACATACAGCTTGATCCGCTTGATCACCGTAGCCATTCCATCTGATCTCCGTTTCCTCTTCCCGTCTGCCTCTTTCATAAGATCGTCCAGAACCTGCAATCCGCGCCTTGCAATCCTACTGGTCGGTGAAAGCCTTCTAAGCGCATGACGAGCCTTGTCAACGAGGCCCCTCCTCTTTTTCAGCGCGGATGGGTCTTTCTTGCTTTTTGCCGAAATGACCTCTATAGCTAACACCACTCCCGCAGCTAACGTGTGGTAGGGAATCGTCCAGAGAGCTTGAGATCCAGCTCGAGTATCGATCTCTTCGATAATAGCCTCAGCTGCTTTCAGGCACCCAGTCTCCGCAGCTTGTCGCTCTGTTACACTCCCACCTCGGGCTAGGAACGCTCGGTAGATGACCAAGAGTTTGTGCGAAGCAGAGATGTATAGGTAGTGGTGCATATCTGCTGTCCAGCGTGGAGTCGAGGGTGAAGCGTGGGGCAGATGAGCGATGAGGAACTGAATCCGACTCGCAGATTTGGTGGTGATCGCCCATGCTTGTTGAGGAGGTGCGAATCGGAGATGTTGAAATGTGTCCTGGATGATGGAGGCAGTCTGAGCCGAGAATCGAGATTTGCTGTGGTTGAGGACTGTCAGCTTCATTCATAGAAGTCCCGAGCGAAACATATCAGCAAGACACGTACAGCCCTATGGTCACTACGTCCGATTCTCGGTGGTGATTGCTCCCAGATTGCAGATCGCTGTCGGAGCAATTGCTGGGTAGCTGCGTATCAAAGTGATCTGGGTGCACAGCTGCAAAAGACAAGTTGATTGACGAACGGTCATCAGTGTCGTGAAGTCTTTGAACTCTGGCGCTGAAGGCGAAGAGAACTTGCACCATACCCCACGAAAGGGGATCGCGAACCAATCTTCCATAGTCAAAGCCCACCAGACCCTAGTTCCTACTTCTCGATCTATCGCAGGCATATCCTTCGCCTGTCCAAGGGAGTGCAGATTCAGCGTTTGAGCGGTCTTAATCCCGATAGCTAAGAGCGAAGAGAGCAAGTCCGACTCGCAGACGTTGTGCCCGCACACACAGAGGATAGCGATGGCCTGGCATGTGAAAATGCTTGGGCGAGCGAGGTAGTCGGCGTGATTGAGGGCGGCCATAGCGGACGAGATTAAGGCGGATGGGACGACGAACCTATCGGCTGCTCCCAGAGTGGTCAGCTAATTGATGCGACGAGTCTCTCTCAACCATGTCGACAAGACACACAATGAGCCGACTCACGCTCTTCGAGGCCGCACTGAACAGTCTCCGCATCGTTCATCTGATGCACTGCAATAGCTTGCAGTATGTAGAAGAGCGCCAACCAGGCCGAGTCCACCCGATCCCATCGGCCTCTTGAGATAAGACCGTAAAACGCTTCCACTTCTTTCTCGAATTGCGGCGCGAAGACGCAAGCATGTTGCCAGTAGACATGGTCGTTGTGGAAAGCCAGGATGTTGGCCACGATATGCTGGGGGAGAAGCGAGTCGGTCACGCTGTCAGGTGGTGTTGATCCAGGCTCAGCGAGGACATTGCGACTGATTGTCGACTGCTGAGCTGTATTCTTGGGTTGCGACGTGACAGTTTTCAGAGCCTTCTTGGGATCTGAGCGTCTTGTCTCTCCTCCTACTCTTCTATCGAGACCGAGAGCAAAGAACTCAAGTGTCGTCGCAGCGTCCTCGGCTTCATCCTCTTGAGCGCCGATCCCTGTATTTTCCTCCGAGCCTTTATTCGTATGGCCTACAGTTCTTTCTAGCTCAGTGACCCGTCTCCGTAGCGTATCGATCTCCTGAAACATGGCTCGACGAAGCAACTCTATCTCGTTACTGAGCGATGCGCACACACACACACACACAACTCAGCGAAACCTCATTATATATCCCATAGCTCATTGGGCCGACTCACGTTGAAGCAGCCGGATCTGCTATCATCAATCCGGGCGAATGTGTCGGCGCTGTGATCGGTATCGCATACTGCGACTCGAGTCGACACAGCGTCGTCACACCCCTCTTGGTGCAGACATCACACGGTATCTGCTTGTTACATCGTGTCTTTCTTCGGATACATTCCGTGCAGCTGCGGAATGGACAAACGAACTGTGTTGAGCCAGAGTGTACCAAACACTGAGTCATCCCAGAAACATACCTCTTAGGTTGCCGCTGTGAGAGCTTGACTGGGACTGAGGTGGTATCCATCTGACTGGTCCTGTAGCCAGCCCTTCAGTTCAGCGATATACCTGCAAAGAATGGCAAATAATAACTGGTATATGTATGTGACTGAGAGTTTCCAAGATGCCAGAGATAAGGATGGAGATTCTACCAATCCGGTCCCGGAGATAAGCGATCACAACAAAGCGAGTTTTCGACATGGTTGTACGTGACGGACCGGAACAGCGCAGAAGGTTTTCGACAAGGCCTCTGAGAATGGTAGCACGCACACAAGCCTCTCAAAGAGGGTGGTGAAGATATCATGACAGCGTTGAAAGTCTAGTGCACCATGTTATGCATGCCCGCGAATGAATAAGTTGAACGCCTAGCAAGCATATCCAAGGTTCACCCATCCATCCATCCATCCACATTGTCATCCTCCTCATATCCCTCATAGCAAAAGTGACGCGCACGCACACAATCTCAGTCAAGAGTTGCTGCTAAGCAACGGCACATTTACTCCTCATCCTCAACCTCGTCCTGGTCGACCTTGAAGTATCGGAGGGAGTAGGTGTCCTTGGCGGTAGCGACGACTCGGAGGAAGTTCTCGAAAGAGTTCTTCTTGAGGTGCTTCTTGGTCAAGTACTTGAGGTATCGCTTGGAGAAGGGGATCTGGGAGGTGAGAACGAGCTTGTTGCCTGGTGAAGTGATGGGCACAAATCAGCGAGTGGACTCATTAAACACGACATTGGGTAGTAGGGTGGATCGGTCGGTGATAGAAGACCCAAGCATTCGTTGTGAAGGAAGAGAGCGCTATACAGGCATCCAGGCTCGTTCGAGCAGACTCACCCTCCTTGGAGATGGCAATAACGTCACCGAGCTGACCGGCTTTGCCGTCAACCTTGATCCTGTCGTGGAGGAACTTCTCGAAGGCGGCGAGGTCAAAGACGTTGTCGTTGACGGGGACGGAGGCGTCAACGTAGAACTTGTGGAGGGGCTTGCCCTGGACGGCTTTGGAGGAGGCGGCGGCTTTGGGCTGCATATATGAAGGTGATCATGTTAGTCATTGAGATCAAGTTAGCTTCAGATCGCTTTCCGTTGACGATTCGCTGCAGTCTTCTTCGGACAGTTTCAAAAGGAGCACGCATTATGCATACAGCCGCGCCAAAGGAGCGGGCGAGCGACAGCGACAGAAGCGAAGGGGTGATGGATCAGACCAAGACGAACGCACCATTGTGTCTACTGTTTGTTCAGCAAAACGGTGCTTTTAGAAGTTTTTAAAGGTTGAAGAAGAGGGAGAAGATTGAAAGATGCTCAAAAATCTTTATTCTTCAACAAGTGAAGAGAGGAGGAGCAACGCCACGTGCAGTTTCGCCAGGCTGTCGTATTATGAGAACGTACATTGTAGCTCAAAACTCCGTAAAATCCCGAAGTGGCACCCACCCGCTGTCAATCTATTCCCGAGAAACCATGGGCGGTGGTGGCCGCAGATCTCTTACCCTTCTGAAGGAGCATATACGGTGTATACGGTGTGCAATAGCCTGCCTAGCAATCAGCTCCCACCTCTCACGGCGGACCGACTACCTGTCCCTTTATAGCTAGAGAAAGTGTGTGGAAGAAAGAGTTTCCATGACGAGCGAAGAGCATTGATGGCGTGGTGTACGATGCTGTGTGATGCGACTCGACGCCCATACAAAGGGCGAGCGTCCTTGAGTAGCGAGTGAAAGTGAAACGTGATCAAATGCTCGGATGTCGCAATGGCTGAATTAGCTCGATTGATGTACGTGTGGACCTCCAATCAGGACGGCAATATTCTCGATTACTTGTCTATATGCATGCGAGACAACATAGCAAACTCCAAGAACCATACTGACTACGGATTCCGTATAACTAACTATATTTGACAATGTATTCCTGCTTCTATGTAGACCTGAGGTGTAACTACAAATCTCAACGAACGATGCCGGGAGAATCGGCCCATTCTCTTCCGCTGCGGAGCTTGACCCCCTCAGACGGAGTTACTGTTGTCGGCGCACGAGAAGGGGCTGGAGATGGTGCCTGCAGAGTACGAGGTCTTGATACTGAGCGCAGCTGACCAAGTACCGGTGATCATGATGAAGATACCGGCGACGATGAGGAAGACGTTGAGAACGACGAGAGCTCGGTAGTAGAGAGACTTGTCGGTGTGTCGCCTGTCCCAGTTGTCGTGGAGCCACATCCAGCCCTCGGTGACCATACACATGAGTGTACCGAGGGTGGCACCGATCAAGTTGACGAGATCACCGAAGAAGGGGATAGCTGGGGAGAGTAAACATCAGTTTCATGTCAGTTTCGGATTTGATGACATAAGTGGAGACAGTAGACATCGACTCACACTCGGCAAGGATGAAAGAGATGGCGACGCATCCACCGACGGTGCCGAGCCAAACAGCCCAGTGGACGAAGGAGTGAGACGTGAGGTGGTCGGTGCCTCTGTTGAATCGGAATGATACATGAGTATGAGTCAGCTCGGCATCCAGTCTGTCGCTCAAGGCATTGTTATGTTGCAGGAGAACAACGACGACGACGACGACGACTACTCACCTCAACAGCCTGACGAAGATCATCTTGGCGCCGACGTGGGTGTAGATGGTGACTGAGACGAAAAGACCAGGCAGAGCGACCGCGTAGGCGACCTTCTTCACGATGACACCGGCGGATCCGAGAGCAGGGTTCGCGAGGTATTGGCCACAGAAGTAGTAGACGACGATTCCGATGGTCAAGTAAGTGGCGGTGACGATGGACTGACACCAGTAGAGAGCCTTGTTGTAGTCGGTAGGCTTTCGCATCTCGCCGACGACGTTCAAGAAGGCGGGAGTACCAGAGTAAGAGAAGACGACGGTACAGACGGCGCCCATGCCGCCGAGGAAAGTACCAGCAGAGTTGAAGGCAGAGATGTCCTTGTCCCACGGACCGACTTGGGGAGCAGCGGAAGGTCGATCTTGGATGCCGACAGCGATGGTGATGATCAAAATGGCAGCCATGACTGAGACGAAACCGATCCAACCAAGGATGGAGACCTTGTTGAGCGTTTGGATGGAGGCCAGAGCAAAAGTGCCAACCATAGCCTGAATCGTTCATGTAATCAGCAAAGAGCTTTTTTGTGATGATAGTGTATTCAAGAGTCACTCACTACTACGACCCAAGCGACGGTGCATGTAGCATGCGTGGTGACGGCGTTGAAAGCGATGGAGATGGCGACGAAACCGGAACCAGACAAGAAGATCATGAAAGCGGGATAGGCGACCGAGTAGAATTCTCGACCCCACTTGCCTGTGACAGAGCACAACAAGGGATCAGCGATCGAGCCAGAAAGGGCAACAGACGAATCCGGGAGAGCTCGCTTACCAGCCAGCACGTAGCCTACTCCGTCCATGGAATACACCTCGGGGTGATTTCGCTTGAATTGACCGACGACGTTACCGGTCCACGTTGTCAGGAGACCAATGACGAAGATAACTGTGCAGTGTCGATGACGATCAGCCTACGTTCAAAGTTTGCAGTTCAGCCAGTTTTGGAGACTTACTCAAGGCGCCCGGTACACCACCAGTGGCTGACAACACCGTAGGCATCGCCAATACACCCAAGGCAATAATGGTCTTGAGCATGATGATAGTAGCTTTGAGCCTGTCCACGGATAATACACAGTTTTAGCTTCTGCACCATACTTTTTACTTGAGTATACAGGCAGGACGCACCATCCTACCGATCGGTAGTTGACATGACCCTCTTCTTGGGCACCGAAGACGGCATCGTACTGAGCATCATCGATATCGTACTTGCCCTCGCCAACGGGGACAGTCGAGGTCTCCGGTCCGTTGGACCCGGCATAGTCCTTTTCAATATCACTCATCTGTGTAGACATTGTGCTCGTGTCGTGTTCCGTTCGTAGTCGTGGTTAGTATGGGCCGAGTCTCGTGTCACCCTGGTTGCTTGACTGATGAAGATGAGCGAGTCGAGAGGATTGAGGGAAAGAAGCTAGTGTTTGTCGTATGACCGTCTTTGATGCGTGTTATATATATAACGAAGCTATCTCTCACTTGCGCGCTAGATCCGTTATCATACAGAAGCTGTAGCTTGCTTGCTTGTTCTGTACGCTGTCATGATGTCTCGCTCGCTCGCGCATCATCGAATTACGATAGTCGAACGGATTCTGACAGGGAGATAGATACTCTGTAGATCTAGTAGTGGAGGCCCCGCTAAGAATACCTTGGATCCGGTCATCTTCCGAGGAAACGAAAACGAAATTTACCAAAGAAGTCGCTACAGCCGGCTCTTCGGGCTGTCTCAACTTGCCCACAGTCCCTTGCTGGACGGCTGAACCAAGATAAGCCCGATATGGGAGTTCAGTTATGATATGTATGACCCTGAGGCGTATCGTCAGTCGGCAGGGGAGGTACCGGTGCTCTGGTTGGTCAGGGGCGAGCGCAGGGGAGGACGGTATCAACGTAATTTCAGGTATATGGTCTTGTCATGTCATGTCCAGGTCGGCGAGGTACGCCGGCAGCTGCACTAGCTATTGGCTATTTTCCAGAAGCTCGCTTAATCGTTGCTGCCAGTATCTTGATATTGATCTTCATATCGCGTCCATATTCCTGTGTTCTGCTTGATCAGATGACCCGTTGACATGTTATGACGATACGACAGAGGACAGCGGGGTCCGGGACGAGGGGATAGGCTTTCTTTTGGATTGAACAGGGAAGCAGATGTAGCGTTTAGAATGCATCCGAGTCGTTGCGACCCATGGATCCTTATCGCCTGTGTCTGTGGTGGGGGGGGTGAGGGGAGGGGGAACGGGGTCACTGATGGGAACTGACGCCTCCGCCTATCGCTCAAGCGATCCACGACTGCTAGCTACGCGTATGTCTTGTTCCTTCAACATTCACATGCAGAAAACACTCAGGAATGCAGAGGTATTGGATTGTATTGACGCATTGACACCATGCAAGCTGCATGCAAGCTGTCAATTGGCAAGACACTGGTGCGGACTGCATCACCATTATCAGACGACTAAGGTAGGATACTAATTGTGTGAGCCAGGGATATCCAGCAGACATACAAGCTCTCATGCATGCATGTGACGATGCCCATGGTCGAGCTACAAACAGCCAACAGAGAAGAGCAGAAACAAACCAAATTTTACTGAGAGTACAACTCGGCGTTAACCTCATCCACAGCCTTCCTAGCGGCCGCTACATTCTCCTTGCAAGTCTTGAAATCCGAGTGCAGGCAAATTGTGAACGGTGCTCCCTTGACTCCCACATCCACGGGGGTATAATCTACAGCCGGTACCACTCCATCCCTTCCGAGACTTCTCGTGGCCTCGTAGATCTCCTCGGTAGTCATCTTCCTGCTTCCCGGTACACCCAATAAGACCGCTTTCGAATTGTAGTTGACATCGACAAAGGCTTCGGGGATGAAGGGGATACCGTACTTCTTCGCGCCTGACTCGTGGAGGGTGTTGGGCATGCCGTAGACCGGCACTTTGAAGTGGCTTATCGCTCGCATAGCGGCATCGTTGACTTCCTCGTTGTTCTGCATCATGATGTACTGGGAGTGTGGTTTGAGCAGCGTCAGCCATTGTGCCATGTTTTCAAAAGGTAGCATAATCGTATGCCGATCAAGCCGACCAATCACTCACCCACATGCCGTGCGGCTTGATGTGATTCAGTGGTACTCCAGCCTCGTCCAAGAAAGCTTTCAACGCTCCGATCTGGTATAGCCTGTATACGAGGTAGCGTCAGATCTGCAGTACCCCATATCGTTGACTGCGACCAAGACGGAAGAAACTCACATCTCTGCGTATGCCTGCTCAGGAGTCATCGCCAGCACTCTTCTGCCAAAGCCTACTTTATCGGGGAATCCGGGATCTGAGTCGGCACCACACGCACACGCATGAGCTCAGTCAGTAAGGATCCTCCATGATATCCAGTACTATTAGAGCACAGCTGCAGCGTTATCGTATCACTCACGAGCGCCGACTTTCTTTCCGTACTTCTTGGCCAGAGCCACAGTTCTTCTCATGATCACCGGGTCTCCGGCATGTCCTCCACAAGCGATGTTCGCAGCATCTATCAGAGGCATCAGGTCCTCGTCGGGACCACCTTCCCAGAATCCAAAGCCCTCGCCGCAATCTACGTTGATCTCCACTTTTTCTAAGAGGGAGTAGCTATGGCCATTGCCGTTGCTATGACCGTTCACGCCATTGCCTCTGCCGTTCACTGTCGTGTCCACCATATTCGCTAGTGTGCTGCGCTGAGCAGACGATGGGAAGGGTAGTGAAGCTGTACTTGTCGAGGTCGACGAGAAGTATCTTGTAGCAGTCTTGCAAATGATAGTGCTGTGTCGCTGTTGATGATGAAAGTTGATTGCAGAGCGGATGAGAAACCTGTTACGATTCAAGTAGCTCATTGTTTCGTGCGTGCAAGGCTGCCTGTTCACGCTCGCTCGTTGGCTTTCTACTGTCAGACACTGAAAGTGTGGAGGATTGCAGCCTTCCCATAATCAACCGATATCCTCTCTCTCTCTCACTGTCACATACAAAATCGGAATTACATGCCGTCCAAATCGCAGCGCAGCTCACGCTTGGAATGAAAGCAAAGAAATTGTTGATTAGCTCGATTACCCAACGGAACAAGGGTGGGGCGGGCGCATGATCGATGACGAGAAGGGGAAACAGGACCACGGAAAACGAGCGGATGGCTCTGATTAGTCTTTCTCTGCGCACTCAGGCACATTGACTGAACTCGGGAACCAAAAACCAAAACAAGATATGACTGACATTTTCCCCGGTTAACTCGTTATCCTGAAGTGCTCGCCCCGTATCGCGTCGGGCCAATCCCGAGGTGACGATACCATACCATTCACTAGCAGTAACTTAGTACGGTCTCCGATACCGGAACATTGACGCCGACGATAGATGATGATCTCGTTTAACAATTTACATGGATCTTGTGCTCTCGTACCGCTGTAGCGTACGTAGCATCGGGCAAGAGTCCTCTTCATCTCTAAGCGAGGATGGGGCTCTGTGGAGACTAGGTAGATAATAGATAAGTCATGAGACACTCGCGAGGTTGCAGTCGACCGCGACCGCTATTCAGCCTGTAGCAAGTAACACCAACATACGACCACCCTCTCTCAAAGCAACAAGTCCCTCTCGTAGCTACCTATTCTTCTCAGCCTCAGTCTACAAATCCACTTCAGTCGAGCTCTTCATCATCGCTCGTCCTTCATTCCTCGAGGCGGCCTGACTATACCTCCATTCACACCGCACAAGGGTAGCTTAGCAGTAAGATGCTGGTGATTGACTCCTTCCAAAACATCAAGAAGGTCCTCATCGCCAACAGGGGTGAGATCGCCTGCCGGATTATCCGATCCTGTAAAGAGCTTGGTCTGATCAGTATCGCCATCTACTCCAAGGCGGACCGATCAAGTCGACATGTACAGCAAGCGGACGAAGCCTGGTTGTTACCTGGTAACGATCAGACGGCTTACATCAACCAGGAAGATGTTTTAGAAATCGCTAAGAAGAGTGGAGCTCATGCCGTGATACCAGGTTACGGTGAGTACACAGCTTAAAGCGCTGTATGGTGAGGCTCTGAGTATAGAGCTTTTGTGCTGACAAAGGTCCGGTTGCTGCATATAGGCTTCTTGTCAGAGAACGATGGATTCGCTGAGAAGGTGGAAGCTGCTGGCCTGACATGGGTCGGACCTTCGTCGGAGGTGATCAGGAAGTTCGGTCTGAAGCACACTGCTAGAGAGCTTGCTGTGGAAGCAAAGGTGAGTGGATACTGCTCCTAAGAATGTATGTTCAAGGTTCGCACGCTGATTGACCTCCACAGGTACCTGTGATTTCCGGCACGGATCTGTTGAAGAGCGCTCAGGATGCCTTGGAAGCGGCGGAGAAGATTGGCTATCCGGTGAGCGCGCACCTGAAATGCCCATACTGACGTGGAACGGATGGAGGAAAAAGCTGATATCCGCCTCTAGGTAATGCTGAAAGCGACTGCCGGTGGAGGAGGTATGGGCCTCCAAATCTGCTGGGACTCGTCAGAGATCGAAGCGGCTTTCGAGTCGGTCCACGCGAGAGGAGCGACCCTATTCAGCAATACGTCGATGTTCATGGAGAAGTACGTTGCAAAGTCGAGACATGTCGAAGTTCAGGTGTTTGGAAATGGTCTGGGACAGGCCGTGCACTTCGGTGAGAGGGAGTGCAGTATTCAGAGGAGACATCAGAAGGTCGTGGAGGAGTGTCCTTCGCCCTTCGTACACCGTCATCCAGGTATGTCTGTCTGTCTGTCTGGCTCGGCTTCTCACTGGGCCTTATAGCTGATGACCATGCCAGGCATGAGAGAGCGGATCACCTCTTGTGCCGTCTCGCTGGCCAGTAGCGTAGGCTACGGAAGCGCCGGCACTGTCGAGTGAGTACGGTCGTGCAGCACTGGATGATGATCATCTCACAAGGGGAAAGTACTGATGGCAGCTCGCAGGTTCCTGGTGGATGATACCGACGGAGCGTTCTACTTCTTAGAGATGAAGTGAGTCAGATCTGTCCACCGACTGTCTGCTCGGGCGGAAACACTGATGCGCCTTCCCCATCCTCAGCACCCGACTGCAAGTGGAACACGGTATCACCGAGCAATGCTACGGTGTCGATCTCGTCTCCCTAATGCTTCAGCAAGCCGAGATGCAAGCCCGAGGGAAAGGTGGCCTACCATTCGACAACCTCTCACAACTCCAAAAGCCCGGTCCCAAGGGATTCTCCATCGAGGCTCGAGTCTACGCCGAAGTCCCCTCAAGAAACTTTGCTCCATCGCCAGGTCTTCTTCAGAATGTCGAATGGTACGAATCGCCAGGGATCCGAGTCGACACTTGGATCACCTCTGGTACCAACATCTCCCCGTTCTACGACCCGATGATCGCTAAAGTCATCGTGTGGGACGAAGAGTCTCATGATGGAGCCACCGAAAAGATGGTGTCTGTCCTAACGAAATCGAAAGTCCAGGGATGCCCTACCAATTTCCAGTATTTGGCTGCTATCGTGCAGTCCGAGGCCTTCAAGACAGGTGACACGACCACCGCTTTCCTTTCCAAGGAGAACTTCCACTTCACCCCCGTTACCGTCGACGTCATCTCCGGTGGAGCATATACCACCGTGCAAGATCTCCCTGCGCGACGAGGTATCGGTAACGGTGTACCTGAAGACGGACCCATGGACCCTGTCTCGTTCAGACTCGCCAACGTACTCGCCGGCAACGACGAAAAGACTGAAGCTCTGGAAGTTACGCTCGTTGGTCCTGAACTGCTGTTCCATGCACCTGCTATCGTAGCCGTGACCGGTGGTGTGGTGGACGTATCCATCAACGGCCAGAAGGAGGACATGTACACGCGGCTGCTCGTACCTGCTGGTGGTACACTCAAGCTCGGAATGGTCTCCGCTGGCTGTCGAACATACATCGCCGTGAAGGGTGGATTCCCCGCTGTTCCCGACTACCTCGGCTCCAAGAGCACGACCACTACGCTCAAGCTTGGTGGAGTTCAAGGGCGCCACCTGCTGCCTAACGATAGCTTAGATCTTGATGTCAGGACGGAAGAATGGGCGAGGGAGTACAAGCGGGTTTCGATCCCTGTGCAAGCTCGACTCGATTCGATTTGGACAAACAAGTGGGAGCTCTACGTCATGCCTGGACCTCATGATGAGCCAGAGTTCACGACTGAGCAGGGTAAGTGGGACATCCCTTACTGCTTTCCATCAAACACTATCGAGTTGCTGGACTTATCGCTTACCCCGTCATACGCTTGACCACCACACACAGACCGAAAAACATTATACGAGACCGAGTGGAAGATCAGCCACAACGCCACCCGAAGCGGATACAAGCTGAAGGGTCCTCGGCTGGAATGGGCCCGGTCAGATGGTGGTGAGGGCGGTGCGCACCCCGCCAATGTCATTGACGAGCCATACTCGTATGGTGGATTGAACTGGAACGGTGACGAGCCTGTTATCTTGCCAGTGGTGAGTATTGCGATATTCAATCCTGGATGTCTCCCCTTGCGAGCAGATTATCTCTGAAGGAAAACATTGCAAGAGAGAGCCTGGATACTAATCCTAGACATTACTCCTATGATAGGACGCACCCATGGCTGGCGGTCTCGCAACAACCACCACGATCGTACGAGCCGACTTCTGGCGTTTGGGTCAATGTCGACCCGGTGACTCGGTCAAGTTCAAGCGAATCTCATGGGACTCGGCTCTCACTCTTCGAAAGAGGACGGAGGAGTACATCGCTCAAGCCAAGGCATTTGTTCAGGATAGCGTATCAGCCGAGAAGTTGAAGGTGGTCGATGTGACTCTTCCTGAGGATTGGGACGAGACCATCTTGCATCACACCCCGGCCGAAGAGGGGAAAGGCACCGTTGAGATCAAGTATCGACAGGTTAGTCTGGCTGTAGTTACTTACACCTCGTGGATATGTTGAGACTGATCGGAACTCTTGTATTAGGCTGGTGATTGTCACCTCCACGTTACGTACGGACCCATGACAGCCAACAACCTTACTCGAGCTCACATCCAACACCGAATCAACAAGCTAAACTCTGGTGAAATTCCAGGTGTCGTTGCAGTCATCGGTTGCGCACGATCCTACTGTGTCCAATTTGACTCGCTCCAAACCACCCAGAAGGACATGCTTTCTGCTCTTATCAACCTCGAAGAGGCCCTCGGAGCAGACGACAAGCCTATCCCCTCGCGAGTCTTCAGATTACCAATCCTGCTCGACGACCCGCTCGCCAAAAAGGCCGTCACGGATTACATGGAGACCGTGCGAGATTCGGCGGTCTACTTGCCTGATAACATGGCGTATATCGCGAAGGCGAACGGAGTGGAGGATAGGGACAAGGCGGCGAGGAGTATCGTGGCTTGTCCTCAGCTCGTCGTGGAAGTCAGCTTCTTGGCTGGCTCGCCGTTGATGGTGCCTCTTGACCCGAGGTGGGTGGTCTATTCTCCCTTTTCCCTTTGATGTGAAGCTCTTTGGGGAGGGTAAGCTGACTGCGAGATTCTTTTTGCGTAGACTGGTGTATGTCGCGCAGAAGTATAACCCCGTCCGAGCGTTTACTGCTGAAGGTACCGTCGGTCTTGGTGGACCTCTAGCCGTCAGTAAGTGCAGTCCGCTCTTCTCGCTGAGAATCGACTCTTCCACACGGTTAGCCAATCACTGATCGACATTCTACCATTTTTTCCGTTCAGTTTACCCCATCGACGCTCCTGGTGGATATCAAATCCAAGGCCGAACCCTACCTCCATGGGACGCCTACGCCTCGAAACCCCAATTCGAGCATCCATGGCTTCTGCGCGAATTCGACCAAGTCCAGTTCTTCGAAGTGGACCAAGAAGAGTTTGACGACTACTACGAGCGTTTCAAGACGGGTCGACTGCACTTCGACGTACAAGAAACCACTTTCGATCCTGCTGCTTATGCCAAGTTTGTAAAGTCTGTCGAAGGGGAGACTGAAGCGTTTGTAAAAAAGAGGAATGAGGCTACAAAGTTGGCGATGGAGGAGGAGAGGCAGCTCTTGGCTGCTTGGAGGGAGAAGCAGGCCAAGGCGGCCGAGGAGCTGGGCGAAGAAGGCGGTGCAGACGGTGAGCTGACGTCCGCGTCTTGGAGTTGACACTACCTCCATCAAGGGGCCATCAGCTGACATATTACCATGCGATTGTTGCTTGTTGTGCTGTGCATGCAATCAGGCGAAGTCCTCAACGTGATCGCACCCATGACATCGAGCGTATGGAAGATTCAAGTATCCGTCGGCGATACCGTGAAAGACGGTCAGACAGTCGCCATCCTCGAAGCTATGAAGATGGAGATTGGTGAGTTGGCTGTTTTGCTCACATCTCACATGTCGAGATCATACATTGTATATATTAGCGAATGCTAAATATCATATCGTCTGTATTGTCAGCCGTACGAGCCGACGCCAGTATGGACGGTAAGAAGGTGGCCAAGATCGTCTCCGCGCCTGGAACGCTCCTTGATCCAGGTCAGACCATCTTGACCATCTCGGTATAGTCTCATGTAGTAGTAGCGTGAGGGTCGCCGAAGAGCTCGAAGTGTTCGATCTGAATCGCACCGTTAGGGTAGAAGGAGTCAAACTAAGAGAAGCGTAGAAATATAAAGGGTAAGAAGAATGGGGTCAGTATCTTGGGAATCTTGAACCGTCTATGTGGTATCAGCTTTGTAAAGTACTAATTTACAGAAGAAGGCAATTCGACGCTTTGTATGATTACGTCTGTAGTCTGTCTGATTGACAATGCATCTCCGTCAGCTGTTCAAACAGATAGGCGGACAAATACATACATGTTGGGACAAGGGCAAGCGTGAGCAATTCTCAACGACACTTTACTTCGTACATTTGTTTTGTAGGCTATATTGATCTATATGCGGGACTACTTGGAGGCATGGTTATGGTTCGTTCTTCGAGTCAAATGATGGTAGACATATAAGATGTACACGGTCCATCCCTACGTCTTCACGAACACCTTTCCGCTACCTTGCAACCACCACTTGCTACCATACAACAGGCCCGCAGCGAACAGCGCCAATCCACCACAGAATCCAATACTGATATAATACGCCTCGGCGCCCGTCCTTCCTAGATGATTCGTGCTGTACTCCAATAACGCAATCGCGATCGGCTGACCGACCAACGAAGGGATGACGAGCGAGATCCAAAAGATCGAAAGGGCCGAAGCGAGATCTTTGACTCCTACCACTTTCGCAGTCACGGGCGCAGCGGTCGACCAGATCGTACCACCCGTCATGCCTTGCACCAGCGCATAAAACACCAGCACGCCGAACGATTCCGCTGGGAGCCAGATGGCCAAAGTAGATATACCGCAGAGGATGTAGCAGATGATAGTCAGGTTGAGACGGCCGCCGGTGTCGAGGAAATAACCCCACATGGGTCGGCCGATCATTTGGCCTGCTGAGAGGATGGATTGGAGGGCTGCACCTTGGGATTGAGGTAAGTTGAGAGCATGAGTAGCGAACGAAGCGAGCGAATAGAGGGCGATGAAGTAGGCCATAACTAGAGGCGCGATCAGAGAACCAGGCAATAGTCAGTAAGAGGCGCTCGACCGATTAGAACTTCATATACAGTAACTTTTTTCTTTTCTTTTTGAATCAGGGGAGTGCCGCCCAAACTCACTGGTAAAAGCACCCCAAAGCCAGATCCAGAGAAAACCACCATGCCAGAGCCATTTCAGCTCCAACGGTGCCTGCCTCGCCCCAACGGCCTTATGTCGACCCTTGAGCAGAAACACGGCGGGGACAAGAAAAGCGAGGGAGATGAGACCGTTGATGACCAATGCCCATTTCACTGAGAGGCGGTCGATGATCAGCCGGGTTGTGTTGGAGAGGATCAGGCCACCTAGACCGGAGCCGGAGGTAGCGATGCCCTGAAAGCAAAGCAAATGAGTTAGTACAGGTTCATGATGTGTGCGGCGGCTTCAACAGAGACTTTCGCTTTGTGGGACCATGCTAGGAAAGGGCAGCTCGAGACTACACTCACAGTGGCCAGCGCGAGACGCTTCTTGAACCAATGCGCCAACAAAGGCTGACTCGGTACAAGGGTGAAGCCGAGGCCTAAGATCGACATTAGAGGTCAGCGTGAGATGACACCGGCCAAGATAATACACTCGGCCTTCTCAAAGACGGGCCGATAACAAGAGCCTGCACTCACCGGCTCCGAATAGAATACCCTGGCAGAATAGAAACGAGCCGAAGGAGTGACAGATGCCTGCCATGCATTGACCGAGGACGATGCCGACGACGCCTGAGATGATTGTTACACGCATCAGCATACTGGTATACCTTGATCAAGCTCTGAAAGATACAAGATATGCGGGCGCAGATAGAGGTCCGGAGAAGATGAGATCAGAGAGCGGGGGTGTAATCGCCCACTCACCCAGCATCATAGTCGCCCTAAACCCAATCTTGCCAGTCATGTAATTCGCAGCAGGACCACACAACAAGCAGGTCGCTACACTCAGTCCTCCGACCCAAGCGTATCCCAGTGTCGAGCCACCGTGGAAATAGTTGTTCTGAAGATAGTAAGCTGTGTAGACTCCGTAGGTCGTGTTAACACCTATAAAAGAGCCGAGTCAGATGCTTTCTAATCCTTGAAGCACAGGGAGTATCGGATATCTGATTTGTGAAGGCACCACTCACCCCATGTTACAGCGTTCGCAGCCATCAGACAGACGACGATCACCCAGCCGTATCCGCCATCCGGCACTTCGTCCTCCGCCTCTGCTTCTGCCTCTACCATGCCTCCATTGCCATTCTGCGTAGGCGTACCCGGAACTCCAATATCATTCTGCGTCTTCTCGTTTTCCACATCTGCCGCGTCAGGTGTACGCTGCACAGGCTCAACCACCTGAGGAGGAGGGGTAGGGCTCATATCCGCCAAGGTCGGCTCAGACTCGTCCAGGATCTCGAATTGCTGTGGAGAAGAATCGTCGTCTAAGTCGTCTAAGTCGTCCTCGAAAGGAGATGGCCGCCTGTCTCTATGTATATCTGGTTCTAGTTCGGACGGACGCGTGAAAGTGTTTCTCGGTATTTCCACTTCGAACGGACGCGTATAAGTGTTTCTGATCTGAGATGTGTCGATTCGTACTGTAAACATATGGGTAGATACCTCGGTGTTGAGTGTGTGACTGGTCTATTGTTGTCCGATGGACGTTCGTATAATGGCTGCGGTGTACTAGGATTTTCGGGCGTAGTACGAAGGCACGATTTTATACACAGGGAGGGGAGATCGCGACGGGCTTCTAGAAGCCTTTATATGTCGGTCATCGCGACTGGCTATGATTCCATGACGGCTGTAGGGTGAACACTTTCGCTTTGCTCTTCGGATTCGCTGACACTGGAATTGTCTCAGTGACAAAGCTAGAAGTGAGAAGCAACGCTCAGAATCACAATCACAGTCAAGGTGCGTACGATGAAGGAAGGTTAAAAGGTGAAGTGAGACTGAGGTGGGTGGATGAATAATTCAATTGAGATTTGATTATTGATCACGAGTCACCCATCACACCGTGCCAACCGGAATTAAGGTGGAGGAACAACGAGCTTCAAGTTATTTTAAGACATTATAGAAAATTCGGGTAAATGGCATTAGAAAACCTTGCATGCGTTCGGTATTGGAGTACGCCTGTTTCATTAGTCTCAACCCGCGTGATAGCTAATGGCTAATAGAGCGGAGTTATACTGCGGGAGATTGCCGACAAGCGCTGCCGAACGTGCCGGGTTAGCCGCCGCTACATGCTACTAAATGCAGCACGAGGAATAAGCATAATGTATAATGCAAACAACGGATGGAGGTAGAGGGATGGAGGTCCCGCGTTGATCAACAATCGGATTACGTGAGGTGCTTATGTTGGCTTGGTGAACGAGAGTGGAGGCGTCCTAGTTAGCGTTGCACGGAAGCTGATCTCTGCGAGTACCATCGATTGTGTATCGACCCGACAGAAGACATCAAGCATAAAGCTTAAAGAGCTTACGAGATCCATCTGAGCTTGATGAGTCAGAGATACAAGAGAAGGAGGAGGCGCGAAGACGTATGCTCGGCCGAACGAGTACGAGTCGAAAGGAAAGAAGGAATGCAGCGTCGAGTTCAAGCAGGGATTGATTAGGTGATCAATCTGATGGCAAGCGATAGCGAGCGAGAGATTTCACTCGACTCATGAAATACGGGGCGAGCGTCAGAGAACGCTGGGTGTCGCGTATACTCTAATCGCGTGTCAAGTATCGCTCGTGCGACGACGAGAAATTTGCTTGGATGGCGCTATCACCCAATGCTCGTGCTTGACATCGGGTTTGGAGGCGTATCGAAGGATCGAACTATTCTCATGTAATCGTGGCATGGCGCTGCATCGATCCGTTCCTCGTGAAGAAAGAACATTCCTTCTGAGTCAAAGGCGTCTCGACTATCTGCCATTTCGCGCGGAAAAAAAGGCAGCGATCAATCTCGTGTACAACGGCGAAGCGGCCAAAGTGTGAGAGGTAAGGGGAGACAGTGCAGAAACGTTTCATCAGCGTGATATCGCTTATTGTCGCTTGAGCGCACCGATCGCGTCGTACTGTGCACCTCGATCTCCTCTTCGGCTGCCCTTTCATTGTCTTCGTTGTACGACAGAAACTCCCAACCTTTAGTTCCGACACCAGGTTAGGTCAGACAGAGACACCCGGATGTGATGAACGGTCGACGTAGCCCAGGCGCAAGCGAATGGGTGGTCCAGACCACTATGAGACATTCTAGAATACATATATGCTCACGCAGAGCAACACGCATGATATGCATGATATGCATGTATGTGAGAGAAGAGGTCGTGTCAAGCATGTCAAGCATATCATGCATGTCATGCATATTGTTGTCTCAGTCATGAAGTGGAACAGTGCCGATGTTCTACGTTTGTGACCGCTCGATCGCGGGCTTACTGTGGTATCACATCTCACGCCCTCAAGACTCATTTGTGATCTCACAAAGGGATAAGCATCTGATGCTTAGTACGCATGACATGCTTGATACATGACCTGCTTGATACTTGCTATGCTTGCCATGCTTGACATGCTTAGCATGCATGTTTGTTCGATGAAAAGAGGAAGGAACAAGACAATTGGGATTCATCGGTGAGCGGAGGCATCGGTGATCGGAGGGGGTCCCGTCCATTCAGTAAGGAAATGAGTTGGTGTGACGCACGCAATGAATCAAAGCGAAGCATAGCATGTCTCATAACGTCACATCGCAAGGTATCAATCATAAATAAGTAGCCGGGTATACGATACTCGTAGATCTGTCTCAAAAGTCGCATGCTGAGGAAAGCAAGGGATATAGATCGGTTCACTGTTTTTTGGGTGTTGGGTTTTACAATTAAATAGGGAGTATAGGTATATAGATATTTCCTATGTTCTAGATCTTCGCTTCTCGTTCTGAGTCAAAATCCGAATGTCAAACTATGTCTTCCTCCCCCAATCCACATACTCCATACCCGAATCTGGGCCCGTTCCATCGCGTTCTGGACTTTGGGAATCTATCCGCATGAGTCTGGCCGCCTTGGACGAGGTGGAACCGGGATCATCTCCTCTCAGAGACTCAAAGACAATGGTCGATCCCTCCGTCCCCTCACAGCTCACAGTCGTCGACTGACATCGCTCACGCTCCTACCACTACCACCACTGACGGTCCTGCTACCATTGAAGACGGCGCTGGACCCCGCGCTCGAGCTGGCGCTGGCGCTTGCCCAACCGTCCTGCAGTCTAGGTTCAAACTCGCACTGTGTCGGCATCGTCCAGCTCGGATGCTGCTGCACTTGGCCTGACGACGATACTGGCGCTAGGACGGACGAAGATGACATGTGGCTTAGCATCGGGAGGGGACTTTCGGTAGACCACATGGTGCTTTCGACTGCGGCATGTCGAGGAGGCGACGACCTGCTTTGCTGCATCGGAGTGGGGAGAGGAGCAGGTGTACCGGGATGAACGAAAGTATTGACCGAGTCGCCGTCCGAGGTCGTCCATGTCGGCTGGTATTGCCAAGCTGCGGTACTGGCACTCGAGCCAGAAGCTGATTGTGAACTGGCGGTGGGCCGATCATCGGAGATGGTGGTGAAGGTCAAGGAAGGGGCCAGGACGGAGCCTGAAATCGATGATGAAGCTGCTGAAGCTGAAGCTGAGGCTGATGCATAAGCGCTGTCGAAAATTGACATCGAAGCAGACGTAGACGCAGACCCTGCAGTGCTTGCGGTCATGGCAGTCCTCTTCTGAGGTATGAAGACCGCAGCATCGGGGTTCAGTCTCTTCTTGTTGCCCTTCGCACCAGGAATGATCATCGACGCATCCGAGACCGAAGACGACGACTCGAACGAAGTAGTCGATGAAGTTGAGGTGGAGCGGGATGCTGGGCGGATGACGGCTGAGACTGATGACATGGCGCTGAGGGATGAGAGGGATGTGGTGGATCGGTGCTTGGTGAGCTTGGCATTGGCGCTGGCGCTTGAGGAGGTGAGGGAGGTGGTGGCGGCGTCGAGGTCGAATGAGGGTACGAGGGCGGTGACCTAAGTGTGAGGAATCGTCAGGGTCAGGAAAGTAGTCTCTTCCAGCGACGACGGTTCTTGACGAGATGGTGAAGTCAAGTGGTGTAGGGAAGGATCCGAAAGACAAGTCTACTCGACGGCGTGGTGAAGGGACCGTCAAATATGGTAACAGTCTGATAGATGAGCGAGTGAAGGAAAGCGACACCGGCCAGACATCCTCGCCAACAGGCTGACGAGATGGTGAAGTCACTTCCGAATATTTCGAAGAGCGCTACCGTACTCACCTCTCTCACCCAATCACCGACCCTCTCTTCCTCCTTCCTTGTCAAATACTCCTTAACAGCTTGTACCCTCCTCACCAACTCCTCATCCTCATCTTCTTTCCCACTCTCTACCCTCTCAATGAGCTTTCTCATCTTATTACGATCACCACCACACCACTCATTCATGATCTCCGTCCAGCCTGCCCTCCTTCGGAAGTTCGTTAGATCGCTATCGACTTTGGCGCGGGTGATACCTGCCTTTGAGGCGAGGTGCTCTTTCATCGAGACGGTGGGGTAGGGGTAGGAGATGTTGTCGAGGAACCAGAGTCGGATGAGGGAGTGATCTGGTTCTTGGGATTTGATTTTGGATGATGAATTTCTGGAGGAAGAGGCGTTGTAAGGAGATGGGATGGCGAGGCCGTCTGGTAGTGATGATGATGGTGATGAGCAGCGAGTGGCAGGCGTCGAACCGGTGGAGACGAAGGATTGGCGGGCACGTTTGGAGGATAGAAGGGGCATCGAGGGAGAGGGGCGCTTTCTGACCGAATCTGAGGTAGATGCACAGCCAGCTTCATTAGTCCGTTGATATATGCAACGAAAACAGTCCACTTGCCTTCAGATATAACGACATCTGATATCCGAGCTGTGAGTTGTTCTAGCGTACTGCCATGATACCGTTCTAGACGGAGAGCGGCTGTTGCTATTGTCTTCATATTATGTGCAACAGCCCAAGCAATAGAGGCTGTCTGATCATCCAGAATGCCTCTTCGAGCTGTATCGTCGATGATCTTTGCCATCGCTTCCCACTTCGCCACAGGCGGAGACCAGCGGTCGCCCACGGTCGACATGTCGTCCCCCAGGGACATCAACATGGAGTCGATGTCCAGGCCAGCATGTATCGTATGCGTCTGTGTCGGGGTCATCTGAGGCAGATCTGAGTATGTCATGATATGGTGCGTTTGTGACTGTCCTTGCATCTCGGAAGAAGGTATGCACTCCTTCTTATAGCTGCCCTCATTTTGGACTTCCCACGACGTCTGCTCATGGACAATAAGCAGTCTTTCAGTACGAAAAAGTGAAACCTTCTTGATGGTGCACCACCCTGATGCACGGACACACAACAAGTGTACCCCTTTTGTCTGGTTCTACCTGTGTCTCCGGCGATCGGATACATAAGGTACCTGCGATAATCTTCTTCCTATTTCATCTCTCTGACACCAAATCTAAAGTCTACATCGTTATGAACACTGAAATCCTTCTAGAATTGCTTGGCACCGCTCGACGAGTAGAGTACGAATGTGGAGTACTCGACCACCGTAAACCCCTGGCAGTGACGGGACGTCGTCCTCGACTGACTACCCCACAGTGCCGAACGATCGTCCCAGCGATTTATGCAGCCCACCTGGGCTCTGAACTCAGCGACGCGATAAACGACCACGTCAAATCTGTTCTGGATCGCGAAAAACTGTCGACTATCTCTTCTTTCGAGGCATTGATAGGTGGGATGGGGTCTGTTGCAGATTTTGGAGGCATGAGCGACGGAGATACAGAGCAACAAGTGTGTGATCTGTTCGATAAGCACTTTGCCGCCCAAGTGAGCACGATACAGCAGACGGTCATCCAAGCCATCGAGCGCTTTCTACTACACACGCAAGGCACTTCTGCCAGGAAGCTTTCCACATTCTCCCCTGTAAGTCTTTCCTCCCAAGTGTCGATACTTGTGCTCAACATACGGCTCTCTTGTATCAGCACACCATCATAGTCCTCGATGCAGCCTACTCCCGCTCCAAGTCACTCAGTCAAGCCGAGACCATTATCATCGCGCAAGCCGCTGGCATCTCCCCTCACCAGGTATGTTTATGACCTCTCTGCACACGTATTCATCACTGCACTTCTAGCTCTAGCTGCGCGAGGCTCATCGTATTCTCCATTCTCCCTGTAGGTCCGCACATGGGTGAGTCCTTCCTCCGTCTCCAATTCCGCCGACGCGTCACTTAGGAGTCTAGTCGTTTGAAGAACAATAAGCCCCATCTCATTTTCTCACCGTCACTGTCCGTGTACCTGTGTACCCCCCTGCGCCACTCCCATCAATCTGATGGTGTACGCACTGATCTTCCACCCTATATTCATGACCACAAGTTTCTTATTGTTCTCCTACTCGACTGATCCGTTTCACCATCAAATCCACACACGAAACACAGGGTACACGGGGTACACCAGGGGTACAATAGGGTACATAGCTGATACTTCTTATTGTTCTTTTTTACTGCTTTCGGCATACACCACTCGTCACATCACTTGTATCGCGCGCTTATGCTTATGCCTCGGTTTCGATCACTCGACAACCGACCACGTGCATTCCATTCCTTCTCCGGGCGTGCCGACTACACTTTACACTTCCTCTGGCTCGCCATAACCCCTCTCCTGTGTGAATCACAGTTCCAGAACAAGCGAAATCGAGGCAAAAACAAGAAACCCTCTACGGCCGCTGATCGACCAGTCTCGTCCCTCCCCAAGCGAGCTCAACAACAACAACAGCACCCAATCAAGCTCGAGTCACAAGCCAATCTGCTTAGTCCCACACCCGCGCCAAGACGAGTCCGAGGACTACCCAAGCGCGCAGCTCAAGTATCGCACAATGCGCCAGGCACGCACGTCTCACCTTCGTACGCTTCTTCTGAGACCTCATCTCGTAATTATGGGGTCCTCGACATGCAAGAAAGAGCAATGGGAATGGAGGATGAAGATGGTGCTGGAAGGATGAGTCGATCAGCTTCGTTCGCTTCGACTTCGTCACTCTCAACTGAGGCACCCAACGGCGGCTTCATCTCACCGTACGAGATGCACCTTCCTTCGTCGAGCGGCGATCGAAAAGTCTCCAGCTCGAGCTCAGCCTCAGTATCAGGAGCGGCAGCAAGACATGGAGAAGGGCTGACTCAGATCGCTGTGGAATGGGGAACGGGGATGCTCAACATCCCTATCGAAGCGCTCGGAGGCGGTCAAGCACTCGTATTCAATTTCACACCGCCTTCACCACTGAATGTGGGCTTCGATCCCACTTTCAACCCTGCCGATTACGCTCCTCTGCCGAAAGACTCCTTCAGTCTCGCTCAAACGCAACTGTCTGGCGAAACGGTCGACAGCCCGCTCGAGATGGGCGCCAGCGGCAGCTCTCACTTCCCTTTCGCCTTGCCCGACAATCTCGACTTGTCCGAAGGCCTCGAGTCCATCGAGTCGATCTTGACTGAAGCGCTATCCGACCCGAAATCATTCGAGCACTTCTCGACGCTGGCTGCTTCCCCTCAAATCAGCTTGGACTCGCTCTCCCCTCGATCTGAGTCTAGCGAATCATTACCCTCGCTTCCTTCAGGCAACGTCACCCCTGGTCAAGAGTACGACGGAGCATCGTATGACTTCAAGACCATGAGTGAGAACAGAGGTGCAGCTGAATATGGGTATAGAAATGGATATGAGGTTGGAAGTATGGACGAGATGGAAGGAGACTTCTTCAACGCACTGGAGGGATTACTCGCTTCGCCAGGAAGCTCATTCTCGCCCAGTGGAGCGGTCGAACTCGGCAGTCCAATTGAACTCGAAAAGAAGTGGAGCTCTGCCACTCCGACGAGCTTCACCACGACACCTCAATTCATTCGATCAATGTCGATGATGTCTGACATGTCGTTCAACGCGGACCCGAACGCGGGTATGGGTGCTGAAGGGACGGTGGAGGATGAGAGCAGCGGCGGATCTGCCATCATCGACGCGTCGCAGGGTATCGACCTCTCGTATATCGCTTCGATCCCTCTGCCCGCTTCACCGACTTCATCTACTTTCTCCCTGCCAAGGGACTACACACCTTCGCGTTCGCCTTCACTCGCTGCTGCGGTGCCCAGGGCACAGCACACTCCCGAGCGATCTATTTCTCTCGCCTCGTCCGATGTCAAGCATCGACTCACAACAAGCACTTCTGGCAACGTTTCACCGTTCACGGCATCACACTATACGCCTGAGAAGAGCATGGACGTGAATCAAACTCAAAGCCCGAGCCAAAGTCACTGGGAATGGATCGGCGCACTGCCATTCGAAATGGAGATGGAGATGATGGAAGTGGACGTGTCAGAGGGTGAAGGTGGATCGCCCGACTCGGTGGGAGTTGGCAAAGAGTGGGAGGGCGGAATGAGCAGGATTGGGGGCATGATCGTGCAATAACAGAGTCAATCAATCAGAAGAAGAAGCTTGGCTCTGTGAGTGATCAATACGGGTGAGGAGGGGGACACGGTACATTGACTATGTCCAAGACATCTACTTCACCCTTTCACATAACATATACCAACCTTCTTTCTCATTTCAAGTCTGTACAATAGCCGTCGACATATACTATTGTACCCAGCCAATTATCTCTTCTTCATCTCTGGGCAGGTTCCCTCGCTACGACTCGATCATGCATGTAATGGACTCGTACAGCACCATAGTCCAGTCGGAGGAGGTCGGCGTGCTGTTGTCTTTTGCGATATATCCATCCACCTTGTGCAGCAGTCACCTTGCACCACGCACCTTGAGCTGGAGCTGGAGCTTGAGCTCGAGCAGGCGAATAAGCAAGTGTAAATCGAAGACACTCGCATCGTGCAGAAGGGTCTCGTCGTGATCTACAGAACCGTACAGTAACATGATCATATACAGTATTATGGGGCTGAGGGGGAAATCAACCATGTGAAACCGTGACCAAAGCACAAAAGCGCATTCCTTCGTCCTCATTCTTCATCTTCATTCTTCATTGCTCGGAAGCAGCATCGGAATCGGTCATAGGATCGAGAACCAACCAACCAGAAAACAAACAAGCCTCGCCCAAGCAACTGGAACATATCACAGCCAAAAGATGTTATCCACTGTACCTGCCAAGAAAAGTCCTATCGCCTCAAGGAGTCAAAACATACTGTACACCGAAGCTTTCCGACGCCGATGACAGAACGAGCCTACATCACATCGAACGTGAGAACACGGGTGAGATAGTTATCGCTCAGCAGCAGGAGGGATCTTGACGAAGAGCGCGAGGCCTATGAGCGCTGTCTCGGTCTACAATCAGAAAGAGGGAATTGAATCAGCGAGCGAGCGAATTTCTCGATCGATGGGCAGATCATCCCAAAAAGTGTGATATTTGGAGAAGGGAATCGGGCCGGATCAGAGTATCAGAGTGCCAGTCCATCGCAATGGAAAGTAGCCAGCGTAATCTCCCATCCACCACCCCCACCACAACGAGGATGGCGCGAAGAAAGAACGGAACAACGGAACAACAACAAGAAGCTCAGAAGACAAAGCCAAAGTTAGCGAACACCAACCAACTCACAATCCCGCCCGACCGCCTAAAACTAGTCTCAATCCTATACTCATTCGGCATCTTGGCCCAATACACCGGGTAATCCTTCTTCACCCCGTGCCCGGACAAGAACTTGCTTGTGGATACTTCTTTTTCTCCTTTGGCGCCGGCGTCGGCGTTGGCGTCGGCATTGGCATTGGTACCGGTCTTGGGATGAGGATAATCTTTGGCTGTGGGGAGGCCTTGGACGCAGAAGAGGCGGACGCTGGGAGGGGTGATCCATGTACCGCTGGAGAGGGTTGGGTCGTATTCCTGTGGCACAGCGACGGCATTGTTATCACCGTCGTCGTCATCGTCGTTATTGACATCGCGATCGTTGTCGTTGTCGTCATTGTTGTGGCAGTCAGAGTGGCGAGCACGTTTCCATTTCAGATACCCAATCAATTTAGCCAACTCGTCAGCTCTGCTCCTAGGTCGCCCTCCCACTTGCGGGGCATAAATCAGCCTCGCCGAGCCATCTTCAGCGACTTCGATGTCTGTGACTACATCTCCCCATACGCGCTGGCGGAAGGCGGTACGACTCATCGCTCGGAGAGCGAGTTGGATTCGCCTCTATAGCATATCGCATCAGGTGCAAAGCGATCGCAAAGTAGCATAGAGAACGAACGACGAATTCGATCCAACAGCTCGGTCGAGGGAAAGGGACGATACAGTAGGATTGCAGTTCATGAACATAGGTGAAGGTTGAGTTCAGGGGATAAAGGACGAAGGCGGGACAGATGAACGGTAAACGGTTTGCAAGGGCAACAACGCAACGTCATGAGCCACAAGCACGCAGTGACAGGAAACAGCGTAGCGCCAGTGGAAAGGGTAAAGGAATGGTACGGCCAGCAGGAGATCACTGGCAGCAAGCAAGTGTGCAAAAGTGACGAGGGAATGACCGGTCCACGGGATAATAGCAATTGACGGGGTAACCGACCCGCCATGGACCAACAGAGACGTAGCAAGGTGGGACAAGATCAACACGAGCATCGAGTCCCGGTCCACTCACGTCGTAATCCGCATCGCTGTCCTTCTCGACCTCTCCGTTTTCCTGAGCATCCTCCCCATCCGCTCCAGCTGACTCAGCCACACCGTCCTCCGCACCATCGTCTTCTTTCTCCTCATCCTCCTCTTCTTCCGGCTCATCACCTTCCTCATCCGCTTCGTCTTCCGCATCCTCTCGAACACCTCCATCCGCGTCCTCTTCCGCATCGCCCTCCCCATCATCGTTATACGCCCAGACTCCCCCAATCTCCCATTTCAAACCCAGCTCCTCCAAAGCTTTCACCAGACACCTATCGGGTAATCTGAATTGGCTGGGAAGATCATCGAGGAACGCTTTTTCTTCCTCGGGGGTGATCTTGCGGATGGGGAACAGCTCGTCGAGGTCGGAGTGGGCGTCGGCGTCGGCGTCGCCTTCTTTCTCTTCTTCTTCCTTGTCTTCCTCTTTCGCTACCTGCTTGTCGTTGTTATCTGTCGGCCCATCCTCTGCAGACTGATCTTCAGCCTCTTGGTTCTTGGTTGCTCCCTCACCGTCTACCTCCTCCTCTTCATCTTTTACCTCTTCCTCCGGGAAATCATACCCTCCCAACCCGAACCCAAGCATCCCACCATCTTTTAACACCCTCCCATCCGCTAGCAAACCCTTCAGTCTCTCCTTGATCACTTTCACCCCTACTTCAAGCTCATAATCGACGGTGGGCAACCAACCCCCTTTACCCTGTTCATCATCTTCTTCCGTCGTCCGAAGTTTGTATCTCAAAATGAACATGTGTCCATTGGATGAGGTGATTTCGTCCACTGAGATCCGAGAGGGGGGCTCGTAGTATATCCATGGGATCTGCCATTTCCCCTTCTCATCTTCATCGTTACTTTCATCCGGACGAGCAGGGGAAGAAGGATTGTTTCGAGTAGGCAGGAGAACTTCCCCAGTGATAGCTTTTGACCAATCGAGAGAGCCAGTCAGCGGAATACCGGCGTCGGGATCAGAGATCTGCGGCTTGACGATATGCAGCTTGCCTCCAGCGGTGGCGGTGGTGGGTAGAGCCAGGAGGAGGGTACCGGTGTGTCTCTCGAATTGGCCGTAGCGGAATGCTTCGTCGGCTTCGGCGTCGCTAAGGGGTTGAGTGAGTGAGTGAATGCATGCGGTACCAGATGAACGTTATCGTCAGTGTTCGCTCAATCACCAGTACATCACTTTGATGGAGTCCAATGATGCGCCAAAGTAGAGAGGCAAAGGGCGGGTGGGGTTGGAAGTGTAAGAAAGACCGCGTGAGGCTAAAGTTCTGACGCGATGCAAGCTTTATACAGGGAGGGATACAGTATATTCATGTATCACAGACACAGAGAGCAAGAACGGTAGATTGCAAGAGGAAAGGCGAGAAGACAAGGGGGAAAGTGTCATTCAAGCTCGAGTGCAACTCACCGCTCAGGAAGAGGGATCGAATCACCCTCAGCCAAGCAGATCATCCCCTCGAGACGAAGTTCTAGGGGCTCGGAATAATTGTTAGAGAGGCGAGCGACGATCCATTGTGGGATGGGGACTTTGCCAGTGAGTGCGAATTGCTCGGGCTGTGGGCGCGGCAAGGGGAGCGTTTTTGATCGGGGTCGAGCGATGAGGGAAAGGGTGGGTGGTCGAATGGCAAGTAAACGCATATAAGACCAGTCACCGTCCGCTCGATGATAGATAGCCAAAATAAAAGTCAAAGTAGTGAGGCTGGATCATCGACCTCTGACTCACTCTCAGGAGACGACCGTTGACACCGTCAATCTCTGAGGTCGCCGCTTCGTAGATACCCTTTGCAGCAGCCTCATCGAGCGGGAATGATCGAAGTCTGTAATCAGGACGGACCTTGAAGTCAGCTCACGGATGCTCTCCTACATGCCCTGCATTGTTCGGCAGGATCCGAACCGGTGGATCGTATATGGAATGGATCGAACGAAAGACGATGAACTCACTTCGCACCCCCCTTCTCATCTACAAACAACTTTATAGCCTCCCGCTCATCATCATTCAAATGCAGTCGCCCAGCAAACGCAAATACACCCGATGGATCAAGCTCGTTGAGGGTCTCGGCTAGCTTGTTGAAGATGGGAGCTTCGTGCGCTGTGATCTTCTTTCGAAGTGGTTCGGGGGCGGAAGCGGGAGGGGGAGCTGAAGCGGTATCGGCCATTGTGTAAGGGTGTGGTGGAATTGGATCTGGACTATTGAGCTGAATTGAGAGAAAAAGTGGGGCACTAGAAGGGGTCTGAGTGATGATTGAAGAATGGGTCAGGCTATATATGCTAGTGTTTCGAGGTGCGGAAGACAACACAGTGCTCAGGCTATACTGAGTGAATTCTGATGGTATCCGGGTGGTCAAGAAGCGAGAAGTCTCCCTTGTCTGGTGTAAAGGATAGCAAGGACATCACGCCCTTTGATCGGTATATCTTCCTCTTCGCTTCCCCTCCCCTCGTTTGCTGTGTACACTACTGGACTACCGTCAATCAAATCATTTGCCAAGCCAAGCGGATAGTAGTATGTCAAGGCGCCGGCTTCTTCCCAGGTGACTTACGACGTAGATCAGTGATATCAGTATTAGTGTCCAATCAGGACCGCCCTCCAAAGGATGCCATGCCATAGCCCAGGCCGCTTTGACCGATAGTGCCCTGTGTGTGTGAGTTTGAGGCAAGACACCCTCTTGCATTGCTTTGTACGCAGTGACACCTATCGGATCATAGTGAAGCGGAGAGATCTGGTCATGTCTGCTGCTGATGGGTACAGTCGCTTCGAGGATCATACGGGCTTGAGCGGGAGGTTGATAGGTGATCCGCTTATTCGGCTCCCATGTCAACCGAGTTCACACAAGTGAGTGAGCGTGAGCGAGTAGGTAAAGTACTCGTTGCTCGCCCTCCTCGCAAAAGACCGTGGTCGTCATCATGCAGATCGGCCAAGAACGAGGAGGACAAAGCAAGTGACTAGTTGACTGAGTATACACTGATAGAGTGAGTGTGTGAAGAAGCGGGTGAGGTGATGGGTTCGGAGAATTACTGGACGGAGATTCGAGATCTGTGACAGCGAGGTCAAGCGGTCCAGCCTGTCATGTGTCAAGTCGACGTCGTGTCCTCTTGCCCTTTCCCACCCCACCATACCATATACAACAGCGTGCGTCTACCTACTGAGGTTTGGCATCGACACTTATCAAGCTCTGTAAAGGAACGTACCGCTGCGGTGGAAGCCTTTGATCATGGTGAATAATATGCGACCGTCCCGTGCCCATCATTCAGTCTGCATTCTCCAGTAGACAATATGGTCATTTGGAAGCGAACAGCACAGCTTGCCGCTCATACTCTATGTTCGCGGTAGATGGATGGAATATCATCCAAGCAGATTTGTTATGATACTCGCCTTGCTGCATATCATACACACTAGGGATAAGATACAGCTCTTACACCTGCAAAGCCAAAACCAATTCCACTCGAAAATCGCAACTCGACTCAACTCTCAACTCACTTTCATCCCTCTATTGCCGATCCATCCCAGCGTCAACGTCGCTCTAGGTGGTATCCTCTCGTTACATCCCCAGAGCTATCTCGCATTGACGGTACTTATTCCTTTATCTCACTCTTCTGGAAGGTGTCTATAATAAAAGCAAGGACATCATCAGCTCCGTGCAATAATGATACAATCTCGCTAAATCAGTGGGTTGAGGTCGCGATCAGCCACTGTGGACCAGGGACGGTGATACGAGGCTGTACGGCACTCGCACTCACTAGGTATCTGAGGCATCCAGCTCAGTCGGTCCTTGCAGAAGAATTCACCCTTGGGAGGTAGTTGCGAAGGGTCGTCTAGGCTGCCGACGGTGATATAGCGGAAGTCGTTCTTTGCCGCATCCTGGATATTATCACGGATATCGATATCAGCATCAAACGTTGGAGCTTACTGTCGTACATGAGCAATGTTGGCTGCACGTTGTGATACATATGTGCGATTGGCCAGCTCATGCACTCACCCCATACTCCAAGATATAGCTCCCGCAGATCTCACAAAACTCCCTCGTGACCCCGTTGTCCGCCCTATGGTCTCTCGGCGTTCCTCGTGTATACTTGAAACTCTTCACAGGTACTTTCGCCGTTAGACCATAGTTTGTCCCAAAGGCCTTTTTGCAGTTTGTACAATGACACAGTGTCGCGCGAGCTTGGTCAACCGAGTCGAGGGTGAGCTCGTATGTCAACGCACGGCAGAAGCAGCTCCCGGGTAGAGTGATGGGCATGGTGATAACGACGGTACTTTGTATCCACTGATGAGTGAGAGTTTGAGGCGGTGATGAAGAAGATCATATAAAATCCATCCTCTATGCATCTTTCGAGGCTCATCACTCAGCTTGTGGTCTGAGCAGGTCACCGTCCCCTCCATACATATGACGTCGAGGGATTCTCTACTGAGCTATGATTCCAGCATTCCTAAGGTGGAGGCGGGACGGCGCTAAAGACAAGATTTCAGGTGCAAGCCATGACGTTATGGTTATGCTTGTCCTGGCAGATAACCCAAAAGCAACTTATCACAAGCTCGCCTTCTCATCGAACGGAGTCTCCGGCGTAGAATCCGACTCTCTTCGCTTATCACTCTCATGTTCATCACCCAGGATCCTCGCCCTCTTCTTATCACGGTGGTCCATATAGCCAATCGCCAGCGCGGTCAACAGCGCGGCTGCGGCGAAACCGCTGGTGACTTTCATACCGGTGTTGACGTAAGGCTGGTTCTTGGTGGGGAAAGTGAAGATCGGGATCCAGGCTGTGAAGATGTAGGCAAAGGCGTTCATCTGCGATTCGTGGCATGATCAACGTGTTCATCGTCAGCACTAATATTGCACGCAGACAGATGTTGAGACAATACCGCAACTGATACCCACCATAGCACCGACGTAGGCTCGCTTCTCCGGATCATTTCGACTGGTCTCGTTGACATAGGTCCATGTGACACCCGCGGCAGTACTGGACAACGCAGTGAGATCTGAGGGGAGGCAGGCATCATCAAATTCCGTTATTAGCGAGACATCCAGCGATGGTGGTGACGGTTTGAACACATGTAAGGAGACCTACAAAAGAGGACCCATCGAGTGGCACGAGGTTCGGGGTGAACAGGCGTCGAGCCCAGAGCGGCTGGGATGATGACTCCTACCAGAGCCGCAAATACCATCGAAGGCCATCTCGCCGAGCCTGGCAAAGAATCGGATATCCAGGACGATGTGAGTGCACCGACGATGGTGATAACGTTGATCTGAGGGACACGACATACAACACACGATTTAACATACTAAGTTAGCACAGGCTACAGGCTAGGGGAAGCACGTTTCACTCGAGCACATGTATTACTCACGCCGAGAGGGATGATGTTGATTTCCGCAACCGAGAAGACAGGAGGTTGACCCTTGACGTTATAACTCTTAACCCAGAAGATCACTAAGGCAGATATCAATGAGTATTTGTGTTCGGCACATCTCGTGAACGGGTAAATTTGATAAACTCACTGGAACCGCCGGCCTGACCGATCTGACCAGCGACGAGGAAATAGAAGGGGACTATCGTAAATCCACACATCAATTAGCAGGGATCCAGATTACTTGGGGCATACTTTGACGCTGTCGATCATGAGACGAATACTCACACAAATACACGTGCCAGGTGGTGTGCCATCGCTTGATGTCCTTCCACTTGAACAGACCGGTGAAGAACTTCGCTTCGGTCGGCATTCGTCTTTTGGCAAGGTCGATTTCCTCCTGGGAAAAGATCCTGTGGTTAAGAAGAATCGGAAGATATTAGCTTTCGTCTGGCGTGCACATCACAGCAGAGCAGATGTCTGTTCGGACTGAAAAAGTCAGCAGAGAGTAGTCCAACTCACCAATTAGGCTTGGCTCGACCAGGAAGTTGGGGCATGGCAAAGAATGTCCACACCGCACAAGGCAAGGAGATGACACCGCAGATACTGTGGTGACGGGAGGTCAGTCCATGTCTCTACGGTCACACTCGGAAACAGACTCCACACACATGTACATCCATCTCCAGCCAGGCCAACCGTTCCTACCATCAAGCCCGGCATGTACCGCAGCCCTACAATAAGAAGATACATCAGCTCCCAATGGTCTTCATGGAAATCAGAACTTTTCAGGCACAGCGGTGGCTTTGTCAGACTCACATCAAGAAACCAGAGAACAAGGGACCGACCGATACGAAGATCTGGATCAAGGAGTTTCGCCTCGCCAGCTCGTGAGGCTTGTAGTAACTCGAGCAGACATACATGACCGCGGGGAAATGACCAGCTTCGAAGAGACCGACGCTGTACGAATATGGTATACAAGCGAAACAAACTGTAAGCGCCATAATCGACCACTCAGATCCCCGGACTCGACCAGGTCTCTTTGGGCACGGATATAAGCGGCTACTCACAAGAAACGAAGAGCGTAAAGGGTCTTAGTGTTCTTGACACCCGCAGTACCAAACGTGAAAGCCGTCCAAGCAAACTCGAGGAAAGCGATGTACCTCGGCGCGTTGACACGGGTGAGAAGCAAGTTGGAAGGGATTTGACCAAAGACGTAGGCTGCCGACCAGAGGGCGTTTGCGAAATTGAGCTCGTTGCCGTATAGCTCGAGGTCCTCCTTCATTCCACTGTCTGTGGCGGTCGATCGATCAAGGATAGATTAGATCTGTCAGGGAGGCGTACTCGTACACGTACTGTGATTCAAGTCGTAGGGTTGCTATAACTCACTGAAGGCATTGGTGATATTGACCCTGTGTTAGGTAGACAAGAATAAAACGATCAGCTTTGAGCCATCAAGTATGTTACTCTCGCCAAGGAGAGCTTTCTCACTGGTCAAGGTATCGAATCATCACACCCAACGCCGCGGAAGAGATGAGCGTCAAATCCAATTTGGTCAAGAACCTAGCCTCGTCCTTGGGCACGTCGAGCGTCGACCAGATGTACGATTTCCAAGTCTTCTGAGGAGGCACATAGGTGTCGAGGACGAGTGGGACGGGTACTTCGGCTGGAACGCCTGGTGCAGCGTTGGCAGCCACCAGGGACTGAGCCTTTTCTTTGACTGGAGCTGGCGCGTGGCTCATCTTGGCTGCTTAAGGTAGGGTTTCACGTATTGTATCTCCCAAGAAGTCACAGCAGCTATGGCGGGGGAGATCTTATAATCTCGAGTAGAGACCGGGAAATGGATGGTGTTGGGGAGAAACAAGTTCGCATCGACTAGCACGATTCCAAAGTGCACAGTGTTTATTTATGCTTGCTCAATCTTGGCTTCTTTCTCCCTCCTTGGTGCTACAGCACAATTCATGGATGGTAACAAACGTCCATTCCCATTTCGTTCATAAAATTGAAATACCATTATTTCGGCTCGGCTCAACTGGATCTGGTCAAAGCACTGCAGCGGATGCCCACTCATTTCGGGTGTACGTACAGTCAGTGTAAAAAAAGAAGGGACAATACTCGAAAAGACGACATGCTATGGCGCCATGTGACATCTTTAGACCGATTTGAACTTCCGGAGAGATAGAGAGATCCCTCACTGTACTCTGTCAAGAGGAAAGAGCGGAAGGGGGAGTATGAAGTGCGAGTCTACAGGTCGATAGTTGTCGAGCAGAAAGCCAGGCGGAAGACCGAACGGGCACGAGCTCTGAACAGAACAGCTGTCGAAAAGAGAAAGAGCAAGACCAAAGGCGCAAGAAGGCGGACATCCCGTCGGATCCTCTGAGAATCGACCTCAAAAAGACTTCGCGAGTATGAACCAAGAGATTCCCCCCCCTTCCTTATCTATTGATAACTTTGATATAGAAAATGCCAAGGTATTGCGTTATTCGACGACATCACATCATCCATCCTCCCATACTGTATCATGGTATAACGATCCGGTGGCGTACCACATTGACACTGTAGCTTATCAAGCACTGAGCACTGTTTTACGTTTGTTCCTAGCTCTTTGTCCGAAAAACGTCTGTTGCTTCTTCGCTTCTTCGGTTCTTCGGTAATATCACATATCACATCTTACTGGAATATTAAGTTCTGAACAAAGCAAGCAAGCAAGGAATGGCCCAGTCAGATAGATCTGTGTGTTACAATGCCGAAGTAACGGACATCGCTCGAGAGTGGATGAATGTCGTGATCGATGATCATCGATGGTGTGTGTGTGTACGGGTAGGAACCGGTCTTCTCCGCCAGCACATAACGCCACCACTTCAGCTGTATGACAGAACCATCGCACGAGATCTGTAGACATCTACATGCCTTCGGACTTCGGAGCATGATTTAAGCTGCGTTAGAGTCTCGAGACTCGGTCCAATAATGCATTCATTACAGAACTCATATGCTTGATTACTACTACTGTTGACATTATACGGGATGGATAAGATGCAGAATGACACCACTACCAATCGGAAGACGTCAGGCCGAAATGACTTTAGGTGCAAGATAATGAATAACAATGTGAAATTACTGGTTGTTCGTGACAACCGCTCTTAATGAGACTGAATGCGATTGTTCAATTCCTTGCGTGGGACTATCAGGAATGCGTTGGGTATCCGTTGCTCATGATAACAGAAAGCAACGATGAATTGATGAGGGTATTCCGTCTTCGAAAATTAGTCGTAGATGGGTAACGGTAAGATCTTGTCAGACTGCGAGAAATGAAATGAATGATATGGTCAGTCCCCTGTCTGTTTCCAATTCAGATCCTTACCACGCAGTAGTGGATTGCGACGGCGGCACTACTCACGTTGAAAAGGAAATTGTTGGCGAGATCCTCGGCTTCGAGGAATCGAGTTGGGTAGATGACTGGACGGTTTTTGTCAGCTTCTTCACCGATATAGAATGACACGGGAAAGAGGAAAGGAGAGGGCGGGCGGTTCCAAGAGGAAGCGAGGACGGAGAAAGGCATGCCCAGACGGTGCAGAAGGAGTGTGGAGAGAACCACCTGACTACTCACCGAGATGGCCTCTGACCTCGCCAAGTAGCTCTTCCATCTCTTCCCTCTCCCACTCAGCCCACGCTTCGTCCGGCGCACTAGGCTTCTTACCACTCTTGTTATCGGCTGATCCGCCCCCAGAGCCTGGATGGACGTTGACGCCTTCGATGGTAGACTTGGTTGCCGAAGGTGGAGAAGAAGGCTGTTGTTGCTGATCCGGTAATTTGGGAGATTTAGACTTGGTTGTAGGATCCCGCTTCAGCGAGAAGTGATCTTTGGGTTTTCCATCCACGACATCCGGCGACCTGGTCTCCGATAGCGAAGCGGAGTCGCCCTTTGAATTGCTGCCGCCCTTGCTGCCGTCCTTGCCATTCACCTGCCCACCACCTGACCCGCCACCTCCCGCACCATGCGTGCCCGGTCCGTTATGCGTGACTTTCACAGGTTCGTCATGACCCGGAGCGGCGATGTCTTCAGGCTGCTTATTGAATTTCTCGGCGTGGTTGGCGAAAGCCTTGTATTGTGCCCACGAAGTGACTAGATCATCGGGCTGAAGGAAGCAGAACGCGGATTGAGACATTAGCTTGCCCGCAGATATACTGCACTAGGATTCGGAGAAGAAGCTTACGATACATCTGAATACCTTCCGGAAGATCTCGGTCTACATATATTGTCAGCGCATTCGTCCCTCCCTGCCTCTAGTGTAGAGGCGGAAAACAAGCCGAGGCACTCACGTTATGCACCGCCGTAGCGACCCACATATCCTTCCAGAACGTCTCATCCAGGGGATCATGGAACCTATTGGGGTTGATCTTGGGTGTTGGCGTCGGCATGCTCCAGGGCGATAACTGTACTTTGGCATTCAGATGTTTTCGGAGCGTCTTCCTCGCTTTCACAGCCAGATCTTGCTCCTTCTCGCCTGTCCTTTGAGTATCTCGGTTCGGCAAATCGTCGTCCGACTGTTGAGCGTTCGCAGGAGCGCCATAGAATTCAGTTTCGGACGGATCACTGAGGATTTTGGGCGCTCCCGCTTTCTTGGCAGAAGGGTTACCGTCCGAGATCAAGTTGTCCTTCTTGGCGGAATCAGGTACTTTCGCCTCCTCCGGTTCGGATCCTTGTTGATGTTGATCGCCTTGTAGTCCTGGCGAGGTTTTACTACCATGTCCACCTTCGCTGGGCGATCCGTGACCACCTTCACTTTCTTCCAATACGTCAAACAAGGGTTTACCATTAGCATGGGTCGCAGATGGCCTTCGCTCAAAGATTGTCTTTTCTTCCAGAGTGGGGACGATCGAAGATGCGAAACCGGCAGTCGAGCCTTTGCCGCCGCCCGGAGGGAGGTCTTCACGTTCGGACGGGTCTCCATCATCAATGACATGGTGAGCTATCGTGTCATTACCCACTACCCGAGCGACAGGGTGGATGACCTTGTCCGCGGCCTTCTTGACGTTGGTGATGGCGTTTTCACTCATGCCTTTGGTCACTACGATGGTGATTATAGCAGCAAGCCAGCATATTGTTAGCATCAGCTCGGATGCTTGTTTGTCACCGGTACGGATCTGTGGGTTGTGTGATGTGAATCTGTTGTTACTTACCGCTGGAAACGCCATCATGGAATGTTCGCATCAGCCTATCCCTAGCTGTCCTCGCCTTGATAGTCGTGATACCTCCTTGCCGCTCTTCATCGTCACTCTGCTGCTCGTGATCAGGATCCCAGGTTTCGATCTCATCCGCATCGGCCACCGGTTCCCTCGACATCAGTTGATCTTCATCGATCGAATCGACATCAACACCGACGTGTTCTCTCATCAGTCGGACTCGGAGCGTGTGTGCGAAACGTCCGACTTTGAATGGGCGACCGGCCATAGTACTGTACGTACAGAGAAGAAAGGGGTGTCAGCGACAGCGACGGTTCATCAACCATGACTGCTCGTCGGGCATATCGATACACATAGCCGAAAAGAGAGGAAGAGCATGACCTACCCATCGATCATGTCAGTGTCCCTGATAACAGCAAGCAGCTCCGAATCTCTATCACCCCGCTGACTTCGCTCGTTGATGTTGGCAGAACCACATAGGACGAGACCTATATGAGAGAGAACCTTGCATTAGCTATCTTCATCTTCGAGATGAGTCCGCAGCCGCTGACTCACGATCATCGACGACCATCGTCTTGCCGTGTATGTAGACTTGCTCAGTGGTCAAGGTTCCAGACTTGAACTTGGCCCATCCTCGCAGGGAGAAGAAGGTGATATATTCGTCAGGCTACGGGGTAGTATGATGGTCGGAGATGTTAGTTTCGCGCGCATTTTGTATAGGACAATTTCGCGGATTCATCGAGGTCCAGATTGAGGTTGTTAGACGTAGAAGATGGTCTTCGGGAATTGGCATTTGATTCTTTTCTTTTCTATGCTTTTCTTTTTTCGTAAACTCACGTCAATGCCCTCTTTCCTCAACCTCGAGAAGATGGAATGCGTCCCTCTACTGATCGTCCTATTCTGACACTCCAAGATCAACCTTACAGAGCTCGCTTCCCCCGAATCGATAGGGTATGTGTAACCAGGCAACAGAGGGATGACGATGCACGCCCTCCATTCTGTGCCTTCTCGGTGTGCTCGGATGATTCGCTCGACCAGCGCGTCACCAATTTGGTTCTCGATCTGGACACCGTCGACAATGGTGGATGTGATGAAGAATTGGTTTTCGATGTAGACAAAGTGTTCTGATAATTCGATGGCTACGTTTCAACGGTGCATATCAATCAGCATCGCCGCGCCGCGGGATGAAACGAGTCCACTTTGACTGCCAGAGCTTATCATATGTGACCAAGTGTAGAATGATTGGCACGCCATTTCAACTCACACTTGACATAGGCATTCTGGATCGAGTGCTCAATCTTGGTCAAAGTACCCATCGACCAAGGTCCCACACTCCTACAAATCTGCACCTCGCAAGTACCTTGCAGCTTCAACTCTTGCAGTTCGCGCTCCGTGAAATCCGCCGCGGGAAGCAAGAACGGCATCTGTCGCTTGTGGTTCTTGGTACGAATCAACAGGTTCCACCGTTGCACGAAGTGTCGACAGAGGTCTCGAGCGGGTTGACCGACTATCTGCAGGCCGACGTCGTGCCTGGATAGAGTTTTGAGCATCAGTTAGCCTACGGCATGATTTGCTGCAGAGCACATCGAAGTACTACACACTTACCAGGGCATACGAGGCACTTTGGTCCTGTCAAACATATCCTCGAAAGGCTTGTCGAGGTTTGCGTACTCCATGACACGTTCATTCGAGTAATCTTTGCCCCTCCAAACAGGTCCATCCGGTCCATCGGGAGAGGTGTGGTCGTCATCAGTCAAGATATGCTGAGATGTATCCCATCGACCGTAGCACCTGAACGACCACCCGAATTGATACGTCAGCACAGATCTACCCGGAAGCGCCGCGACCGAGCAGTGTTGAGCTGGCCAGAGAGAGGCATTGGAACTGGCGTACGCTCGAGCCCAAACTTACAGGTCCAGTCCGCCCATGAATGCGATCGTTTCATCAATGACACACAGCTTCTCGTGCTGCACAGTACCCGTGGAAGGCGGGATCAGCTGTACACACCGATGTCAAGTGTAGACGGACAGAACTCACGTGTGACCAGTAGAATGTACCGGTCTGGAAGTGTGAAGGCGATCGCTGGACCATGATATTGGGATGAAGATTCGTCAGAGTACGTTTGGTGTACAGACTGTCAACCGGAGTCGTCTTATCGGAGACCTCGTTGCTGCCAAAACGACGTCAGCTAGGAAGATTGGGTCAACAAAGGTGCTTGATTCAACTCACTAAATGATGATGAACACCTTGACCCCATCTTCCGCCTTCCTCTTGAGCAGATTATCAAGCCTGTAGCGCTCGTCTCCCGGTCTTCGCAAGTAGAGCTCGGGCGAGATCCACCAATCGTGGATGTAGATCCGGTCCTTGGCCATGTTTATCGCTCGACTCAGATTCCAAAAGTAATCACGCTATGTATGTCGCGTCGGGGAGTTAGCACCATGCGCCGCCCCCCAGAGATGGACTGTTGTCACAGTAAAACGAAACAAAGAGGTATCAAGCGAAATGGTCAGGCTGGGTCACGGTTACACTCACCCCATCGACAAGCCACTGAGCCGCTACGTTTACCCGTAGCGGAGCGAAAGAGTCGAATCGATTCCGACCGGTCCAGATACACTGGGCGGCGATGCGCTCCATCGAAACGATGAACTGGTGCATTTGACGCTGCGAGGGGAAGCAAGATCAGAAAATGCACACTTTAGCTCAAGTAGCCTTTATGTAAACTTGTTGAGTCGTGCCGTGCTTGGCAAGAAGACAATTCAACCCACCGCGTTCTTAGCTACCAGCTTCAATTTGCGCTGACTATTGATGATCGAGAACGTATGCTGACTCGCGTGATGTTCTCCATCATCGTGCATGCTCTGCCCCTTGGACCCTTTACCCTCTCCTGAAGCGATGATCAACTCCCTATTGAAAGGGTTATCCGTGTCGATATCGTTCGGATTATCGTCTGCAGCGTTTGCCATAGGATCACCTTTATGTTTGAGCGATTTGAGCGAGCCGTGGCCTGACAACAGGTGCATTCCTGTTCGGTAGTATCGTTTGGGTCGTTCGATCGTGAAGTCTGCGTCGATCAGAAAGACATCGTAGAAATCGGTCTAGATGGACAATGAGATAAGCACGTGTATCAGCTAAACCTTCCTGTAGCATCATGGCTCTGGGCCTTGTTATTGTGGCGAGCATGATCAACCTAGTTGTACAGGTAAAAAGAGCCCCACTCACGCATTCCGGACCATCCGTGGCAATAAAGTACGAATCCCTAACGATGAACCATTTGGGCTCCCTATTCGCTTTCCAGCTGGTCGGCGCCAGACCAGGCTGGTTGGCTCGCCTACTGGCGTTTGATCCGGGGATCTTCAGGAACCCTGCTTTGCCTTGGAATCCGCCTCGAGGGGCGAGCGAGAGAGTGAGTGCTGAGAGCTCGAAGAATTTACAAAGACGGTTGGACTCGGGTCGGAAAATCTGGGTTCGGTTCGTAGGAGAGCGTCTCATCATCAGCTACAGAACGAGCGCAGCGCAGTCAAGCCCGTCCGGACAAGGGATGCAGTCGCAAACAGAGAATCGAAGCAAAAGGCTCAAGGAAATCATTCGGATCACGAAGCAAAGCAGACTTACGACAGCACGAATCAACTCCACCAGATACTGCTGCAATGCATCTCTACTAGCTTGCGCGTATTCTGCCTTCCCAGGACGATGTCGGCTTCGATCCCTATCCTTGTCGGCTGACACGCCTTCAGCTGCTGATCCGGATGTCGATGTCCCTAGACCTGAGGGGCCTGAGGTTCCGCCCCCCGATGCTGTTGCCTTGCCCTGCTGAGGGCCCAGCTTGTTCAGGTATGGTATACCTATCAAAAACCGCGAGATTAGCATTCGGCAACCGAAGAGGGTGGTCACAAGGACGGCAACACGCCAAAAACAACTCACTCATCTTTGGGAAATCCGGGATGTCCACTTTCCTGGACGCTCGCAGGCCACCGACTGATGTTCCAAAGTTGGCAGCTTTATAATGAGCGTGTAGCGATAGGAAATCTCGGAGCTCTCGATAGATCACCTGTGTAACAGAGTTGCATTCATTAGCGAGTCACTTAATCCGAGCTTTATGCTGCAGAGATCGAGACAAGGGAGCCGAGCCAACGATGTCCCGGACTCAAATATTGCCGGAAAGAAGCGTCCACAAGCACACGAAAATCCCTGGTCATGACCATAGCTTTCCTTCACTCACCCATTTAACCGCACCATCTCCATATTCACATTCGAGCTTGAACATCTCCTTGCCTGTCTCGTTACCAGGCCTCAAGCCTACACTGTCGCCGACCCTAAACCTGAGGTTACCCAACAAGACCGGTACGGCCCTGTGGCCATCTTCGTCTCTGTCCAACCAGGTCTTGAGAATCATGACTGGCAATTGACCTGCAAAGAGCTCCGTAGTGACAGGCAGGGATGCAATGACCGTCGGTGCGAGAGCTGAGACTTTGCCCGGTCCCGGTGTAGGACCACCTGTACCTCCTTGATTTGTCGAAGAGCGAGAGGGAACGACTCGGTGTCGCAGCATGGACCACCGCTTCTGAGCGGCTTCAGTCGTAGGCGTTTCATGTCCGTGGCCGTGGCCGTGACCGTTACCGTGACCATCTGCTTCTTCAGGTGATGATGACGAATCCCCTCCTGCTCCTGCTCCTGCTCCTGCTCCTGCTGCCTCACCATCTTCGCCGCCTGGCTTCCTGTCTTTAACCCTGTCGTTACGATCATCCTCCCGTTCGTCTCTGAACGAGCTGAACCTAGCATGGTTATGCGATTTTCTCCTAGATTTCTCCCCCGTTCTAGGGGTCAGCCCGTTATCCGACTCGGAACTGGACGCAGGCAGAGCGCTCCTCCAAACCCCTTCAGCGAGGGTATCTCCCATCCCCCTCTCGTAGGTATCCAAGTCGTTACTGTTCCGAAGCCGAGTGACGGATTGCTCTGAATGCTGACGAGAGGTCGAAGGGGTCTGACCGGGTGGGTATTCGCCTTCTCCGTCGGCTGTCACCTTGAGGATCGGACCGTTCTTGACTCCTTGTACGGTGGGCTCGCGATGTTGATGATACTGGTGAGTACGGCAACCAGTCAGCATACTGTGCACTATTTGATTGGTAGTGATAGTGATGGCGCAGGGCTCTGATACGACGATGACGAGGTCATCGGTTCGGACAGATGTGTCAGAGGATTCGACAAGGCCAGGTGATAAGAGGAGTAAGATCGTGCAGATTGTCTGAGTGCGACTCAATCTCACACTCACATGCATGTATCCCACCCTCGGTCCCAGCACAATCTCATTTCTCGGTCCAGGGAATTCCTCATCCTTCACTCCTGGCAAACCATCAGGCCTTCTCCCCAGCTCGTCTGTCCTCTTTCTCTCCGGCGACGAATCTCTTCTGAACGCCCTCTCCTCCGGATCGACATCGTACCGATCTCGATGTATTGTCAACTTGGGTCGATTGTCGTTATCGTTGTCGTTCTGACTCTTGCCATTGACGTTGCTAGTTCCGTTCGATTCTGCATGTTTACCGTTCGGCTGATTCCTGCGAGAAGGCGCTGAGTTTACGTTCTCCGTATCACTTTGTCCATGGTTTGAATTGGTTACAGTTGGTGGTGTTTCCGATGTGGGTGAGGATTCAGGTGAGTCTGTGATCGGATTACCGTTCGATATCAGCTTCTCATGTCGACCAGGTCCTTCTCCCTCTGCTCCTTCCTGATCGTTTTTTTGCTGTTCCATGGACCGAGGATCGTCTTCTCCTGTTGCGTTATCCGGTATACTCGAAGACGATGACGCGCTACTGGTACTACCACTTCGACTTGGATTGCGGTGATGTCCTGTACTCTTACTGCCATTATCATGTTCCGTCTCGCCATTCGCCTCTTTCCATTCTTGCGTATTCCTCTTCAGACCTGTACTAGGCAATCCTTTACTAGGATGCATCGCGTCGACATCCGCACCGTCACCGTTACTGCTGGACGTCATCTCGTCCTCTGTCTTCTTTTTCTGAGCCATATGGCGAACGAGTCCAGGGAAACCATCGGTGCTCATGCTGAAGGATGACCGAGCGCCAGCGCCAGTGGCAGCGCCTGAGCCTGCTGGTCCGGACATGACGAGTATGTGGGTATGGATATGATTTTCTGCCTTTGCTGTGTCGTAAGCACGTAGCCAATACTGTATATACTGTATGACTTTCTGGTATCGTGCAGGCAGGTTCAGATCCAGGGCGAGAACACAGAATGGCCGGTGGTCGTGTTGAGTGTCTTTTGTGTTGATGCTGAGATCACTCTAGATGTTTACAATTATAGAAAATCTGTCGTCGCCGTTCTAAAATAAAGCGTATGGGTATGCACCAACAATGCCGTACTCGAGCACAGCGCAAGCAGCTCTAGGTGATCTAATCAATATCTTGATCTCATGTACAAAGAAAGAAGCAGAGACAGAACCAGAAGGCAAAGTCGGTGGTGGTGTCGATGATGGGAGGAATCGAATTGAATGAATGGCTCGTCCGTCAGCTTGGACTGGACCATGAAACATAGTCAACATAGTTAAGTCACCGTAGCGATGGAAAATTACACAAAGGGATGACTTGTAACTAACTACCTTGCGTCATCACTCGTACAGTATCCCCTTATTTCTATCTACCATATTCCCCTATCCCTCCTATCCCGCTTTCTAGCGTACCGTAGCGTAGTATCTCGATCTCGGACAAAGCTGCATGCTGCCTGCTCGTCTCAGCTGCTTGCGGATGCAGACGCAGATGCATCGCTTTGGCTTGGCTTGGCATTGGCTGTTGTGAAGAGGGGGGATAGACCTATGATAGACACGAGACATAGCTTTGCTAGCTTGTGCCTGACCCTTCCCTCTCATACCTTACCTGCAGGGCGAGTTTAGCGCCACGCAGTCACACACCACGAAAAATAGGGCCGAGAACTTCGGGTTGATAGGCTGAATAGGCTGATACACAATAATCATGCCATGAGCAGCTGATACCTCGGTAACAAGAGGAGATCCTCGGGTGTATGTATGTATGGATGGATGGATGGATGGATGTACGAGACACAGATATGGATCTATTTGTCTAGCTCGTGACCAAAGTAAAACAAGCCGACTGACATCAATATATAAGGCTAATCAGAAATCTGCAAGGACAGGCGCGTTGGGGGCAGACTGGGTAAGGAAGGCATCGTCAAGCAGTTGGCGGTTCTTTCGTTTCGTCGACAATGCCACAGTCATACTCGCCTCGGAGAGCCCTCTCATATGACATATGACATATGACATGCACACAACCAGTATAGCACAGCCAGTATCGGTAGTGACTGCATGCTCTATGATTCCCCGTCCCGCCCCAGTCTGTGCTATAAGGGTGATTTACAAAACAGTCAGTGACCGCTCAGTTACCGCACCGTGACAATGACTATCATATCACTCAGGGTGTTGTTGCAACAAACCACGTGTTTACACGCGGTCCCTAATTCGCTTCAATTCCTCTCCTTTCCTAAATCGTGAGTGAATTCCAAAACGATAAACGCGAAACAGGTGCCTTCACGCACCAGAACCACCAAAAATATACTGTCAAGAAACGTCCAAGAACAGTCCTACCAACATCTTCCATCCTCTCTCTCTTTACCTCTTCTTTCCTATTGAACTTCCACGCGTTGTCCAGCTATCGATCAAGCGCAAAGCAAACATGCCTCGGCTGCGCGTGACGAGGTCCACTTTCGCTGTGGCCATCGCCGGTCTGCTCATCGTCTCCATCCTCCTCTTATCATCCGAATCCACTTACGACCTTCATTTCGACAATGACAATGAACCAGGCCACGCGCCTCGTAAACTTACCCCTTTGGACAAAGTGCGAGCGCAACATAAAGCTTTGGGAGAACTATTCGCTCCTTCGGACCCGTCTTTACCGCAAGGATTGGAGTATAATAGCGATGGACTCGTAAGGGGTTGGGATAGGATATACGATGTGTTGAAACAAGGGGATGGGCTGAACAGGAAGGATAAGAAGAAATTGAAGGCGCTTATGAGCACGCATCCGATCATCGAGCTCATGGAAGCCGGTGAGGAGAAATGGAAAGGACTGTTGGAGAGGTGAGTGAATGCGCATTGATTATGCAGCCTATCGCGATACCGAATCGCAGTGGTCTGTCTACCTTGGCTGCACCCCCATACCTCTCACCCTATCGTCTTCGCTCTACATCAGCACACTAATAAGCTAACCCACAAAATCCCCCCGCTGCGCTCACAGACAATCCAAGACCCTTCCCCAAGCGGTCACAGAGTACAGGCGCCGATACGGACGGGCACCTCCCAGAGGCTTCGATCAGTGGTGGCAGCATTGCAAGCGACACAACGTCAAGATTGTAGACGACGTGAGTGAAGTGCGAGCCGATTTCGTTCTGCTATCCTCCTGCTCTGCGGTCTGAGTTCTCTTCGCACCATCACTGCATTTACATCGCTCCGTATCATGCGCATACATTTGGTTAAGCGGAGCTGATTGACTTTGCGTTGTGGGTGGTTTATTTCATTTCCATTCTAGTACGATCAAATCTTCCGAGACATCGAGCCATACTTTGCATTGTCCCCCGAGCTGTTCAGAAAACGGGCTAATGATCTCGTCGAGAAGGCGACGCATACTGCGTGAGTAGTGAGCCCGTGACCCGCAGCCTGAATATAGCGGACCATCGATCGTGGTCTGCCTTCCGCGTAACATTGTCGTTCTAATGATATTCTCGAATCAACTTGCCATTCAGCCACATAACCCTATCGCCTGATGGACCCTCCAAGCTCTTTGGCGACAGAGCTCACTCTGCTCGACCCCGTCTACTCTTCAAGCTCCTCGAGCCCATCGCGCAATACCTCCCCTCCGAACTGACCTTCTCGTTATCCGATCACGATCTCGGCTCTTGGCTTCTCGGTGACGATCAAAAGCAGGCAGCCTTGCAAGCTATTCGAGATGGAAGGTACTTGACTGAAGAGGAATTGAAGGCGTTTGAGAAGAGGGAAGGGAGAGTCAAAGTCAAGGGCTTCTTCTCGGTCTGTCCGGTCGGCAGTCCGGGTTGGAATCAGGGCTTGTCGATGTTGGAAGGAAACGAGATTGAGTTGCCTGCTGCGGGTGAGTGGACAGTCAGGCTATCAGGCTAGAACTCGATTGACATACATTACGAACACCTCCTCTTCGAATCACTCGATGTTTTGCCTTGCCGCTTCGTTGATCACCTACGCACTACCTACTGATACTTCCATGTCAACAATTCTCCTTCAGAAACATCCTTCATCTACGACCCTCTACAGACCTATGACTTTTGCAACAACCCATCCTTGCTCAAACTGCACGGCTCCCTCTCCTTTGACTTTGTTCGAGAATCAATGCTCCGACCCATCTTCCAGCTATCCAAATTCGCTCGAAACCCCGAATTCCTCACGACCCCCTTGGAAGCGTACGAGAACTCGACTTCTGCCAAAGGCCGTGAACAGCACGTACCATGGGAACAGAAATCGATCTCAAAATTATTCTGGAGAGGATCGTCGACGGGAGACAGTTACTCCAAGAGGAAGAATTACACTTGGCGACAATCGCATCGACCTAGGTTGGCGCTCATGACGCAAGCTACGGAAGGGTTGAAGGATGTATGGGTGAAAAGGGGTCAATATTGGGATAAGGAATCTTGGGGTGTCAAGAAGTTGAACGAGGCCTACATGGATGTGGGATTGACCGGCAAGTCGCATCAGTGTAAGAAGGAGGACGGGACGTGCGAGGAGATGGATAATGAGATCATCTTCAAGGAGAAGGTCTGGCCCAAGGATGCGGCCAAGTACAAGTGTGAGTGGGTGAAGCGGCCATCGACCGACCACCACCCCCGTTCTCCTGGACGTCACTCATTTGTTCTTACTGCATCAGGGTCACCGGGGTGACCGAGATGACAGGGGCGACGATTCTGTTCCGTATGCCCGGCTGACTCGCTACATTACTGCTACAGACGTCTTCGACATTGACGGAAACGGCTGGTCATCGCGATTCCACCGACTCATCATGTCAGGCTCGGTCGTGGTCAAGGCGACTATCCACCCTGAGTGGGTAACGGACTGGTTGACCCCTTGGGTGCATTACATTGTGAGTTGAAAAAAACAAAACCAAGCGACGATAATCTCCCTCGTTCATCATATCAGAATTCAATATTGAAGCGCCTACAACTAATGCACGATGATTTGCTCCCCTTGTTGCGACATGCGCTCTCCCCTCACAGCCATGCAAAATTGACTATTCAGACTTGTACGACATTATGTCCTTCTTCGCCGGACCTCCCGACGGTAGGAAGGGAGGCCATGATGACCTCGCTCAGCAGATCTCGGAGCAAGCCAAGAAGTTTGGAGAGGAACATTGGAGGTGGGAGGACATGCAGGCTTACATGTTCAGGTTGATGCTTGAGTGAGTTGAGAGAGTGTATCGCTATGTGCAGCTTTTTTCGTTTTCTCTCGGACGCATCATTGGCTTCGCTTGGCTTGGGCTTGACTCTCTCGCGTTCTCCGCCCGCCTTTGCCTTACGACTGCTCCATGCCGTGCCGGAGGATGCTGTCTTCTTATCCTTGTAAACTTTCCGAAAAGACTGTTTTGCGTATTTCGCTGACGCGTAACATGAATTGCTCATTCTAGATACTCTCGTCTCCTGGCCGACGACAGAGAAGAGTGGTCGTACCAGAAGACATATGACTAATCGCAATGCGTCTATCCAATCCTCGTCTCATTCTTGTACAATGTACAATCTGCAGTATACCTTTCGCTGTCGCCGCATCGGGAACTACGAGTACCCCTATGATTTCGGCAAACCAGGCCAGGCCAAATCGATCTTGTTGATCACCATCATCGTCCTCATCATCATAATACCATCTTTTCCTCATAAATAGATCTGCCGTCATCTCGCTCTCGCTCTTGATCTCGCTCTTTTCGGTCGCTCTTTGTTCACATCCACATACATAACAATACATACCACATAGAAACATCTCATACCGTGGATACTATACCACACTGCACAATAGATCCGCCGCATGCCCGTCAATATGTGTCTATATACCCCAGGAGATAACATGAGATGCATGCACCTTGCGGGAGACTAGTAGAAGCGCGTCGCGAGAGAGAGCATCACAGATGCGGGTGAGGTGTGACGAGGGTACGTACCATGTAGAATGGCGGGAATCGCGCTGAGCTAACTAAGCTTGGAGATGCAGAAGTTGTCCATAAGTAGTACTGATCGAGGACGAATGCCCTAAACGAAGAACAACACACACACACACACACATATATATACACACACTCGCCAAACAGCAAAAACATAAGACCCGTCCTTACGCATCCTTATCAATAAGATATACACACAACAACAACGCATGCATCTTCACTCACATTTCACCTCTGCAAATCATTCACTGATTTCCACGTAAAAATCACTGAGACAACCAAAAGAAAAACCTCAGCACCCGGGATTCCCAGGTGGTCCCCCACCCTGGTACTAACCGAGCGATACACATGTTAAAACTTCGCAGAGCGGACGGGATGCGGTGGTTTATGTGTTCTATGGCCGAGGATGTCTACCGGGCGGATTGCAGCAATATCAATGATTCGTTTCAGCAGATAGAAGGGACCGACTCGCATCCCGTCCGCTCTGCGTCGAGCGCAAGCGCCGGCAAGGGGCCGGACAGACTGTTATGATCAGATTATAGTGTGTTCTAGTGCGTGACTCCCGGAGTGACTACAACTATAATAGCCGTGGTGATAATATTTGCCGAAGGACTAGGAAGAACATGAGTTGACGTATCAACGGTTGGTGAGTTTGTTTTAGTTGTCGCCATATTGAATCATGCAGAGCGCGAGACGAACCCAGCTCTGCGCCAGACATCAACGACGTCTGAAGGACCAAGACGACCTATTCAGAATGGTGAAAATGGAAAATGTTATATCACAAGAGAGTCGACGACTTGCCATGCCGGTCTCTTTAGTCGTCAAAGTCTTCTGCGGATACCCCTCAAGTGACTACGCGATAGATAGAGGAACAAGAGTTAAGGCGAGAGTCACAAGTCGGAGAAGCTAAGAAGGATCTTAGACCAGGGGGTAAGCTCTCGCGAGAAGTTGCAGGCGTTCGTATAGCTAAAGCGCATGCGAATGCGTACGCGTGCCGTGGACGGTACTAGTCAACGCGATAGCAAGTGGCAATTGTGTTGAACCTGCGGTCATCTAGCTAGCTACTGCGCGAGATCTAGCATGTACTGTAGGGGCCGAAATGCATCCCTCTAAAGAGCAAGAAATCTACTCGCACAACGCATGAAACCCTGCCCGCGTGTCCAGCTGGGTCTACAACTAGATCTATCTGCCTAACCACTCAAATCCCACTAGATCTGCCTAAATCTTATGCCCTCTTCCTCAAAGTCCTCAACAAGTACCCAAGTCAGACAATCAGCCTACTAACACGACATCCTCATCGAGATCGATGCTTAACCCTTATCTGGGTCGAACGGCCCGTCTACGCCGATAGAACCCGGACATTCCTGTGCGATGACCTTCGAAAATCAGCTTGCGATTCAAGGCAAAGCGCTGTTCACGTCCAGTATCAAAGTGTAGAGACTCACAAGTCCATGTCTTTCTCTTCGTATTGAGAGTCCAAAGGTGGCGACTCGGTGCCGGCGCCGTTCTTTGTCTCGGTTGAAGCAGATGCGGGACCGAAGGTTCCAAAGTAGTCCTCTTCGTCTTCGAGGTCAGGACTGGGAGGTGGCCAGATGAAGTTGAGGCCTAAGTAGACTACGAAGCCGATGGCGAAGCCGACGATCTGGGTGCGGTAGATGAGAAGCATTTCTCCCCGGATCAGCCCCCATTTCTCTTTAGCTGTTCAGAGGGGTACCACACTCACAAATCCCAGCTTGTAAAGCCTTATGGCGCCGGTCAGCCCCGACTTTCGAACGTTGGAAGCGAAACCAGGTAAGAATGGGATAACGCCGATCAGCCAACTGGCGAAAGTCTTGGTGTTGTATCCTTTATAAGCCCAGTAAATCGATTCGGGAGAGTTGGTGAACAAGTGGAGGAGTGACAGCTTTCGCTTTCGGATCACGAAGAAGTCGGCGATCAAAATGGCGATCATAGCTGTTGAAGGGGCCGTTTGACATCAGCACGTGTCGCCCAGTACTGTGTATGATGAGCATACGGAGGGTACTCACGCGCGAGAAAAGTGGAGAAAGCACTGATGACTGTCAAGAAGACGTTGGCTCCGTTGAGCAATCTCCAAGGCTGGAAGATCTGTTGCATTCATGTCACAACGATTTGGTCAGCGATGAGCGTAACTTGAAGAAGATCGTTGTCAAACACTCACAAAGCCCATGCACAATGTCATGTAAGCTCCTCGCCTGATGGTGATATACCTAGGGAATAGACCAGCGAGGTCGATACCGCCGGAGAAGGTATTGCCGCAGACAGCGAGACCGATCTGACCAAAGATGAATGCGATGCTGCCGAAAGCAATGGCCGCTCGGGTCCTGGGGGAATTGTTGGACGCTTCTTGAATGGCGGTGAACAGCTGGAACGGCTGCCACAAGAGTCCCTTCTTAGGGTAAAGCTGAGCGGCGCAGGAGGTGACGATGATACCGATCAGACTGTTGATGATGGTTCCCATGGGTACGATGAGGATCTGTCCCAGAACCTGGTCACCTGGCTTGCGAGCCAATCTTGTGTAGTCGGCTTGATGCAAGAGGTGGACCGCGAGACCACCAAGCATACTGCTGATACCGAAGCAGAACGCGTACCCGAGATCAGATCCCTTGGCGGGTTTAACATTGGCGAGAGCAGAGGTGTTGTGCACGAGGGCACCAGGACCGTGAGCCGAGGAGACGGCCCATCCGAGGAGGGTGAAGATACAGGTAACCATGGCGAGGGAGCTCATGATGAAGAATGCGTGGTACTTTTGAGGTCGGAACCAGACGACAGGCGCACAGATACAGGCGAAGAGGAGGAAGCCGACAAAGTCAGATAAGACCATGGTGCCGTCCGCTAAGGGTCGCTTGAGGTTGTAGAACGAAGGAGCCATCGCGCCGATCAAAGTCTTGACAACCTGACCACCCCACCAGAGCTGGGTAGCCATCCAGGTAAAAGTCAGAATGACTCGCAGGCCAATGACGAGATCCTACCAGAGCGGAAGCGGAAGGCATCAGCGACAAGTATCTCGATTCACTGGTCAGCTGTGAGAAAACCACAACTTACAGCGCCTCGCGTACCCCATGTCGATCGCTGCAGGACGGGCCACCCGATATGATATTTCGCGCCCCTGTTGGAAAGCGGAAGATTTAGGTCAGCCGGTCGTGAGAACATTAATCGGATGTGCCGTTTCAGGTCCGACGCGGAAGATCACCACTCACGGCCAGCCAGTGGCGACGCAGATCAGACCGTTGAGAACGTGACCAATGATGACGACAATCATAGCTTGCCAAACGTTGAGTCCGAGGGAGATGAGCGAACTACCGGTCGTGTATCCGCCGATATTGAATGATCCAGTCACCATCCAGACTAAGCAATCCGATTGTGCTATTAGTATAAATGCCAGCGATGGTTATGGTTCAGCTCAGCCATGATAATACCCACTTCCAACGAAGCTATAGACGACAAGGATATAAGTCGTCAGTTCCTGGCCTCTACGGCGGAGTATGTTTTGCATCAAGAAGCTCACCTCCATACACCATAGTTCCGCTTCTCAGGCGGCTGAGGCATGGTATCCTGGTTGATGAACTGACCAGCAACTTCGACTTGGTCACCCTGGAGGATTTGTACAGATCATAACGGCCAGCTAGTCAGCCAGGATGACGGATGGCAGTGTACCATCTGAGCAGCTCTATGAACTTACATGTCGCTCTACCTCGAGCTTCTTCAAGATGCTTCGTACACCCATTGCAATCGGTGCTGGACTGGCCTGACTGTGCTTCAGCTTGTCGGGGTCCGATCGGACTAGTTCGAAGTTCTTGGTCGGCACAGAGAGAAGCCCGCTGACGTTTGATGACTTGTGCTCTTCCGGATGATTTCGGAAGACAGGCCATCAGGCGACCAACTCCAGCGGACTATATATCCTTTCGTTGAAAGGCCTTGAGTGCTTGCTAACCCGCCCACGAAGACAGCGACATATTGTCATGGAAGATTCCGAAAGCGATAACAAGGAAACGATGAGCACGTATCAGTTTCGCACGAGATTTAACCTTCACGTGCTTTACATACTGACCCCAGGAGTGTCAGGAGTGCTGTCATACATTGATTGTATCATCCTCGCAGGACGACTCTACCACCGACGCTTATCATCGGATGCAGCTACGTGGCCGAGGTGAAGAAGAGTTTCTAGCTCGCGCCGCAACTCTGGGACGGTATCTGCCCCACAATCTGACCCTATCACTCATTCGTTCGTTCGTTTGCTCGCTAGCCATCCATCGGCACGAAGCACAGCAGCAAGAGCCCGAGCTCGGAAAACGATCAAAGGGTCTTAGAGCGCTTAACGTTGATTTGGTTTATTTCCTGAACGAGATTGCTGATTATAGTATTCTCGAGTCTGATTGGTTCGAAAGAATTGTACGTCGCGTTTTCGACCCATCCTTATCTCGCTGGAGCTGAAATCTCAAGCGGTTATCCGACCGATTCTTTCAGAGTTAAGGGAGTGACCTATCAGCTTGTCGTCTGCCCTTGGTTGAAATAGGCTCGCCATGCGTCACCTGGAGCCGACGCGAGAGCCAAGGCGAGCAGTAGATAAGGTGAGTCAAGGTGTTGATAAACCCGACGATGACTCATGGGCCAATAAAAAGAGGTCACACGGATTCTTCGGATCGGCCCTATGCGACTCGGGAACTCAAGGTCGCGCCATAGGCCGGGAAGTGTTCCGGTCGAGTAATATCCATTCACTCCTGGACCGGAATGGCGCTATCAGACCTCGACCGCAACTCAGGCGATGCGAAGCAATCTCTACGTTGTATTTGCACCAATTCGCGATGGGCATCTATCGCTCGTCACTTTGATCGCCACGCGACATCCTGCACGAACTCTCCTGGTCAGGTAGTCCGACAGCTGCGGTACGCCGTTCTCTGTAGACGCACATCCTTTGAATTTGCGTGATGAGAGCAACTAAGGCGAGAGTCAGGCGAGGAATATGTTGCTATTTCAATGGAGCCTTATGGGAAGGAGGTGGTAGAGATTGGCAGTTCCACTTCTCTGACCACTGACCTTGAACACGGACACAGATAATCGACAACGTTGATATAGCCATCGACACGCTGTGACCAGTTCGAAACTCATCATAGTCAGCTTGAAGTAACACCTAAGGCGTCTGACCTGCACAACAAACCTATCAAGAATGCCGATTGCTGTCCCCGTCGAGCCGAAGCCTAAAGAGGACGTTCTTCGCCTCATCGCTCTCAACGAGCTGCACACCGACGAAGCTCTTGCCAAAGAGCTCCTAGCGGCGGCCCACTCGGACGGCTTCTTCTATCTTAAGGACCATGGGATTCCTCAGGAGTTGATCGACGGAGCATTCGAGACGTCAAGCAGTTACTTTTTGGGGGCGGGCCAGGAGGAGAAGACACCAGGGAACGGCGACATGGGCTACACCGCTCCGTGAGTAGACTCATACCATGCGATCACACTTCATCGTTTGACGCACCCCTCTCACGCCAAACGAGAGGCGAGAGTCATCGCTAACATGCCCTGATATTGGACTTCTCGGGCTTTAGGCGCCAGGAAGCGTGAGTATTCGGTCGTGAGCAAGAATGTCGCGCGACGCTGCTAACAGTCATCTACTCTGGCAGCCTTTCTTGGTTCATGCCCTCCAGCGGTGACCTGAAAGAATCATTCTTCTATGCCGATAACACCTGGATGGCGTCCCAAGGCAGGCACCAAGACTTGCCAGCGACTCTCGAGAAGAAGCGCGAGGTGCTTGACGCTTATACCGCCGCTTGTAAGTCAACGGCTCAGCGAATCTTGCGAGGTTTGGCGGTCGCTCTAGGGGTGAGTCACCACCTCCTTTGATGCACACATCGTGCTGATTCGTTGGGTGTGCGGCTGACGGCTGTGAGGCGTCGTTCGGGACTTCTGTAGTGGGACAAGGAGGCTCTGGTCAAGTACCACAATGGACAGTGAGTCCGGCAAGTCGTTACGCAAACCGGAGACCCCGCTGTCATGCATCATATGGAGCATACGCTGATCCGGATCTGGCCTCAGGCACAACCGGCTGCGACTGCTGCACTACCCTCCTATCCCCAAAGACCACCAACCTGCCGATCCAAACGTTACTGATGTGCGAGCCGGCGCTCACACCGACCTCGGCTCCCTCACCCTGCTATTCCAACACAAGGTGTCCGGTCTTCAAGTCAAGCGAAACGGAGAATGGTTGGACGTCCCTCCCAAAGATGGATGCTTGGTGGTCAACATTGGGGATGCTCTTGAATTCTGGTCCGGCGCGAAGCTCAGAGTGAGTACCCCTTTATGCTTGTATTGTCATCCCTCGCCACGTGGGCGCTTAACTCAACACTGATGATACGATTGGCTCTTGGCTCTTCACAGTCAACCATTCATCGAGTGGTGATGCCTAGAACATCCGCAGAGCAGGCCTCACGATTCTGTAAGTGCGAATATCCTGTCCGTGTACTCTGAATACGCGACACCTTACCTCACCTTTCGGCCAGAGATAGCTGACCTGTGACCACAGCTATCGCCTTTTTCATCCAGCCAGATGATGAGACTGTCCTTGAGCCTCTTGGATCATCGTGGGTCATGTCACTCTCCATGTCATGTCGAACCTTGCGAACTGACACGAGACCTTTCATTGTTGCAGTCCCGTCTCAGCCAAGGAGTTTGGTGATATCATCGAATCCAAGGGCGTGCCTCGTGACACCAAGCGTGTATTGGGAGGCGAATACAAGCGAATGAGAGTCATGAGGGCTCAGAAGCAGAACGCCATCCCCGCTTAGACCGCTTGTTCGGCAGCTCGCGAGCCTGACCCCGATCACTCGCCTGTCTTCGGGCAGGCAAAGCTCAATCATGGTCTGTTTCGGATGGTTTAATCGTGATACAGTAGTCGGTATTAAGTCTCCTGCTGATGCATGACGTATCCCGTGTACAACGTTGTATGCATCTGCTTACATTGGGGGATCAACAATGGTGATACAGGAAAAATCTGCCACAATTGTGATGCCCGCGAAACCCACTACCACTCCGATCCATTTGCATCACCATGATGAAGCCAGTCGGTTTCGTAAACGTCGAAGAGCGAGTCTATGTCGAGAGAGACAGGCAAATCGAAAGGAACCATCAGTGGACGGATGGGGAAGATGTCCGGGAAAGAGGAAAGAGGTGTACTCACCGAAGTTGAAGCCATCCAGGATGGTGCTAAAATTCGACTCCCCCTCATTCACTTCGGCGGGCATCTCCCAGCTTGCTCTTATTAACTCCGCCGCTTGGGCAGCCCGTAACGTGTCCGCCAACAGATGGTCCACGCCGCTCAGGATCTTGGTAAGATGTTGGGATGAAGCCTTGTATGTCACCGTACGCAGGGGCGCAAGGAGGGTTTCGACTTGTTCGCATCTTTCGATGACATGCTTGTACGTGGTTCTTTCGCTTGGAAGCGGATAAATAGCGTCCAAGAGGAGAACGACCGCAGCTGGTAGAATTCCGTTGATGGTGTCCAGCTTATCATCGAAGGGTAGATCGTAGCGCTGTCGCTCACGGCAGATGTCAAACGCGGCGGTAAGAGACATTCGTCGGCTAGGAGCATACTCCTCATTTGCCCCGGTAAGCGCAAAATATTGACGATGAAGGTAGAGTCGTCGCTGGCATACTTTGAGCAGGATAACGTGGCGTGCTATAGTGTCCCCGGAGGCAGTGCATCAGCATGTGAAGATCAAAGTGACAGTGTCAGAGCGGTATTATGGCTCGAGACCTACTGAGAAAGCAGTACTACTCACCAGTAGCGACCCAAGCAGGATATTCATCGAGTTCATCTGCGTTCTTCTTGATCCAATCCAGATCGTCAAACAATGTGTCGACCATCCCGTCCAACCTCAAAATCTCGCTATAAGGTGTATCAGGCGGCAAATTCTGCAGACGACGGGTGAAAGCTGTCACTCTGCTTCCTGCTAAGAGGTAAGATACCCTTGTCGGCTGGCTTAGCGGCAAGGATATGAGAGGTTCCGGAGCGTCCGGCTCGGAGATATTGAGGAACGTCGCGAATGGCTCGGGTTCCAAGCGGGACACTGTAGGTGGAGAGGTTGTTTAGTGTGAGTATGTATGCCCAGCTGTGCAGCCTATCCACGAGGGAGGCCATAGAAACAAGTAAACCGACCAGATGCGCAGTAATCGTCTCCCGTGTAGTGGACTTCCCTTGACAGCAAGAAAGCCCAGCTTCTCCTCGCTATCTCGCCTGCAGGCGTGCGTTCATCTGGGTTATCGCGAAGTCGATGCACCCCGAGAGTACGACACGCTTGGAGTATACTTGCTAGCAGCGTGTCGTGCAATGTCATACAGCTAAGACCGGCAGGGACCGAGATATCAGTGGGTCATAGACGTCCTGGAGAGTCGTGAGAAAGCATCGGCCGGGGAACTCACTCTAACGGCTGGAAGAGCAAAGTGAGAACACAGAATATCTGAAGATGTATCAATGCCGGTTTCGCGAAACATGTCGCCCCGTTCAGCATCGTATTCAGCGAAGCCTGAAACCATATTCTCGCCATCGTAGACTTCTGTTCCGGAGGGATACTCCATTGAGCCGCTCGGGCAGAAGGCATGTATAGCAGAGCGGCAGAGATGATCGCAAGATACAATGCCGACCATGATGGCTTGATCTTGACTAATTGGGGTATATCTATATATTCGATCACGGGTGACTGGTTTAGTGCCGGCATGGAACTTGAATATAAGATGGGGTTCTGTGCGGTCGAGCGAATGAGAGCGACTTGATCCTTGAAAGAAGCTGGGACAGGACAGATAAGCCAGCCGAGCTCCTCGAATGCGAAGTCTAGGAGAGCAAGGTTCAAGTCGTAGGGTATTGGATACAGGTCCGGTGGGAAAGCCAAGAGCGGATCTACATCTGCAGTGTGTGAGGGGTGGGAGCAAGGCAAGCCATGTTCAGCATGATATGGAGCGGCATGGCTGCATCAGCATTTGTAATGGCAGAACTTGTCTTACGTACCGTCCATTCTGAGTAAAGTATCGTTCTGGTCACCTGAGTGATCCTTCACGAAACCCAACTTATGAGCCATTATAGCAAGCTCATTATTCTGTGTCCCGCCTTGCGTGGATCTTTGATTGCTAGTCTGTGACAAGGGAGACTGGGACTGATCCAAGAGGAAAGCACTCATTAGATGTAGAACCCTAGCACCGCGACCATATATCTCACAGCCATACTGCGGCAGCGAGCACATATCCAACACCTACCGATGAAGCACCCGGAGTGTGAGAAGAGCTTTCGCCATCAATCTTCTCTTGGGTCTCTGGGTCTTGATGGTCGCCTTTGCCCTCCTCACTCCCGCTTCCCATCTCCTTGACCTGCTTCTTCAGTCCCTCGATTTCGATCATCATGCCTTGGACCTGAGACCAAAGCTCTTCCTTGGTGAGCGCGTCGAAGGCGGTTCGATCCCAGGTAGATTGACCGGCCACAAGTCGCCCTTTCACCATGACGGGCTCGCGATAACATTGGTGCGCGCTGCCTCTCTTTAAACATGAAGAGCAGGGGATCTTGCCATCGCATCGGATACGGCGCTGCGGAGATGAGGAAGCGCGTGGATGAGGGTCAGTCTTGTTTGCATCATGTCGTCGGTCTAGGAAGACAACCAGTAAAATCTAACTCGCCTGCGCACAGCGTTGACACCTTGACAATAGCTTATCAGCTTAGGCTTTGACGTATGTTCCCTCTATAGATTTTCTGTGTGCTCACCTCGTGGGCGCCCGTTGCGATTTACGGATCGCTGCAGGCTGGACCGGTGATGGGGTCGAGCTGGAAGACGAAGCCGTAGGGGCCATGGCCAAGATTCTCCACGAATCCTCGTCTGATCAGAAGTTTGATTGGGCCGCGATCTGTAAGGTAGGCGATGTCATCTGCGCTAAAACATGATTTTTTCTTTTGGCAACACGATCAAGCCGGCAGGGAGAGGTAACTACTCTGCGAGTATGCATAACCTGAGCCATGATAGCGGTAATGCATGTACTGTTGAGACCAATTGGAGCGATCTTATTCTGAGGGGTTTTACACGTGACTTTTGTTTATCGTAACTGAAGCGAGACTGAGCCGTTTATCCGCCAATCGCTTATCTCCGGAGCAATGCAAGGCACTGGCGTAGACCACCAATATTTGGACCATCGCCATCGTTTGGTAGTGAAATGCAAGTTGAGGAAGTGAGAGCAGAGAGGGAAGCGGAGTTGTCTGACCCGTCCAGCCTATGTCACGGCCCTTCTTGAAACTACCCAACGCTCCACTCTTCGCAAGACAAGAATCACCATTTTTGACTGATCCACATAGCCTACCTCACATCATGACCAAAAACCTATCCCCGCCGCCAATCTCGTCCCACCCAACATCCACAAAGATCACCTCAATCGGCTCAGAGTCCGCTCAGATTCGGATCCTATACATAGGCCCAACGTCCAACCATCAAGCCAACGTACTTCGAGCCAAGCACTTCACTTCACGTATATCGTCCGACGTGAGCATTGACTTCTACAATGCTCCTAAAGCTGCGCCAAGGAGTATAGATGGGACGAGGGATGGGGTGATCTCCACCGCTCTGATCCTGCAAGATCTAGGCCTCGGCGATGCTCAACTGGAAAAGGACGATTACAATACCACAAAATCGATCGGCGTGGGATCCAAGTCGGACCAAGGGATCGATCTAAATGGCTATGGCGCCCTCATCGTTGGGTGCTTTTCGAATCACCCTCTGGTGCCGGCTCTGAGGGAATCATTACCCGCCACACCGAGGGTTCCACCCATCATCAGCCTAATGGAAGTGACCATCTTCTTTGCGCTGCAACTCGGACCGACTTTCGGGATTGTGACTACAGGCAGACGTAAGTATGGTCGATTTGGCCTTCTAGTCAAGGGTATGGGTCGTCGCAGACTGACAGTCCTTTTTTGCAGAATGGGAACCGATCTTTGATGAGGCTGTTCGTGCCCTTGGTATCAGCCCGAGCCGGTACGCAGGTACTCGAGGCTGCGGCCACAACGCTGCCAGTGTGGGCGATAGCGTCGATGGCGCCGTTCAGCCCGTCATCGAGGCCGCCATTGAGCTTGTCAAGAATGGCGCGTCAGTCATCGTGCTTGGTTGCGGGGTGAGTTGGAACTTCGACTGCATTTCCCCTTCGTTGGTTTCTTCTTTCAGTAAGATCATAGGATAAAACTATAGCTGAATGCGACTTCTTGTCCCCTCTTTGCATGGCCCTGCTATCGGTATCAGGCGATGATCACCATGCGCAAGGCCATTGAAGATGCTGTCTCCGCTTCCCCCGAGATACAAGCCAGAGGAAGAGTCCATGTCCCCGTCATCGAAGGGGTTCAAGGCGCGATCGATCAAGCGATCGCATTCGCTCGCATGATGGTTTCGTCGGCGTCTTCTCGGTGATCCGTACCCAAGGGAATCTCATCCGCAAGACTAATGGTAAATGGTAATTCACGAACCATCACCGATTCGCATATCGTGACATTAACACGCCGTTACAGGTGACCACGGATCAGTACAAAGGTACTATTGTAAGATGCATAGTCAAGAAACTGTCATAGATCAATCAAGCAACTTATCCGAGGCTGAACAACGTATATAACGCATATCATTCAATGCTGCAACCGACGTGACCTGAATGCCTACTGTATCACCTAATCAAATCACCTAACCCTTTGTGACAAACACCGTCCATACCTCATGCCGATGAGTGACAACAGCAGATGACAGGAAAGTCAAAGACGAGCCGGCGACCGCATGACGACATCTCATTCCTTCCCGCGCCCAATGTCCATTCCCATCCTAAATCCTTCGATCGGTTTCTTTTACCAGTTCTTGATCTGATAGACAACTTTCTCCTTGAGAGTGAGCGACTTGTAGTAACCCTCCTGCTCGGACTCGTCCTCGATGTCGTCGAACTCTCGACCACCGGTCTGGAGATCCATCTCGTGAACCCTGACGTAGCTGGTTCGGTTCACGACTGTATATATGACGTTGAAGAAAAGAGTGTAATCCTTCATCAGCGAATGTTGGGTGGATGGTGAATGGTCTTGGACCACTCATAGTCTTGGTCCCAGGGACTTCTCACTCACGCTTGTAGCCAACGTAACCGATGATGTAGACGGGGATACCGATGTAGTTGGTGATGAAGGTCTTGTAAGCCCAGGGCATGAACGAGTCAAAGCCCTTGAAGAAGCAGATGAGACATGTCAAGAAGAGAGCGATGTATGACAGGTAAGGCTGGAAGGGGGCCTTGTAAGGCAAGGTGTCTCGGGAGATACCCTGGGCCTTCATGCCTCGCATGAATGCGATGTGGGAGGCAAGGATGGACACCTGTTGAAAGGGAATTACGTTAGCGGTTATTCCGTCGTTCTCTCGTGAGGCCTCTTTTTGGGATTACTCACCCAGGTCAGACCACCGAAGATTGTAACAGAGTTGACAAAGTAGTTGAAGATGTCAAGCGCGTTCTGGCTTGCGACGAGGTAGGCGAGACCCATGAAACATCCGGTAAAGCAGAATGCGACCCAAGGAACACCTCGCTTGGTGCACCTGGTGAAGATTCGAGGGGCGTTACCGTCCATAGCCATTCCGTAGAGCGTTCTGTGTGGGGACGGAAGAAGGGCGTCAGCGGTGCTTCCGACATGTTGAGCAGGCCCGCGGCGTTATGGTAATGGCTTTGCACAGGGACCCCACTCACCGGGTAGCGACGTATTGGTCAGAGTTGGCGGCAGAGATGGTGAACGTGAGGATGCTGCGGTTCCAAGGTAAAGTCGCTCCAGGTCAGTATGAATCGCGGCGAGGATATATGGCGATTGAAAAGAAGAAATGAGATACTCACGCTGCGTTGATGATAGAAGGCAAAACCTTGATACCGGCCGACTTGATAGCGACGACGAAAGGAGAGGCGGAAGCACCACCTGAAGTGCCCTTCTTGGCGGCCTGGGCGAGGAGAGTCGAGCTCGAGTCGACGATCATACCGACGATGAGGACGCCGATGATGTAGAAGAAGAGGATTCGGAAGAAGGTCTTCTTGATAGCCTTGGGCACAGTCTTTCGGGGGTTCTGTGGGTGATGGCATCACTGAATCAGCGATATCCTCGGGAGGGGAACGACGCAGGATTATGGATGATGGTTAGAGTGTTTGATGATGGTGGTGTGAGAACTCACCTTGGCCTCGCCGACGGTGACGGCGACGAGCTCAGAGCCCATGTAGGCGAAAAGAGCCAGCACGAGCGCGTTGAAGAAACCCAAGAACTTGCCGAGATCGCCGGGCTGCTTGTAAGGCTTGAAAGCCCTTCCATTCTTCCAGTAAGTGAAACCGAGTCTGTCCTGAGAAGGGACACCTCCGAGGTCGATGATGAGACCGAGCAAAATCAAACCGGTGAGGGTGATGATTTTGATGAATGACAACCAGAACTCGACTTCGCCGAACCACTTGATACCGAGGCAGTTGATGGCGATGACGAACACAATCAGGATGGTGACCCATACGGCACCGTTGATGTTTGGAGACCAGTATCGGATGACCAAAGCACCAGCCACGATCTGGTTGGGCGAGATGATAAGGTACTATGTACACGCACACACACGGGCACATGACATCACGTCAGCAAGCTTGAACGATTGTTACAATTATTCGGGGCTCGGCTCCACTCCACTCGGACCTATAAACCTTGCCCCTTTTCCCTGATATGCTTATCGCTTATCTCTGAGAGCAGAGCAGACGGTCTTCTGCGATAGACGCTGCTGCAACTCACTTTACAAAGATAGACGAGAGCGGTTGCAAAACCGAAAGCGGGATCGACGCATCGAGTGGCATGACCTGCGAAACCTTTCTTGGTGGGGAACTTTGTACTCATCTCGCCGAGAGCTGCGCGGTTGAAGAGGAATCCAAAGGAGTATCTGTCAATATCCGCTTTCCCGTCCACCCAAATGCGATCACGCGCGAAGAGAAATGATATGATATGATATGATACTGTACAATTCAAACCACCGCACTCACCCAGGAGCACACCGAAACAGACCATACCCATGATCACATAACTGATGAACAGCGACCCTGGGCCCGATCGCGCGAGCGAGGTACCTGAACCAATGACGAGACCCGTACCGATTGCACCGCCAATGGCAATCATACTGATCTGCCTCGACTTGAGCGCTCGGTGAGTCTCCTCTTCTCTGGGGAGGACCTCCTCTCCACCACCATAGCCGTTGCTGTGGTTATTGCCGAACCCATTGTTATTGTTATAAGTGCCTGCTTCGCCCGTGTAGACGTCGGCGGGAAGGTCTTTCTTCTCCTGAGACCCGTAGGGGTCCGAGGCGTAGGCGTACCCGTCTTGCGTGGCCGGAGGAGGGTTATCGTACCGCGAGAGCGACATTATAGTGCTAGTATGGTTGCCGGTAACCAGGTGTAAGTCCTTACTGTGTAGTGTAACACGAATAAAGAAGAAAGAAAGAACAAGGATGAAGAAACGAGAGCAACAAGAATATGGATACGCTGACGGGATGATGGGAGTGCGGTGAAGGTGGGACGGCGAGGAGTCGCAGATACAGAGCCTCAATCAATCAATCACCTTTCAGCGAAACCAATCCGTTTCTCCAAGTGGTGTGATTCTCTTATCGCGAGACCAGGTAGGGTCTTGTGACAGACAGAGCTAAGCTAAACGGCCTAGGCCCCCACTCTTCCCAGGCCCCCATTATCATGTCGTGTTTTACCTCGCATCCTTCGCTCGTTTACCTCGTCCGATAAACTACAGAGGAGCGGCTGCAGAAGGTGATCCAAATCCTGATCCTGATCCTGATCCTGTGCTGATTTTCGAATTTCTTGTCTTGTTCTTCTTGTCTTGCGTTACGTGCGTTTGAAAGCCAAAGGAGCCAGACGAAAGGAAGCACAAACAAGAGGTGGTGATGTACCTCGATGTACCAATGTAATGTACCCATGCGGTGCCTTGTGAGTGAGTGATTTTAGTGCCATATGCCATACTCGAGTACATCACATCCTACAGTATACTACAGTATCACATCACGGGGACGGGCACAGCACGAAAAAGCTTGAGGACGCGCTTCCTTCGTCATTTCCAATTCAATTCAATTCATCACTTGTGTGGCTCTAGCTCTTTTCCTGGTGTCTTGGCATCGGGTGTATGTATGTACGTACACTCAAGTTGTATGTAAAGTACATAGTATATACTACTTCTGTATCAGCGATGGTGTGATACAGCTCGGATGGTGCGTCACCGCGTGGTGCCATTCCCCGATTGCATTTGGGCAAGCATCTTCCGTGATTCCCGCGCTCACTCCACTCCGTCGTACCCCGTCCCTCCGTCCCTCCGTCCCCGTGCACAAACATAATCAACGAGATATCCTTAAAATCCAACCAAACCAAACCAAAGCCTCTTTCTTGTCTGGTTATGTTCCGGCCGGCCGGCTAGCTATCTTAACCTACAAGAGATCTCAGGTATATCTCAGGAGGTGCGTGGAACCGCTGAAGTGGAACCGCTTGCGTTCCACCCTGAGGAATGATCGACTGACCGAGCCGCCAGTCCTTTCTTTTCCTACGCAAGACACCTACTACTACGGCACCTCATGCTTTCCTTGCTCACAGACCATCCCATCCGGTCAGTCGGTCAGATCAGCCTCATTTGCAAATACCATCCAATGACCATCCCACGACAATGCCGTCATCGATCGCACACCAACAAACGGAACTCCTGCCGCGGCGTGCCTGTCAATCAATCTTCAATCTTCCCAGCAGGGTCATGTTTGTTGTATTTTCGAATCGTTATTAGTTCCCGTAGCTTTCCACTGGTGGAGCCAATTAAATGCCAAGAAAATTGAGGAGATTCCGCAGCGCAACCATACCTGAGAAGGGGGACTTTTGAGGGTTTTCTCTCTCTGGTTCTCTCACCTTACCTTATCAGACTTCTCGCTAAAAACACGCTAAAAATGGTGGGACTAGCGAGGCATGTCAGCGATAAGCAGGAAGCCTTATCAAGATGAGCTGGATACGTGCATAGACTGGAGAGGTGATTGTGATAAGCCAGTCCCCAATTGACCAGCTCCACATTTCGAAAGATAAAGCATGTCCCGGCGTCTATATCACGTCGCTTTGACAAGGACTCTGCATAGACGTTCGATACTGACAGTGTGTGTCCATCCACCGGGCGTGAGACATCTCATCTGAATCGCTAACTACCCACGTCACCGACTGATTGACTGATTGACTGACTCGCTCGCGGTTTACTAACATCAGATCGATATTAGACGATGACATTGTATCAGATCAAGATGGGCCCCCCATATTTCAACAGAACAGCTCTCCAATCGTCCTCCAGCCCATGCCCATGCCCAATCCCATTATTCGACCGATCCCAAATCTCCTGCACCGCAGCCGCCACCGTCCTAGGTCCTGCACTTCCCTTCCAACAACATCTGCTCAAGAACGCTCGGAACACCTCGCGGTCAGAGTTCACGCCCGAGGGGAGGGCGTTGATGGATAGGATAAAGAGCGGGATTAAGAGGCCAGTTTCGGTGCCCCATCGGATCGTTGAGAGGATTCCCAAAGCCATCTTGATCTGACGCTGTAAAGAAAATGGACGTGGTTGTCAGAACAGAGGTAATCTTCACCGGACCAAACAGCCGCAATCTGCTCTTACAGTGGGTGTGTTTCGGCTGTCTCGCCCAAACGACGAATCCCAAAATATGACAGTGGGACAATATACACTCACCTGTATGCAATCTTCTTCCGTTCGAATTCCAAGAATCTCCTTCTGAACGAAGACGCGCAGAGTCGCGTAATGGATCTATAGTAGAGGCGTAAGAACGGTTACATGCGATGAGAACGCAGATGAGGGCAGGGCAGCGGGTGCGTCAGCGGAGCAGCTACTGATACTGCATCATTGGGTCTGAGACAAGAGTGTGCCTATGTACCTGAGCAGGTTTCTTCGAACATTGCTGCGATTCGAGGACAACAGATCCAGAGAGATGATAGATGGTAATCGCACTCACCTCCACGCCTTGCCGAATTCTATCGGCTGACCCCGCAGTTCCCAACTGTATACTCGAGTTCGCACTCGTACTCAGCATCGTCCTCTGATCCATCGCTATGCTCTCATCTAGTTCTTCTGCTTGCAGGCATACCGGTATCAACATCGATGGATTCCCATCTCTCTTGGCCTTTTGATATTTTTTAACCAGATTGATCGCTTCATACCACCTCGAGCACACAAATCCTGGTACACCAAACAGCCCGTCTAAATGGGGCTGGCCGAACCTGTCTGAAGGCGGGAAGAGCTCTGAGAGGGGTTTCAGGGGTTCGCCGCCCGTGGCGAGCGTCGCGAATTCGTACCATACTTCATACATCGCACACATGTTGATGAACGCTCGACTCCGACTACTAAGGATCAAGTAGTCGGTGAGAGATAGGGCACGGTGGTATGACTCGTAGAGGATTGGGAGGAGCTTCGAGTTGCCGTCGATCACTGCAGTGTATGTGAGCTGAGTTGGGAGTGGGAGTCAAGAATACATGTCAGCGTTGGTAAGTGACAGTAATGTATTCCTCTTCTCAGCTGGGAATGGCCAAGAGGGCCCAGATACAGCTCACAACTGGGAGCTGCCATCAGACAACGGAGTATTGGATTTCGAAGTGTATCAAAGCAGACCTTGACTTACCAGCAACATCGCACAGTCGATCTGCTCCCGCTTTTCATTCTCTGCAGACGGATACGAATCCATGGCCTCCCCGACGAGTGAGTACCCCTTTGCCCTTGAGCGACTCGCTGTTCGCCGTAGAGCCGGGTCTTCCTCCTTTCCAGCCGCGACAAAGAGGTTCGCGCGATGCGTCGCTGCAGCGGCCAGTAGCGCGTGAAACGCGGGGTTGTCCCTTTCCGGAGCAATGGTAGTGGTAGTAGTAGTAATAGTGGTAGAACTCGTGATAGAATGGCTGGCGTTGGCGTTGGCGTTGGTGTCGCCGTTGGCGCCTGTACCGGGAGTTGGAGTGTTCTCAATTTCGCTTGGTGATCTTTTTGTGCTTGCCATCGCAACAGCAGTGTCCGTGTCCGGCAACGGGGCAATCTGTAAAGCGACAGGTAAAATATACTTTCGAAGCGGATTATGTTCCGACTCGACAGCAATCGAGATGGGGGATTGAATCTCGATGAAATGGCGTACGAGGTCCAATTCTTCCTTGGTGGCCGAGGTGGGGAAAGAAGCGGGGACGTAGCATGATATGGGCCAAGTAGGACCTGGCGAATGAGATTGCTCGAGTCGCCGTCGGACGGTAGCGGGGTCGGTGATGAATTTAGTGCAGTCGTAGTTGGTGCATGGAGTTGAGTCAGAGTTGGCCGAGTTGAGCAGGCTAGGGAATAGGCTGCGGAATGAGTTGTGTCATCAGTGAGATGTCAGTGTGACATGTCCTACAAGGCATTCGGACGCCTCGAACCAGGGGCCATACACACGGCCACAGGCGAGATGCAAGAGGAAGAAAGCTGAGATGACATACTCTGTGATGTCGCTCGAAGACGTCGAAAAGAACTCCTGCAGCAGATGTTCCACCAGCATCTGATCCATGTTGAAGCCTGATGCAGCCCTGCAATGACCAACAACCCACAGCGAGCACATGTATGTACGTCAGCGCCTGCTATTCAAATAGCTACGAATGGGAAGACGGTTCGAGGAATAACCATAACTGACGGATCACTAGTACTGTTACTGATACCGCTGCTGGAAGTATCAATCGCACCGATTCCATAGTCGGTTACTGCGGGCTGCATCGCCGCCGGTAAAGGAGCTGAGTCGTTGACAGCTACAGGGATAGGGACATTTGTACCGTTACCGCCTTCGATCCAAGACCTAAGTTCCGCAGAGGGACTCAGCAGAGCCGTCGGATCGTCAGACGCGGCGCTCTTGATCGCCGCAGTCGTCGATATGAACGATGGGCCGGAAGGTGTACGGAGATCTCCTTCTTGTTGACGTAGATGCCGGTGGGTGGAGTATGATGTCGTGGGGGGAGCAGGAGGAGGAGGATATGACGAGTGCGAGTAGGGGTGATGATGCTGGGCAGATACCGTTGGGCTGGCTGTACGACCGCCTGCCGCCGTCGTCGTGGTATGAGCCAGAAGAATGTGAGACCCGCTGTTTGATATCGTTGTTGTAGGAGTCGATTGACCCCGCTCTCTTCCCGGCTTAAGGTCTAGCTCTAGGTCCAGCTCTAACGGCCGCCTGCGCTTATTCCGGTGTCTCACTCCGATCTCGCGATCATATGTACATGTCACTCGGCGCTGAGCGCATCGTGCGCACGTGGGGCGTTCTTCTGTGCACTGTTCGGATGGTATAGATCAGCCCCGCTCGAACAGCACACCTCGCAGGTTCAATGGAATCCATAAATGGTTTGGGTTTGGAGGGCGTTATTCCTCAGCTGGATCGGGATGGGTGAGCGAAGAAGTGGAGAAATGGAAATGGGAAAAAAAAAAGAAAGGCTCACTTTCTTCTTTGCCTGTAACGAATGATTCAAGCAATCCAGAGACAGATCGGAAATCGATTAGCGATCAATACAAGTGTTAAAAACGCAGGTTCGACCGAGAATGCCAAGCCAAGTCAGAATACAAAATCACTCACCGATCGACACTGCACACAACCAGTCCTCGATCGTTCTGGCGTATCTTTGCGATGTTGCGGATCCGTTGCAGAGGAAGAGGGTGAACCTTGGTCTTGTCGATACGACGGTGGTACGGGAGATGCTGTTGCCGTTGGTGTTGCTGATGCTGATACTGACGCTAATGCTGTTGTTTGAGCAGCGCTCGGACCTGGTCGCGAAGGGGATCGGGCTGGGTCAGGTGGCATACCGAAGAGCGGTGACGGTGCTGATGGGGGTGGGTCCTCTTCAGCAGAAAGGATGGACCTTTAGTGCGGGATGGCGGCAAAGAAGGTTGTGATCGCAAAAACATCCAAGATCAGAGTAAAGTAAAGGATTAAAGGATTGCCGCCGATATTTGTATTTGCCGACGAGCGACGAGCGGGATAAGCGTAACGTGCAGACCACGTGGTCTGCCATTCTATCTGTCTTCCGATCCGGAAATCGAGCGGACTCTCTTCCCAGTCTCAGGAAAGGAAAGATCAAGCATGCATAACACAGCAGAAGAGCAAGTACTATTGAGGCCAGATACCATGCATGGGATCAGCTGATGTCTCGACAGATGCCAGTCGCTAGTCAGACAAGACTCGGGATGTCAAGTATCAAGTATTGAAAAGAAAAGGAACGCATCCCTGACCCAAAAAACCGGGGCTTGCCCGGTAAGGTTAAGGTGGTGGATGGAACAAATGAACAGAGGGGGTTCGCTTGACGGATCGGTACCCGAGATTCGACTTATCGATTGTCCAGTCACAGATCTGTCATTATCTTCTATTCTCCAGTCGTTGCAGCTTGATACATCTATACATGAGGTATACCAGCGCCTAGCCACCCACTCATGATCAGTTGGTCATGAATCCTGGCACAGCTCTACCGACTCCCAGCTCCAGTTCACAATCGGCAGCACAACCCAAGAAAAGACGCACCAATGTAGGCAAAGCATGTGAACCTTGCCGGCGGAGGTGCGTTTATCGCTTTGGGTCATTGGTACGCCTGCAGCTTGCGATCGACTGCCTGACTAATTGATTTCGACTTTTGATTACTTTTGGTAGACGATGCAAGTGTGACGGAATACGACCGTCATGCACGACTTGCGCTGTATACAAAGTGAGTTTCCACCTCGCATCACGAGTATGAGGAACAATCGCTACGACAATCACACGCCTGGTTACTCAGACATTGACTTCTGAAACTAGGACGAATGTTATTGGGAAGCTCGGGAAGATTACCGGAAACCACTGTCAAGACAACAGGTCAAAGCACTCACCACGAGGGTACAGGACTTGGAGAGACTGTTGCGTGAACATGGCGTAGATCCGGGCTCAGGGAGTGGTGCGATGATTGGGCTGGAGATGGAGGCCGAGAGCGATGAGCGTTATGCAGAAGGCGGTAGTGAGCCGTCAAGCGATTTGAGAGAATGGTCACAAGATCATTTGGTGAGTACAGGTCATGCGAAACAAGGTCTCCAGAAGTCGGAGATCTGACAGCAGAGATAGGTTGAAGCCGAGACAGGCGATGTCCAAGTGCATGGGCCTACATCGGCGTTCCGACATCTCGGAAAATATAGTCATGAACGAGTGGATGCTTTCCTCGCCGCCAGCGAGCCATCGCCTGGATCGCCAGATGACCTCCCTAGAGGTTTCGCTCGTTATCTACCTACAGACGTCTACCTTACGAAAGAACAACACGATCTCGCATTGGATCGGTTCTTTACATACTACGCATGCTGGGGTGGGTGTAGTGGAGTTCAAAGTCTGGCTATTGCTGACCGTTTTGATCAGGCCAAAGAAGCCACCCTATCCTGTTTCGTCGGGATATGGAAATCGCACTCAGCGGCGACTCGTCGGCTAAGATGACCTCTTACTCGCCCATGTTACACAACGCTATAATGGCCATCGCTCTTGGCATGAGTGATGAGTATCATCTGCGAGATACCGATACTCGAAGCAAATTCGCCAAGAAAGCCAAGGACTTTATCGATCACGAAGGGATGAAACCGAGCGTTGCCACCGTCCAGGCTTTTGCGCATCTAGCCTCGTACCACAGCCTGGCTGCAGAGCACAATCTTGGGTGGTTGTACATCGGAATGGCGTTAAGAACAGGTGTGGCTTGTGAGTGATACACATCAGTGATTGAGGCTGATAGGCAGTGGGCCTCAATATGGACGATGCGAAGCTGGTGAAGAGAGGGAATGTTACCGCCAGTCAAGCTCAAGAGGTGAGTTCCCAACTATCTTGGTCATCGACTGATTTCATAGCGAAATGTCACATTCTGGACGACTTTCATCCAAGAAGGATTATGGGCGCCATACATTGGCCGATCCATCTCTTTGCCCGACTTCACCGCGCAGCCGCCTACCGTCGACATCGAATTGGATCAGATGCTGTGGGAGGACAAAAGTACCCCACCGGGGATGGAACCGATCTTGAAGCCTCAACCCAGCATGATCAGTACCACGTTCATCCATACGGTCAAGCTTATGAGAATCGGTGAACGGATCATGAATACCTTGTGAGGTTGGACGCCCGGCTCAAAGTGTTCTCTGCTGATCGGTGCACTTGCGCAGGTATGGTATCAAAGCGGATATGGCAACGTTGCTCAGAACAGGCGTGATCAGCGAGATCAGGTGAGTCCTTTCCACTTCCCTCTTCAGAAGATCATAGCTGATTAGCCGATTTCTTATGAAGTCTGTCGCTCAGTACCTGGCTGGAAGCTTTACCCCCTTGTTTGACATTCAACAATAATTCGCCCAAGAACGGCCTGCCACACATCCTGATGCTTCATCTGTCGCATGCGTGGCTCGTGATTCTACTGCATCGTCCTTTCTATAGGCCCCTCGCTGGGATGCCAACCGGTGCTGGAACGGGCGGTGCCATACCCGCCACCCAGTCAACAGCAGCTTGGGCTGTAAAGGTGAGTGGTCACACAATGTGACGCATGCTGACTGTATGTCATCGTAGCAATGCGACAGAGCTGCTTTACACGTCATCATGCTGCTTCAGACATGGCATCGACTTCACGATCTTCGATACTGCATGCCAACGGCGATTCAGTGCTGCTTTATCGCCGGGACAACGCATCTCCTCGCACTCGCAAGCTCGTCAGCACCGAAAAAGCAGGCCGAAGCACTTGGAAGAGCTCAGGATTGTATACAGCTCATGAAGTTCATGGCAGTATCGTGGCCCGCTGCTCGTCATCAACAAATCCTACTGGAGAACCTGCTAGCGGAGTACGGCGTTTCTGCTGGTGTGCAGACGACGATCGCCGACATTCCTTCCCAAGACCAGCCGGAACACCATGCCAGCGCTTCGATGGCAGCACACAGTTATCAGGATTATGACCTGTTCTCACAAAATATCGCACATCCCGATCATATGATCCCTCAGCCGACATCTTTCGCAGCTCAGGCTCAGACTCAGGTCCAGGCGATGCCGGATATTATCCCCATCACCGGTCCCAGTCAAACTCCGCTTCAGACCGTTGGTCCCATAGGCAATTGGCTAGAGCCTTCTAGACCGCTTGATGATCTTAGCGCTTGGCTTGGAGTAACAATCTCGGATGCGACTTCGTAAGTACAGTACAGTACGCAAACGGACGAGTGCTCGGCTGAAAGTCGGTATTGCTTAGAATCCCACCCGCACCTATGCCATCCAACGATCCCTTCGCGATGGGTGCCATGCCGAACTCTCAGCCCGATCTCTCCTGGCCCATTCGGTCGGTGAACCCTCTTCCTCCCAACGCCGAGTGGGACCCCAGTAACTTTGGATATGACCGAGAGACGCAGGCACTGCTGGACAATATTCTGCGACCACATCTCGATGTTCTAGGCTCTCAGAATTACGGTACCGGCCCAGCTATGTGAACGTGTTTCGCCGTAGTAATGTGTAAAGCTCTATGCATCCTACTGACTCCGCCTACATATCATTTATGAGGAGATACCTCGCTGCACGCACGCATCGATCGTCGGATCAAGTCCATTTACCAATGATCGACATGGCGAATAAACCCAAAGCCAAGGATACGATAGCGACGATGACACGTCTGTTGGAAGTATCCCTCATATCGCCCACAACCCACTCAGAATAGAGCAACTGACATAGACCACCTGCGCGGGAACGGTCAGCGAGGCTAAGGAGTTGTTTACAATATCTATGATTTTGAGTGACTTACTGTACAGCAGAATTCCCGCCGAGATGGAGTTGAGAACACCGATAGCCAGAAGCTCTGCTCTGCCGTTCTCGTTGAACGACTCATGAACTCCGATACCCTAAAACAAGACGCGAGGACGCGAGATCAGCAGTGCTCATCGTTCCATCGGGGTTGGGGTCGGGGTCGGGGTTTAAGGCAACGCATTTGCTGACTCACAATGACGATACCGATAGGTGTGATGACGGTGTAAGCGAGGCACATGAGCCACTTCTTCCAAGCCGATCCGAACTGATCAGACCATCGTAGAGCTCCAATACGGGCGCCTAACCCCAAGCCCTCGAAGAGCTGATGGAACACAAGGGCTATAAACGTACACGTATTATAATTAGCCCAAGGGATGGTTTCGCGCGTGGCGCGTGGAGCTGCCTACCAAGCTCACCTGCGAATGTCGCTGAGAAGCCGTCGACTTGGGCGCCCAGCGCAACGCCACTGCAGAAATCGTCAGTAAACAGAGTACATGTCGTGCTGTTCTAGAAACCGTGCACGTTCACTCACATCATGATCGAATGGAACACAATTCCGCCTTCCAGCAATTGCACATCCCAAAGCGCACGCCTCGAAGCCGGATCCCATTCTTTCAACGGTCGACAGCCCGTCTCGCAACAGAGGTCTTGGAGTACCGGCTTCGTATCGCTGCCTGGAGTCGAAAGTGGGTCGGTTGTGGTAGAAGCAATCGCGTCGTTGGACATTTTGTTTTGGTCGCGACTAGCAGCCTGTTGGTCGCGCTGTGCATCAGCGTACTGTCCTTTCCATCGAGGAATGAAAGGCGAAGAGTAGAGCAGATGCGATGCTCAGCTCACCCAGCGCGCGGAGCTATAGTCAATGAGCCAGATGACCAACATCGATCCCATCGCAATAGCAGGAGCGGTGGGCTCAAACGCCAGTTCACCGATACATTCACTGTCAGTGGTCAAGAGCACACACGCACAATCAAAGAATCAGTCAGTCAATCAATCGATCAATGGGCTCGGTACAGTAGAGTAACAATCGCAACGTGACGGCGTGCCGTTTGCTGATGATACTCACTTGGAAAACGTCTCAAAGGCGTCTTGCAGAAGATGACAGAACCTGTGAGGATATATCGTCCCGCCCACTCAGCTCTCATATCATCAAAAGTATTGATAGTCTAGTATGATATTATCTTTCACTCACGCTAAGCTGACAATGATGCCCGTACCGAAATGCTTGAGCGCAAAGAACGTGTACCGATACATCAAGCTCCGACCGTCAAAACCTCTATCTGATCCCAGCAAGACCGGACCAAAGACTCCAATACCAGACGCCACCAGCAGCACAAAGACCGAGGCTACATGGAGACCGAGATTATACGATTCCGGTGAAGAGGGCGCGCAAGTGTCGGTGTTGACATCCGTATCGGCCTTGGTCATTTCGACTTCTTCGGCACCGGCTGTTACGAGTGAGCCAAATACGGATAGTCCCAGTGAGGCAATGACGAGGAGCTTGGCAGGCATTTTTTCCTCGACTGGACTGTATGCTATGTACGCGGGACGCCATGTTGAAGTCGGACAACGCCCTCTTATGTACTTGGAATCCTCATGCATGAGGATCTGTACTTTGAGTACCCGCCATGCCATGACAGAGGTCATTTCAGGAACATGACCGTGTTAGTATGAGTACCCGAAAGTTTCGAAGTGAAATCGCAAACCCGGAAGAGGGATCGGGAGTAAAATTACACATATCAGTCGTCCTCTTCTGCAGCAAAGTGATCTTTGCAAGGCACCGTTTCAGTTGATATATCAGGCATAAAGCGCGTCCCAAGCTCAGCCTTGCTTACGCCAGAGCATGTTTTACTGAGGACTGTCTGAGAGGCCGACCATAGTGGGTTGAGTTGATTGATTGATCGTACATTGTCATTGTATGCGCGGAAACTAGATCACAAGAAAACGGCTATTGCAGACCCAAATGTCCAAATTATATTTCACTACCCCTCCACTGTTCCATCTGACCTCATCCTGTCCTTAGTCCTGGATCTGAACCTTGATAGCGCCCTGTGACGGGTCCGCGGCGACGTGGAAGGCTTTGACGGCATCTTCCAGGGCGAACTTGTGAGTGACGAGGGGCTTGAGGTTGATGAGACCGCCTGATACGAGACGAAGGGCTTTGGGGTACTGCAGAACGAGGTGCAAAGTGAGGTGAGTCAGTCCACCATTCCACCCGGCTCTCTTTGCTTGTTACTCATGTGAGGTGCGGAGGTGTGAGGGGCTTGGCTTACTTGGTTGGCATATCGGTATTGGAACTGGAGGTCGATCTCGTTGGCCGAACAGTATCCGAAAGGGAACTACGATGATATATACATATATCAGCGAGAGTAAAAGGTAAAACGTTTACTGATACTCTTCACAGACAGGCCACCACTCACGTTCATCTCTGATGCACCGACACCGATGACGAACACTTTTCCACCAAAGACGACGGACTGTTACCATAACCAATAAGCCTCGCGATCGCTATCAGGGTTATATGACTCCCTGCACAGGACAACTCACCAGGATACCGGCTCGGATAGAGCTCTCAAATCCGGTACATTCCAGAGCGACCCGGATGCTGGTACCAGCGGCCGCCTTGATCTTGCTCGATACTTCTTCGGGGCTCCATGATCGCTCAATCTTGACGGTCTTGACGGTAGGAACGAGGGTTTTGGCGAATTCGAGTCGAGACTCGACGAGGTCGGTGAGGACGATCGGAGTGCATCCAGCGGCGTGAGCAGCCAGAAGAGTGACAAGACCGATAGGACCCGCGCCGCTGCGACAGGAAGAGGTCAGTTTTACGCTGCACATTTTGAGACAAAGGGGAGTTGGCCAATGCTGCGCTTACCAGATGACCACGGTGTCACCGAGTACCACACCCGCTCGCTCGATGCCCGCCAAAGCGACAGCCAACGGTTCACACAGAGATCCCTCCTCGTACGAAACGTTCTCTGGTAACTTGTGAAGCCATTGGACGGGATGAGCGTGGAATCGAGTGAGAGTGCCGTGGTAAGGAGGAGTGGAGAAGAACACGACCCGTTGACCTGTAGCCGCGAAATATCCATTAGCGCTTCCGCTTTACCCGCCATTCAAACACGTTGGCTTGCTTGGAAATCCGGTATCACTCACAAGCATTGTATCGACCAGTTCGGCAAGGGTCACAGTCTGCCTGTCCGCAAGGTACACCAGCCTCGATAGCGACTCTGTCTCCGACCTTGTACTGCGTTACTCCCTCTCCAATCTCGACGATCTCTCCAGCCGACTCATGACCTGATCCACACTCATCCCTGACCACCATGGTAGGACCAATCTGGCCATGCTTCCAGAAGTGAACGTCGGAACCGCAGATACCAGTTGATCGTACATGAACGATAGCTTCTCCCTTTCCAGGCTTGAACCGGGGCTTCTTAATCATGTGCACCTCGTGGGCCGGGTTGTACGCACAAGCAATGTTTGCCTCCTTGTCCTTGAGCTCTGGGGCGTCGGCCTCGAGAATTCGGAATTCGGGGTGCTTGAGCACCTTGGAAGGGTCATAGTGAGCTTCGTACTGGGAAAGAAGGGGTGCCGAGTCGACTGCTGAAGCAGCGGTCTGAGTAACGGGATGCTGAGAGCACATATTGGCTGTGTAGAACGCTACGATGGTGAGCAGATTAGAAGTTTTGACTTGAAACAGAGGGAGCTTGGGGACCTCGCTTTCCTTTCCTTTCCGTTCATCGCCTCATGCACTCTTAATATCTATCTATCTGTCGGCCTAAAAAAAACCGGGTCGAGGCTGCCTGGCAAGAAAGCGAGAAAACGTCCTTGGCGCGTGTCAAATGATACGTGTATGAACCAACCGCCGCTACGCTACCGCTTACACTGGAGTCGGACCGAATTTGCCGTCAGGATGCGCGTGGATGCCCTATGGTGGTTGGTGGCTTGGACGGATGTTTTCGTTGCTGTCCAAAGTTCCCAAATGTGTCCAGGTCTTTATCGCCTAAACACATGCTAATCTGCATATCTGAAAAGAACCGTCCGCTTTCCGGGTATATAGGCTATTTCATTCTCTCTTTCCCCCACACAGAGCCGGATGTTTATAGACCGGCGCGATCACTTCATATAAAGGGACACTCGGCTGTCAGAACGCCTGACCGTCTGTTGTCCAACCTACAGACCTCGCTGTCGCTCACCTAGCAGTTCAAGAAGAAGCGCATGCTGGTTTACCGACTACAGACTACATATATGCCGATGACCGGTCCCTGTCGGCATACTCAGCGATTTGGCGATTTGTGCGCCGAAACGTGTGTCTGGGCCATGCGTGGGCAGTCGATGTGCATACCGCGTGAAGAAAATCCACCAAGGAGTCGAGGCTGCGCGATTCAGTCGCCAGTGAATCAAGAATAATCCGCATAATTCATAGGCCTTTATTTCTTCCATCAGATTCATCTCATTCTATGACGCAGCAGCTCTGCAATTACTTCTCAATACACAACACCATCCTCCCAAACCTACGCGAACAGATGGTGGGAGATGGAAATTAGGACCACAGAAGAACTTCTCAAAACCGAACCACAGGGCTGGCAAAGCGCAAAGTGGACTCAGTAGACATAACGGAACGCCTTGGTGTTTTGAAGATCGGTAAGATCGGCGAAAGCTTGGTCATGGCTGATCGCTTCGGAGCCCTGTGGACGTCAGGCGGTTGTTAGTACGACTTGTGCTTACTAGTCCAACCTGAAGAATTGACTCACAGTGGCCTGATTGGCTCCCTCATGATCACGTCGACGAATATGGTTCCGACGCATAAAGATGAATCGTAGGACAGCCGTCAACATGATGAAGAAAGCTGCGAAGTGCATCAATATAAAACATATACGGCAAACAGATGCCTGTCCGACTTACCGTATAGCCCAATGTGCGTAGCAAAAGCGATCCGATACCTCGGGGCATCGGTGGATCGGAAGACCTGCGACGGATGTGCTCCAGTCAGCTTTGCTGAAAATACTCAACGACAATCTAGCATTTACTCACCTGAGGCCCGATAATGCAGCCTGCACCGTAAGTCACAAACAGCATGGCTGTGACACAGGTCCTTTTGGTCTGTCCAGCTGTTCGGGGAGAGAAAAAACATGGTCGTTAGGCTGAGATCATCCGTCGCCAAACAGCTGAATTTTGCTCACCGATGTTTCGCGTTACGATAGAGTATGTGAGGGAACCCGCGGCGATGACAAAGTTGGCAAAGTAGAAAGCAAGTAGCATACCAGGAGCCGTCTTGGCAGACACTGGGACGACAAGAAGGACGACTGTTCCGGCGAGGGCGATCGCTGTCGAAAATGGTTGTCAGCCGAGGCTCAAGGCGATAGTTGACAGCTCTGGCAAAATTAACGAACCCATGGTTCCAATCAAGACCAAGCATGTCTGGTTCGTCCAGCGTGCGACCCAAGCCGTTCCAAAGAAGATGATCATCGAGAAGCCACCTTGAGCTAGATTGAGAAGCTGCGTTTGTCGACTGCGACAGACAGAACGGATACATAGTCAGCATTTTTGTACAGTGCATTCCATTCGGTATTTCAACAATGCTACTGTATAATGGACCACTCACACGGAGAAGCCAAGCCCCTTCACGATAATGTTTGAGAACGTAGCCAACCCGTTGACGATGATGAAGCCGGCAATTTGCATCAAGAGGAAACACCACACCACTGGATCGGCCGCAGCTGAAAGCGAGATCCTTGTTGTCAGCTGCTGTTACCTGGGCCTGCGGACCACACATCGCTCACCTTCCCGCACCTGCTCCCACTTCCATCGGCTATCCTGTACGCCCAGCTCATTGACGCGCAGGCGCTCGATGATTTCCGTCTTCTCCCTGTCTGACCAGCACTGGAAAGCATGAGCTAAGCACAATGAATAGGGACACGTACCTTCGCTTTCATTGGCGAGTCGGGCAAGAAGATCAGAGTAGCAATGCCAACCACGACCGTGAAGCCTAGCAGTGGGAGATTGCTTGTCAGAATTTGGGTCGGATTGTATCATCATTCATGACTCACCTCCCACGATGATGTACAACGCCTGCCAAGTGTACACGTGTGGACTTTGAAGAAACGTCAAGGAGTACGCCAAAAGGCCAGCTACACACAGCCTGAGATAGATCAGGAGCTGCGAGAAGCGAGACACCGAGCATGAAGCAACACGTACTGGAGACCTTGCATGCCATACCAGTAGGAGATGATTGAAGGGTGCTCGACACGTCGATAATACATCTTCGCAGGAGTAGAAAACGATCATTAACCTTCGCCTGCGACAGGAGCAGAACATGTGCAGCGACTCACCGTTGTAAGCGTCATAAGAGACGGTTGCACGCCACTATTTCTGTCAGCTATACTCGTGGCGGCCAAACTCACCTTTCGAATAGACCAAGCAAGAATCGCTGTGAACAGGGAAAGTAAGCTCGGACAATCAAACACGGGTAGTCGGCGGACCACTTACCACTGCCATCAAGCCAGGGAAGGACTTGCACACGGCATGCATGCAGACGATGACTCCCTATACAGTATCAATAAGGTTCGTCAACCGAAGGAGCACATCCGTCCTTGTCAATGAATCCTACTTACCCAGATGATGACCAAGATTCCCAAGAATTTACCCAGAGGCACTTTCTGGATGATACGGTTCACAGGAAGCTGCTCTTACGGTCAGCAGCTATTCGTTCGGTATATCTCTTGCAAGCATCGACTTCGCTCACCTCTCCGATCATGTAGCCCACATAGAGGATTGTTCCAAGAGTACTGTACTGCTGACCGACAAGGTGCGTATCGGCCTGAATACCCATGATGGAGGAGAAGGCGAGGGTTCCTGGTGTATCATCGCATGCTATTAGCGCCCACGGTAAAATGACGCTGCGGGAAGGTTATGCCGTACCTTTGTCGACTGCGATGCAGCATCAATCAGCGGCCATAATGTATTTGTCCGCACTGATCGAATACGCTCACAAGTCTGACAGAAGTAGATGAGCAGGAGAAACGGCATGATTCGCTTATCAACCTGCAAACCGATAGACAACGTCAATCTCGAGCAAGCTATATGAGCAAGTCAGTTCCGCTCACCTTTCGCTTGATCTCCCTGTTCAGAGTATCATCAATGACAAGCGATGGATCGAGATACTTGGCTGTCTCAGCGTCGATCTTGCCGTGACTGAGATCGAGCTTTTCCTTATCAAGATCAACATCCTGATCTGGATCGATCTCTTCGTGATGGGAGACTTCTTGTTTCTCTCTCAAGTCAGCCATGGTGTACGCAGAGATTTTGGGTGATTGATGAGCTCAGTGATTGTAGCGAGTCAGTAAGGGGGGTAACTTGATATTCGAGGAGCGTGTGCTAAGTATATATATCAGCTGCGTTGTTGATGTCCTCCCTATGTGTCTTCGCGGCCCAAGATATCCATGTCGGATCCACCGGCACCGATAGAGGTTGTCAGCTGACTATTGTCCAGTTCAAAGGATCAGATATGCGCCGACAATCTCTATCCTCTTAAGTCTCGCCGGTCAGTCCACCCATGACGAGCCGAAAGTTCAATGAATCAATCAATGCAACGATGAATGTTCTCACGCAGAGATTGCATGACAGCGTATCCCGGGACAACATCTATCCGGCCTCTTTGACGCTAGTTCGCATCAAGGTTCAGAATGTACGACGTTCCCAGCAGTACCTGGTACATGATAAAGTTTCTCTCTGGTGAACTAAATCCAGCTAATGAACTGCAGACACATGACCTCAAGATTGAGAAGAATGTGCACAAGCCGTTGATTGCCGTTGTGAGAACGGCTTGTACAGGCCACATGCCCACCATATGGTTCTCACATGTCTGAAGGTTGACTTCCTTGTTTTATGGCCGGCGGACAAGTGAACGTCTTAGCTCTAGGTCCAAATGCCGCTGTGTTCCCCGCAGTACCGATCTGCCCCGCTAGTTTCGTTTATCCGCGTGGCCGTATTCTCACCAGAGGACCAGGAGCGACGCATTCTTCCGCTTCCACAGTGACGACTCTACTTCCGAATGCGCAAATTTTTCCTCCATCCATATTGTCGATCTGCACGACCCAGATCTGACTCGAAGAACTTCGGAACGAGCACAATTACGAGGACAGAAGATCGTGTCGAGACATCTCCGCTGCTTGGCTTTCTCTCTATCGTCATTATGGGGAGATACCAGAACATCAGCAGTCAGTCACCTTGTCCTGGAACGGAAGAAACAGAAAACGATCGTACTAGACGCGTGACCCCACTAAAATAAGCGACTTCGACCTTCCCTACGCATTGCTAAGCGAGGTTGAACCGTCTTTTTGTCCACCGAAAAAATCAGTGTGGTGCATGTCGGTCAATGTGGAGCCAGTCAGTCAGCAGCATGTACGCTCGCATGCATGAGAGGTCCTGCTGTACAAGCAGCCCATCCATTGACCAGAAAGAGTCATGGCGTTTCAAAGATGATCGACGTTTTGTTCTTCTAACTCGATCACTTGAATAGTTGTGAAAATACAAAACAATCGTTGATCACCATGTTCGCCAAGCAAAAAGAAGCCAAGTCTGAAAGCGATTTTGAGGTCTCGGTACCGAACAACCACTATGGCGAGGATGTGGAGACAACGGTTGTGCAACAACATGATGAAGTCTTTGGAGATATCAAGGAAGACGGACCGAATTACCGGAATGTGAGTGTCCAGGTTGCCTTTTCCTTGATGGACCACTCTGCTAAACAAGCATTCCTTCCAGGTTGGATGGCTCGGAGCGACTGTACTCATCCTCAAGAGTCAAATAGGACTGGGTGTGCTGAGTTTGCCATCCGCTCTCGCGACACTGGGTATTGTCCCAGGCATTCTGTGTCTGGTTGGCATCGCAGCCATCATGACATGGTCCGGTTACGTGGTTGGACAGGTCAAGATGAGACATAGACAAGTCTGTGAGTATCTCAAGATGCCTCTGTAGTAGTCACATCTGACACAACATCGCTGGTCTTGCCACCATAGACAGTGTCGTTGACATTGGAGAGGTCATGTTTGGAAGAATCGGAAGAGAGGTGTTTGCGGCTATCTACTGTATATGTGAGTCTCTCCTGACCCTAAGCATTACTGACCCTCTCAGTCATGATCTTCGTCGTAGGATCAGCCATCGTCGGCGCTTCCATCGGTCTCAACGCCATCTCGCTCCACGCGACGTGTACCGCCGTTTTCGTAGCCGTGTGCGCAATCGTTGGTTTCATTCTCGCTAGTATCAGAACCTTGGGCAACATCTCGTGGCTCGGATGGGTTGGACTCATCTCCATGCTCTCGGCCATCATTACCTTGACCATCTCCGTTGGTGTTCAAGACCGACCAGCCGAGGCACCCCAAGTGGGACCTTACGACAGTGGATTCAGAGTCATCGGTCATCCCTCCTTCGTTGAGGCCTCGACGGCTATCTCTTCGCTCATCTTGGCGTATGCTGGTGTGCCAACCTAGTGAGTAGTTACGCAATACGGCTTTGTCTACAAGTCGCTGATTGACTTGTAGCATCTCTATCATCTCCGAGATGCGTGATCCTCGCATGTACAATCGAGCCATGTTTACCGCCCAAAGCTTGATCACTGCTGTCTATATCGTGAGTTCACGCAGATGTCTTGTAAGATCTTCGCTCATATCTGTCTGTCCAGGCTATTGGTACGGTCGTTTACTACTTCTGCGGCGAATACGTTGCCACACCTGCGCTCGGTTCGGCAGGTGTCTTGATGAAACGGATCTGTTATGGACTCGCCCTTCCTGGTCTCTACGTCACCGTCACCATCTACCTCCATGTGAGTGTCTCGCGGCTAGAGTTCACACAATCCATGACGACAACATGCTGACTTCGTTCTAGCTCCCGGCCAAGTACCTTTTCCTTCGTCTAATGAAGGGCAGTCGCCACCTCACCAGCAACAGCGTTGTCCACTGGTCTGTATGGCTTGGATGCACCGGCACTTGTGCTGCGCTTGCATATATTATCGCTAGGTGAGCCGCCGATACCCCTTTCCCTCGTCTCCTTTGACTCATGCGCTGATATCTTGTGTCACAGTGCCATCCCCATCTTCGGTGGACTCGTCGGCATCATCGGAGCTCTGTTCGGAACGTTCCTGTGTATCATGGTCATGGTGAGTCTCCTTGGTTGTGGGATGTGCTGACAAATGTAGTCCGCTGTTTGGCTATGCGACAACAACTGGGGCCGGGACTATAGCCAAGGGACGGGTATCAAGAAGCTTCTCATCATCTTCAACGTCTTCTTAGTGGTACTATCCGCATACCTAATCGTATCAGGCGTGAGTGAACTACATCCTTTTGCGGACCTACTGTCACCCTGGCTGACTAGTGGTCGGCAGACGTACGGTTCTGTCCAAGGCATTATCGATAGTTACCGTGCTGGTGGCGGTACTTCCGCGTGGACATGTGCCGATAACTCGAACTCTACGTGATCGAGACGTAATAATTGCAACATGAGACCACATATGCATGATTGATATCCTAGTAATCTGTGTAGCTTCGTTACCGATCTGGGAGGGAAAGTTCGAAGGTGATATAATTTTCGCTGCAAGTAGGGCATGTGAGGTATACAACTCCCGCGTTCTAGCCATCGATAATTGTCCCATTCCGATTGAGCCTTCAAGCTGGTCATGTTTGTAGATATGAAATCTGATCTCACTAAATCAGTCTTGTTTGTCATGTGTAAGGTATTCGTCATGCGCGCCACCTGCCAATTTCTATTTGGGTTCATAGACCTCTACTCCGAACAGCACCCTCACGAGCCAGCTATGGGGTCCCACTAAAATCGGGCCTCCTCTCCAGAATGGTATGATGTCTCCCTTGCCCGGCAGTCTGCTCTTTCTTCTCTCCACAACAGGCCCCGTCCAATCACCACTCTGGAACCGCCTCACATCGCTCGCGTCCACCAAGCCGGTCTTGATATCTGCAGTCATACACCAGAAACTGGTGACATGGCCTAAATCCACTGCCTTGGCGAAAAAGCTTCGTTCTCTCGTTCTACCATCGACCTTGAAGAGATCGAGAATCTCTGAAAGCGAATAGCTGGGCTGCGTAACCGGGGCCCGCTCGAGCTGCGTCCGCGTGTTGCCTTGAGGTATCGATTCGATCGTCACTGAACGGTGATACCACGGAAAGCGGTTACAGAGAAAAGGCAAGGCGAGCGCGATAGACAGAGCGACAGGGAAGTTGAGGCCGAGTCTGAGCCCTTGACGCAAGGCCGACAGGATGGATACGTTATGCGAAGGGGTTGGCCTGCCAAATTGGACCAAGTGTCGCTGGTACGGACTGAGCTGTCCCTGTGCCATTCCGTTCGGGAAGATGTCAGGTAATTCGAGGAATCAGCAGATTAGATGGGTTTCTCGAGCTTGACGTGGATAAGTAGTGCAAGAAGAACACGAGATTATGAGCGCTATGTATCCCAAAGATACGCTCGCGCTTGCACTGCACCACCAATTCAAACTTTCTGCGAATTGGTAGTCCTGTTTTCTATGACGCTGCATGCCGTCGACGATCGCCGTAGCGGTGGGATCCGATCGTAGGTCGATCGCCTTCCTATCTCCAAAGACACATCACATGGCATATCAACGGCTATATCCGACTGAAACTAACCGTTCGCCATCTCTTGGCGGTTCAGAACATACTCCTTATCGCACTGGTCCTCAATCACGCCTTACCGTCGTGTTGATATAAGGACGATGAATTGGTGGTTGCAAGGGATTAAATGCTTTTATTCCTTGTTCGCTCTTGTACTGTATACTTCTACGAGAGTCATTCACAATGGGATCTACCGTGTCCAAAGCTCATACCACTCCCCCCACCCATACGGACCTGGTCGAGGAGAAAGAAGCTATGAAATTCTCCTTCGACTCGGACTCCTCGGTCTTGCCTGATAATAAAATTCGTGCCTTTAATGCCCTTTCGCTAGACACTTTGGCCGAATGGTCGGAAGACTTCGAAAATGTACGTATCTCGTATCCTGGACAGAAAAGGGCATCCTCGCTGACGTTCGCTGTACAGAATCCCACTTTCGCCTTATCGCGCCTTGTTCTGTCCAAAGCAGATCCGGTCCAGACGCTCGCCTCGCGTCCTGTCTTCGTCCGAGATGCCAAAGTCTTCAACCTGTCACTCAAAGGCACAGGTGCACATGGAGAGTATCCTGGACCTCGAACCAACCAAGCCAGTTCCGGAAGATGTTGGCTATTCGCGACCAGTACGTGACGTAGTCATTCTGACACCTCAGAGGCCAGGCTGACCTCGTGTTTAGCCAACGTCTTGCGATACAATGTCATCGAGCAGCTGAAGCTTGGCGATTTTGAGTTATCGCAGAACTATCTATTCTTTTACGACAAGCTAGAGAAAGCCAACTACTACTTGGAGTGAGTCGCACTCCAAGAGTATCTGTATCGACCATGACCCGCATCGACCAGGACTGACTTGGTCGAGCAGGAATGTGCTGGATCTTCTAGATGAGCCGCTCGATGGTCGGTTGCTCTCCTACCTGAACCAAGCTCCGGTGAATGATGGAGGACAATGGGACATGGCGGTGAACATCATTGGTGAGCGAACCTCGTGACCACTGTCAGTAAAGCGATGACTATGTTGACTCGGAGCACAGAGAAGTACGGTGTCATCCCTAAGACCCTCTACCCCGAGGCATTTTCCTCAACCGCGTCTGGAAGACTGGACTCCCTCCTGACCTCGAAATTGCGAGAATACTCGTTGCTGTTGCGTCGTGCGGCTGCGTCGTCTACCCAGTCTCAAGACTCGTTGCGCAAGCTCAAAGCTACATTCATGTCCGAGGTATTCTCCACCCTGTCGATCGCATTGGGCTCGCCTCCTCAGCTGGATCAGAAGTTCACTTGGGACTACTATGACAGAGACAACAAGTACCATAGCTGGACGGGCACACCAAAAGAGTTCTACGTTCAATTTGGCAAGCGTAAGGGTATGGACCCGAAGGACAGTTTCAGCTTGATCCATGATCCTAGAAACGCCTACGAGAAGCTTTACTCGGTGGAACGACTGGGCAATGTTTGGAAAGGGAGACCTGTTCGATGTGAGTGATGATCATGGTACTTTCTTTCTTGCATGACTGACTGCTTGCTTGGTCGTAGACGTCAACGCGCCCATCACCGTCCTCGAGGACGCGGTCATCGCTGGAATCAAGGCCAACACTCCTCTGTTCTTCGGCTGTGACGTGGGAAAGGCAAGCAACACAGCAGAAGGCGTCATGGATTGCGATGTCTATGACATTCAAGCAGCCTACGGGTTCAAGCTCGGTATGAACAAGGCGCAGAGGCTCGAAACTGGGGAGAGCTCAGTAAGTAGTTCCGGCGGATACATCAGTACTGCCCAACGACTGATCATGAACTGCGACAGATGACCCATGCCATGGTCATCACCGCTGTCCACCTTGATGGCTCGGGCCGCCCTGTCCGGTACAAAGTCGAGAACTCCTGGTCGGACTCTGCTGGGGAGAAAGGCTGGTTCATGATGTCGGCTGCTTGGTTCAAAGAGTATGTCTTCCAGGTCGTTGTGCCCAAGTCTGTGGTAGACATGGTAGACAAGAAATGGAGCGATGTCCTTGAGACTGAAGCCCATGTGCTGAAGCCTTGGGACCCGATGGTAAGTTGCTGGTCTTGCCATATGAGAGCAAGACGACGTGCTGATAACACGTCAAACAGGGTACCCTGGCATAATCCCCTTCTAGTCATTCCTCTTTTGCGTTTGTCCTTCTGCTCGTTGTACCTTTTCTCTGTTCGATCTCAAGTCTAGTTTGTATATCCCGATCTTAGGTAGTTGCCACTGTGGGTTGGATGTCGGTCTCCGCACCCATTCTATGCAGATCTTGGCTTGTATGCAGGGCAGGAATGAGCACATGTGTCCATGCGGCCCCCTGCTCTTGCCCCCTGAGCTGTAAGACTTGCAAGGCACGGGCACTGACTGCACTTAGCCGCTTGCCGCGTAAATCGTGCCAACTCAGCGGGCCATTTGCCGTTTCGCGAAGGTCGAATCACCTAAATACACGCGTCCTGCATCTTCCAAGCTATTTGTCATTCGCTATGCTGAAAAAGAGACACTAGAACCCATAGGATCGTCTTAAACACCATGACCATCGTTCAATCGAGCTCAGCTAGACCCACACTGACGTATCGCATCGCTCAAGAGGAAGATTATCCTATACTGGTTCAACTTCGAATTGAATGCGGCTGGGGAGTTCCCAAACTCCAGCACCGGTGGAAAGATCCCAACAGCATCTTCTGTGTGTTGGAAGCTGTCACGTCAGAAGGAAAGGAGGACGTGGGTATGGCATGCTGGCTGTTGGAAGATGAGGATCCTGATATTGCTAGTCGGTCAAGACGATGTGTCCACCTAGGTGAGTACGTCTCTACCGCATTCAGTGCGCTGACTCGTCGAGCAGCGTCACTTTTCGTCCGTCATAAGTTTCAAGGCAGCGGCTTTGGAACGCAGGCGATGAAGTTGTTGGAGCGCGAAGCTGTACACAAATACGGCGCAGAATGGATCACGCTCGATACCACTGCGTATTACTGCAATCAAATCGCTGGCCAGGAGTTTATTGAAGACATGTCACGCCCGGGGAAATCGATCGGTTGGTACAAGTCACAAGGATTCGTGGAGTTCAAGGTGAGGGTGCCCTTCTGCTCCACTCTATCTATGTATTTTGTGAGCCCACACTCACGGATGCGCTTTGCTTTCCGGTTAGGAACCAAAACCTTCATTCCCCTGGCCGACACCCGACCATCCTGACCGTTTGTTGTGGGCAACATTTATGAGAAAGAATGCGAGCCAGGTTCAATCATAGATGAGGATCATTTTACGCTCCATATTGGTAAGTGCCAACCCAAGTCTTGGGAAACAGATTGCAGAATGCTAATCGAGATCCTTCTCAAGATGTCATCTGCGGCCTTTAATCCCCTTTCTGTATGAAACAGGGCACTAACACTAAGGTCGCTTGATAATTGTGTGTTGGTCATTTTGGCGGGACGCATGCAGGCTGCTACTCAGCGGTGCATCAGAATATAGTAGACGAACAGCGTACCATGATGCATATATCGGGTTGTTGGATGCTCATATACCATCATTTCACGGTGTCAGAATGGTTGCGCTTGTACTACTCCTGTCTATGGCTGAATGCGATGAAAGTGATGTGAGACTGTATACTCACACGGTCTCATTGCTTTCTCGGCGCTAGAACGCATTATGAGGTACGCTGGATCTGTCCACATTGTAGTTCAAGGTAGAATCGAATGCACACATTCTCCCTCAAGAGACCTAGGCCGGTCTAGTGGTAGCACGGTCCCACGATCTAAGCGAGCGAGGCTTCGGTTTATCTCCTAGGAGCGACGGGGAGGGTTTCCCATGATACTGCTGAGATCGTGCACTGGTCGCACGACTCGGGTCTCCGGAGATGACCGTGCTCGGCAACACCGGCGCACAGGATCGGCAGAGGGCAATCAAGCCAGCCGACTCCGGTCTGGACACCGTATTCATGATATAAGGCCAAGCATCTCGGAGACGTGGAAGGCATGAGGGTTGTGCATTTTCTTTGGTGATCGCTCCCTTCTTTGTAAAGATGACCCGTCTAGCACCTCCCCAAACGGTCCTGGTAGGTCCGGTTCTCAAGGTTGAATCTAAATGTCGCTGAATTCGTGTCAGATCATCGGCGGAGGAGTCTTCGGTGGTGCGACTGCACTATCGTTGGCCCTCGGCTCTTACAAGGGCCATGCGGATCTGATTACTATTCTAGATCGCTCAGCAGAACCACCAGCAGCGGATGCTGCATCATACGATTACAACAAGGTGAAGCGAGAACTGCGCCTGGGGACAAGGGGCAAACGCTGACTTTCTTACCCTAGATTGTCAGACAGGAATATTCTGATCCTATCTATGCGCGACTTGCTCATGACGCGATGGTGCAATGGCGGACGCCCGAGTATAAGAAGAACTACTACGAGACAGGCGTAATCGTATCCGTCGGCAAGACGGCTAAACAATCAGACTACATCTCCAAAGCTTTGGCAGCAAACGCCATGGCTGGGATGGATACACCTGGATTGGAAGCATATGTGCTGAAGACAGAGGAGGATGTTGCAGCCAAATACCCGAAAGGTGTGCCATTGGGCGATTTTGCGCAACAACATGTCTGTAAGTCACAACGTCTTTACATTCGAGGCTTGTTTGCTGAGCACCCATCTGTACGTATGAAGATATAAACGAAGCTGGGGGCTGGGCACACTCTCGGGGCGCTGTCGTCGACGTCAACCTTCGGAGCCGAGAACTGGGCGTGGGATTCGAGCAGGGAGAAGCCGAGGAATTCGTCTATGATGCGGCAGGGGGTACGAAGGACGTCAAAGGCGTGCGAACCAAAGAGGGAAAGATATATCATAGTGACCTGGTGATACTCGCCGCTGGATCTTGGTCGACGAAGCTGGTTCCGGAACTGGGAGAGGAGCTTCTTCCGACGGGCCAGGTCGTGGGAACGATCCAGCTGTCCCAAGAAGAGCTTTCCCGCTACAACGACGTACCAGTGACACGCCTCATCGATAACGGATTGTGAGTGGTGTCTGCCTGCCTGCAGCCTGATCGAAGCTGAGCTGGGACCAATTCAGCTACATCTTCCCTCCGAATGAAGACGGGATTATGAAGTTCGCCATACACCAGAAAGGTTATGTCAATCCGACTCAAGGTCTCCCCTCATTCCCTCGAACAACTTTGACACCAGGCTACGCGCACCAGCAGATCCCCCCGGAAGCCAAGGAAGAGCTGAAGGCTGGGCTGAAACGGGTATATCCAGAGTTGGCGGACCGAGAATGGATTACCTCTAGGCTGTGCTGGTGGGTCCACCAAGTGAGAGAGCTTGTACCCAGGAGCTGATACACTCTGCTTGCGAAGGTATTCCGACCGGCCCTCCGGAGACTGGTTGATAGATTACCACGAGAAGTACCCCTCTCTATTCATTGCGTCAGGATGCTGTGGGCACGCCCTCAGTCAGTGTGCTAAGGCCATTTCTAGGTTGGCGGCAGTCTGCTGATTGTTTGATCAGAGTTTCTTCCAATCATGGGCGACCTTGTAGTGAAGGGCCTCGAAGGTACTTTACCCTTGGAGCAAAAAGACATTTGGGCGTACTCCCATCGTGTTAAGGGGAGGACGGATGCTTCTAGGACGTTTTCGAAGATCCGAATGCTGGATCCTGCTGTTGAGATAGCAAGATTATAGGAAGTTATCATACAACGGGAAATACCCTCTACTGGTCGGAATGTCTGCAGAATGTCGTGAAGCTACTTAGCGCCTGGTCTTTCCGGTACATACACATCGGATAGCGTCTTTTGGTCGATGTAGACGGAGAGATGCGCAGTGAAGGAGGAGACTCACCTATATGACCTAGTCTCTAGTCACTCTTCCTTGATCTCATCCTTTACCCCATCGACTATCTCAGCCTTAGCTTCCTCCACCGTCGCCTCGCTCATCGCATTTGCGGAACGCTCTTCTGTCTTCATGGGCATGGTACCCTTCGCTACAATCCTTTCCGGCTTCACATCTTTGATCACGGCCGACCTGAAGGCTTTCCGCAGCTGACAATTTGTGATACCCTTCGCTCCCGCCTTGCAGTCCTCACACACTTTGCCGTGCGATACGAAGAGAACATGAAGAGCGTATTTGAGTTCATCTGGGATCTTCTTGTTCAGATGGTGGTATGTCTGATCTCTCGACGCGTTCTTCGGTCTCCATCCGAGTAGACCAGTAATCCGATGCACATGAGTGTCGACGGCGAAATCTTCTCGCTGGAGGCAGAACAGCAGTACGCAACTGGCCGTCTTCGGCCCCACTCCGTCGAAACTCAAGAGCTCCTGCATGGCTTCGTCGGTCGAGGCAGAATGTAGATGATCGAGCGAATACACACCGTATCTCTCCTTGGCCTGATTCAGTATCTTCAAGATGACCTTACTCTTAACTTGACTCAACCCTCCACATTTTATAGCTTCCTGCAGTCTTTCTTGGCCACCCTCGACGATATCCTCCCAGTTGTCACTGCCTCCATACACCGCGTCCATGCTCAGCTTAGCTCTCGTCGAATTTGCATCGCTAGTGTTTTGCGATAGGATGGTCCGTACGAGTGCATCGAGAACCGATGGACTGTCTCCACATCCTGCTCGAGTCTTCGAAGCTACTACTTGGGATGGTCGCGTCTTCCTCCCGTGTATTGAAGTGAGAATGTCGTGAGCGAGAACGCACTCAGCTGGGGTAGGATGACCAAATGTGGGGAATGGGGAAGAAGTGAGGTTTGCTGACAGGAGTTTCAATTTCCGATCCTTCAATGGGCTAGCATCGGTGTTGTCAGATGACCGATTGGCAGAGGGATCTTCGATCTTGACTAAAGGTTCATCGTCAGGCGATTCGACTTTAACGACAGTTGTTCGTGTGGGCGTTCGCTTCGGAGTCTTGCGCGGGCTGGGCAATGGTGCCGGACTGAGAGAGTGTTTCCGGGAGACAATTCTGGTGCTTCTGCGAGTGGCCATAATGTTTATGCGGGTGCAACGCAATGAGAACAGCATGAAAACGAATGTTGCGATATATAACATACATTTTGTGTAATGGCAAAGTCATGCGCGATCGGCGGAAGATGGTGATCGGGAGCAAAATGACGTCAAGCTGGTGAGTCATTTGCCTTGTGGCGAACGAACGATGCCAACAACTTTGGATTTCTTGCCGAAGTTGTATCGGTCCGGTGAAGTCATCTGCTTCTTCTGCTTCTGTTGCAGAAGGAGCTTGGTTCCAGGATCCTGCCGTACATATCCACCAGCCTCCAAGCTGATGCGAGGCCTTCGTTGTCGTTACTGCCCGCACCACGGGATTCCAAACAGCGATGTTTTAGTGAGATTGTGACCGGCCAGAAACCATGCAATTGAATGTACGACTGCATCATTCCTTTGCTTCGACTACGGACATTCTTTTCAATCTGATCGAAGATGCGATTGGCGCTGTCAGCGACAGATAATGTCACACAGAGACCTGAGGGTGCGAGATCCTCATATTGCTTTTCGGTATGATAGCCCCAAAACAAAATTTGCCAAGATACAGGTTTCCGGACGCTACGAAGTCTGTTCCGGCTGACTGGAAACTCAGTGATCAGTTGACACAGTAAACGTCGACTGCAGACTGCAGAATGTTGTGCTGTTAGGACGGCTGTACCGACTGTTGGCCGTACTTTCTTACTCGGCTGTAGGCCCGAATGATAACGTTAACCCGTAACGAAGCGAAAGTCCAGGAGTCAGCCGAATGATCATTTCGCAGGATCACTGGGAGCGACCGTCTCATTGCCCTGTCCCGGATCAACAATCACACACACCGTGGACGGTACAGAGACTTGAAGGAATTCCACGCTTCTACATTAGACGTCAAGATTGCCTTGGAAGTTTGCGCGTTAAGGTGGAAGTTGTAAAGGGACAAGACGAAATTAAGACAAATCAAGAGCGAAAAAGCTAAAGCCAGCGATTGCATTTCCAGGAAGAACATCGGTAACTGATCTCCCTTTCAGAGGGATCGACCCCAAGTCACTATAGCCCCGTAAGGACTGCTCCCCGTCAGAATGGATCCTACACCATGAGCGGTCTCCGCTTTTTCGTTCGAAGCAAATTTATGCACTATGACTCACAGAAAATAGGGTTATCAGTGTAGGAAGCACTACAGGAATCCGCAACGCGTATTCTGCCGGTAGGATGCGGGCATGCAAGCCTATAGGACTGTGTACAGGCCTCTTTCGCCAAGGATGGCCAGTAGACAAACTCATCCAGCTGCGAACAGGGGCTGCTATGGTCATGATTTGGGAGTCAGAGCTCTAATGGCTGTATGCATACATCTAAAGATCCCATGAAGAAACAATCAGCAGTTGGACGCACCTCATTACGCACACATTGATGCCATTATCACTGGACCTGGCTTGAGATCCACTTGCGAGAGAGTGTATCCCGAATTTTGAGAAGGGTTGCCGACTCCGAATCGGATGGGTCACCTTCTCAGTATCGGTAAGTCTTTGTCTGTATGTAAACGTCCGATATCAAGCCTCTAGTAGATTATCTTGGCCACAGGGTTGACTTGTCAAACCACACTAACACCGGCTGTGGGTACAGCCTTGTGCATCTCGGCACCGGTTACCCGGGCAGAAGAACGGAGAGTGTGCGACCGATATAACTCCAAAAGGCAGTTTTGCTAGCGCTGCACAAGGGTTTCTCAATAAATGACGCACGCAGCTCGATCATTAACATTTCTGCAAACGGTTACCGACCGTCGGCCCGAACTCCTGTAGCTTTCATTCGGCCTCCATGATTGAGGGCATCCGACATTTTGGATCGTTTTTGAGAGAATTCGCGCTTGGCGATAACGAGAGTTCCGTTTGTTACCGATCGCTGCTGCGGTTACATGTCCCAGATACTTATATATCCCCTGTCTGGGGCCCGTACAGCCCCATTTCCCCCCACACTGATCTCGAAACAAGCGTGTACCAGACAACGCAAGATCGACACACGCCCAAAATGTCAGCTCCGATTGCCCAGACGACATCAATTGACAAGGGCGCCGAGGATCACCTCGAGCTCAAGGCCGAAGCTCCAGCCCGAAATATGCCAGACTCGCTCAAGGATCTGAGCGATGCGGATCTGGCGCAGATCGAGAAGCGGATGGTGCGAAAGATGGACTCCATCATTTTGTGAGTTAAACAGCTGCTTCATAGATATATGTAACCTGAGGAAATACGTTGACGCTGTTTACAGGCCTATCATGTGAGTTGAACAGCATTTTGGAAAGGCTCCGATTGTGTCTCTGACTTTCCCGTTTCGTGATCCTCAGCATGATTCTCTACGTACTCAACTGTGAGTAAGATGCTGTCATGATCTTAGCGTACAGTCTCAGTAACTGACTGTTTCAACGATACAGACATCGATCGACAGAATCTTGCTGCCGCTAAGCTACAAGGTATCATGGATGATCTCAATATGACGACCCAACAGTTCGCGACTGCGATAGCTATTCTTTACGGTGAGCAGGACCCCTGTGATGTTGCATAGCTTCTCCTTGGGCTGACTGGTGTGGATTGCTCGTTCAGCCGGCTACATTCCCTTCCAGATCCCTTCAAACTACCTTATCTCGCTTTTCAGCCGACCCGGTCTTTGTGAGTCTGAAAAGTTTGTGGACGAGACAGACAGGACTCGGATAGTGCTGACTCATCACAAATCCGTAGACATCTGTGTGGCCGTCATGATTTGGGGTTCCATCAGTGCCTGTACAGCGGCTGTACAGTCCTATTCAGCTCTCCTGGGCATCCGAGTGCTTCTTGGTGAGCACAGCGGTTCAAAGTATTCTCCCACGCGACAGCTGACGAGGAGACGATCTTTAGGCGCTTCCGAGGCCGTATTCTTCCCCGGAGCTTTGTACTACCTCTCAGCCTGGTACACCAAGAAGGAGCTTGGAAAGCGATACGCAGCGTTGTTCATCGGTCAACAGATGGGGAATGCTTTCGGAGGCTTAATCGCAGCGTGAGCTACTTTTGATGACCTCGACTTCAACGAAGACGGGACGCGCTGACATGCCACGCTATGATCATCCATACAGGGGTGTATTGAAGCTCGATGGTGTTCACGGTATCCGAGGTTGGCGGTATGTTCTAAGTACACGGGCGCAATGCCCAGGTCACTCACTGACAATTGTTACCCGTAGATGGCTTTTCATCATCGAAGGTGTGGCCACCGTGGGCTGCGGAGCCATCTTCGCGACGTTCATGGTAAGTCGGGGAGCACGGTTGACACGTCCAGGAGCGATGGCTCACGGGATTATGGAACAGCCCGAGTACCCCTACAACGCCCGTATCCTCAAACCAATCGAGAAGGACTTTGCGGTATGGCGACTTGAGCAGGAGGCGGGAGCAAGTGAAGCACACGATGAGGGCTCCAACATCAAGGCTTACTTGTCAGCATTGGCTGATCCTAAGGTGAGTAGTGACGTCGACGCAGACAGTGCTTCTTGCTAATTTGGTCATGTCAGGTTTACACCATGATCATCTGCATGATCATGTCCCAAGCAATGGGCTCTGTCGGCAATTTCTTCCCTACAATCATCAAGTCTCTCGGTTACAACAACATCATCACCCTTGTACTCACGGCGCCTCCATACATCTTTGTCTGTTTCTTCTTTTACGGCTTGTCGTGGTACTCCGACGTGAGTGGATTGGGCTGATGATGAAGCAGGAGCTGATCCTTTGACCCATGGCCTCAAGCGAAACGGCAAGATCTACTTTCCTATCGTTGTCTGTCTGTCCATCGGTGTGGTCATCTATGTAATCGCTGTGGCCACTCTCAGTGTCGGAGCTCGGTACTTCGCCATCATGTTTACTCCTGTTGCAAATGGTACGTGTATTCAGAAGATGCAAAATACAGGACTGTCCGCTGATAGGGCAGCATATAGTCGTACCTCAGCTGTTTATCTACAACACCTTGTCCTTACACGTCGCTCGACCTTACCCCAAGCGAGCTGCCGGACTGGCTCTGATCAATGCTATCGGCGGTACTTCCAACGTCTGGTCAGCTTATGTATGGTACGCCCCGCCGCACTTCTACGCTGGCTTCGGCATGGTCCTCGCCTGTAACGTGCTGTTCCTCTTCATTATTACTGGCTATCGATTCTACGTCAGGAGGGAGAACGCCAAGTTGGATGCTGGTGGTCAGCAGGCGATCCATGCCATGAGACATGGTATCACCCAGGAGCAAATCGATCTCGGCTGGAGATATGTCGGTTACTAAGGAGGATAAGGGGTGATTATGCGTAGTAATAGCAGTAGTCGAAATGGGGTGAAATAAGTCGCAAGAATCATAGGATCCAGATCACCATGAGTCTCCCAGCATGTATTTGTATACGCGAGGAGCGAGATGTCTGTTTTCGGCCCACATCCGCTCCCAGCCTTCTCGCATGTTTGTTCCCTTCCCGTTCCAAAGCATCGAGTCGTTCAACAACGTTGGTTTGATGATGCATAATCGGTATGCTTGTCTTCAAAGTGAACCAGCAACGGGGGGTTTGAACCAAAAGCGCCCCACATGCACAAAACTCTTGAACGATAAATACCCTGTCACGCTTCCTTTATGCACATCCCGGTCTCTACACAGATGTTCTCCACATCTCGCGCCGCGTTACTACCCCACCCGTAGCGCGTTTAACCGAGCTGTTAAATTGGAGCTCCCAAATGGTTGTCAGCGGGAGGCGCCAGAGGACAAGACTGGACCCTACAACCTGCATTTGCAGCACGTAACTGGTGTTGGTATCGTTCCGGATCTTTCACAGGTTGTTCAGCTGACCTATTCGAGCTAAAGAGGAGAATTCGGTCCGACCGTTGCCGGCATGACTACCCGACCGTCCACCCAATCCGAAGGCAGACGATTGAACACCATCCATTCCCATACCAAGGTCCACCATATAAGCATATAACCATCGCAAACCATCGCAATCATGTGAAGAGGTCTGCTCCAAAACGTATCCACAGCATAGTCGTTCTATACACACAAAAAGTCAAGATGTCACAACCATGCGCCGGGTGTAACTGTGGACGGGCCACCGAAGTCGCCGCGACTTCGCCTGCCCGAGCGATCAGATCTTTCACCTCGCCAGCAGACAGCAATGCGACCGAAGGGATTGAGCCTGCCGTTCCATTGAGGTCGAAGAAATGGTTCAACGACCCGTCGGATCTTGGTGAGTGGATCAACTAGCTGAACGTAGCTGATTGATTTAGGCATGTCCGCTCTTTACACCGAGCGTTATCTCAACCAGGGTTTGACCGTACCCGAGCTTCAGCCGAAGAACAAGCCTATCATCGGAATCGCACAGACCGGATCCGATCTCTCCCCATGCAACAAGTACCACACCGAGCTTGCCAAGCGGGTGCGAGATGGTATCATCGCCGCTGGAGGCACCCCTCTCGAGTTCCCTTGTCACCCCATCCAAGAGACTGGCAAGCGACCGACTGCGAGCCTGGACAGGAATCTCTCGTATCTGTCGCTCGTGGAGGTCCTGTATGGATATCCCTTGGACGGGGTGGTGCTTCTGACGGGATGCGACAAGACGTGAGTTCAGTGATGAGGATGACTTTGCATCGATCGAGCTAACAACCACCTTAGTACGCCGGCCTTGCTCATGGCTGCTGCCACCGTGAACATTCCCGCCATTGCTATGGTAAGTTCCAAGATAACGCAACGATTCGTGGCTGATGCCCTGTATCTCCTAGAATGTCGGTCCTATGCTGAACGGATACAGCGGTCAGAAGCTTATTGGCTCAGGAGGAGTCGTATGGGAAAGCCGAGCTAGGTTGGCGGCGGGGGAGATCACTGAGGCCGAGTTCTTGCATCATGTCGCGTTGTCTGCACCTAGGTGAGCACTTTGTTGAATATCGCACGCCTAGTATGCGAGCATCCAAGCTGATCATTCGCAGTGCGGGGCATTGTAACACCATTGGCACCGCTTCAACGATGAACGCCATGGCGGAGGCACTCGGTATGGCTCTTCCTGGAAGCGCCTCTATCCCTGCGGTCTACCGAGAGCGAGGAGCATGTGCCTACGCTACCGGATTGCGAATCGTTGACCTCGTACGAGAGGATGTCAAGCCTTCCGACATCATGACCAAGCCTGCCTTCGAAAACGCCATCGCGTGCTGTGCCGCTATCGGTGGATCAACTAACGCGCCCATCCATCTGAACGCCATCGCCAAGCACATCGGTGTCGAGCTGGACTGTGATGATTGGGAGAGAGTTGGATACCACCTGCCACTGCTGCTCAACGTACAGCCAGCTGGAGAATGGCTTTGCGAGGAGTATCACCGAGCGGGTGGACTGCCAGGTGAGTACAATGAACAAGTGGACCATCGAGAAGACCGCTGACATCGCCGAAACAGCTGTGATCGCCGAGCTACTGGAGCACAACGCTTTCCCTCATCCCGATGCCCTGACCGTGTCCGGCAAATCAATCGGTGACAATTGCCGAGGCGACTTCGCGTTAGATCGACGAGTCATCGTTCCCTTTGACAAGCCTCTTATGGCTGAAGCGGGCTTCTTGCATCTCAAGGGCAGCTTATTCGATAGTGGTATCATGAAGACCTCTGTGATCTCGAAGGCCTTCCGAGAGCAATACCTTTCTAATCCAGACGACCCAATGGCATTTGAGGGCCCTGTCGCTGTCTTCGATGGACCTGAAGACTACCACCACCGAATCGAGCACTCACCAGATATCAAGCCTGGTACCATCCTCATCATGCGAGGGGCGGGTCCCGTCGGATATCCCGGAGCTGCCGAAGTAGTCAACATGATCCCACCTGGCGAGCTTATCAAGAAGGGCATTGAGCTCCCTTGTATCGGTGATGGCAGGCAAAGTGGTACTTCCGGAAGTCCCTCGATCCTCAACGCCAGTCCCGAAGCTGCGACTGGTGGTATGCTGGGCTACTTGCAGGATGGCGATATTGTCAGAATTGATCTGAACAAGCGTACGGCCGATGTTCTGCTCAGTCACGAGCAGATCGAGGCGAGGAAGGAGCAGAAGGGCGATTACCATTATCCGAAAAGTCAGACGCCTTGGCAGGAGATGTACAGGAACTCGGTGTCTGAATTGAGCGAGGGCATGGTGATCAAGAGTGCAGTCAAATACCAGCGAATCGCGCAGACTCAAGGTATCCCCAGAGCCAACCATTAAACGGTTGTCAGGTCAGAGCGGTTGTAGATTTGAACTGTATGTACGACAACATGAATGGATCACAGACTCCTTCAATGCGTCAGATGCTCCTCTCCAGCAGCACCTGTCTCTGGATCTGAATACTCGATCCATGTTCCCCCTAGCAGTTGCGATACCAAGACGGACAGGGAGGTAGGCAGGCAACCTTTCTTAATGGATGAGCCACACCCCACCAGAGCCAGAGATCGGTGATCTCCGCCGCACCAACTCTGCCCACCACGTCATCAAACATGACACTGACTGACACTCACCCTACCCTCGTTGACAACACTTGTGTTTGACTTGTTCTTAGCTGCATCAATCGATTACTTCTTAGACATATAGACCCATTCTGTGTCACGTAGACCGACACCCGGTACAAGGTATACTACCAGCATTGCGACAATGAGGCTGTTCAAGCTGCTTTTACCGTTAGCGGCTGCTTTGATGCCCTTCGTGACTGCTGAGACAGAGCAATCAGCAGAAACTTTCAGATACGAGGTGAGCTCTGAGCGATCCCTCCTGATCCATGTCGTGTCCGATACTATCATGATCTGCATGGGCGACCTCCGTTCCTTGCGTCTCGCTGGAGAAAATTGTGAGCGGTGTACTGACACCCGGCCACCGCATAGTCCGACATCACGCGACTTCGTTCGCTAGTCATTCATTCCCTGTATTCCCACAAAGACGTCTTCCTCCGTGAATTGTTGTCCAACGCCAATGATGCACTGGAGAAGTTGCGACTCGTATCCTTGACTGACCGATCAGTCATGTCGGCAGGAGAAGGAAACGTGACTATCGAGGTGCGGCTGGATGAGGAGTCAGGCGGCAAGACAGGGTTGCTCGTCATTCGAGACACTGGTATCGGAATGTCCAAGGAGGAGTTGACGAAGAACCTGGGTACAATCGCCAGAAGTGGAACCAGCGAGTTTTTGAAGAAGGCAGAGGAAGGTCAGGGCGTGGATGGCAACCTCATTGGACAATTCGGTGAGCGCTTGTGTGCGATCGCGCTCGATCCAACGAGAAGTCGGGCTAACGCTGTGACCCCTCTAATCTACCACTTAGGTCTCGGCTTCTACAGTTGGTGAGTCTCCGACATGACGCTATGAACCTTCAGCATGTTAAATGGCTGTTTTCTAGCTTCCTTGTCTCCCCGACAGTCCGAGTATCATCCCTCCCTCCTGCGACCTCGTCAAATCCCGATCCTATCCAGTACACCTTCGTTTCCTCTTCCACTGGCGACTCGTTCGATGTCTTCCCAGACCCTCGCGGAAACACACTCGGCCGGGGTACGGAGATCGTATTGAAGATCGGAGAAGAAGAAAAGGAATGGCTGTCAACTCAGAGGCTCAGAGGACTCATGTGAGTGGGCGTTCCCAGTTGTAAGCTTTGCGGGCTGTTAACGCAATTTCATGGTCGTGATCTCGCAGTGACAAGCACTCCACCTTCTCGACGACTTTCCCGATCTATATCAAAGAGCGCCAGCAGGTCCCTGTCTCGGCGCAATCCCTCCCGACCGATGATGATGACCAGCTCAACGATGATCTGGATACCGATGCTCAGAGTCCAGCAGCTGCAACGAGTACTGTGGTGGAGGAGAAGTGGGTGCGGGTGAACGACAAAGCACCTATATGGGTCAGGTGAGTGATCTGCCCTGCCTTCAAGACCATCGTGCTGCTTCTTACCAGCCACTGACCTTGGGTATACGTTTCGTCTGTTCAGAGACCCAAAGGATGTCAGCGAGGAGGAGTACAAGGACTTCTACAAGGCACTGACCAAGGACGAAAGCGCAGAATCTCTCGGCTGGTCACACTTCAAGGTGAATCAGGTGTTATTTAGGTTGATAATGAAGCTAATGGCTGCGAGTCTACCAATCTGTAGGGCGACACCGGGTCTGGCGTATCGTACAAGGCGATTATGTACATCCCAGCACAACTACCGAAGGATTTCTGGCAGAAGATGACGAGCGGGATCAACAATGTCCGACTCATGGTGAAGAGGGTATTCATCACAGACGATCTTGGAGAGGAGTTCATGCCCAGGTGGCTGAGCTTCCTAAAGGTGACTGTGGATGGTGAGCTCCCCTCCAATGCAACAGAGTTGCGAACTTGCTGACGACGCTTCAAACAGCCGACGATCTACCGTGAGAGCCTTCTATCATCTCGCCCACGTCTAGATGAGCCCACTGCTGACTCCTGGCCGTCTACAGTCTCAACGTATCTCGAGAAACCCTGCAGAATAATCGATTCCTTGCCCAGCTCCAGCGCATTCTCGTACGAAAGGCTCTCGATCTTTTCACCAAGCTGTCAATCGATTCACCCGAAAAGTTCAAGGAAGCATCGAAGCTTTATGGCAATGCCTTGAGGATCGGAGTTCTGGAGGACAACAAGGACAAGCTGAAATTGGCGAAGCTGTTGCGCTTCGAGAGCACCAGATCAGGCTACACGAGTCTGGAGGAGGTGTGTCGTGGTCGTCATGTCGCTCAACATCCTTCCAAATCTCTGAAAGAAACCTTCTGTGGTCGTCTAGATGGGAGACTGACAACTGGATTGTCTGATTGACAGTACGTGGAGAATCGCAAAGAAGGTCAAAAGCAGATCTACTACATCGCCGGCGTTGGAGAGAGGGCCGAAGACCTTGCAAGGTCACCTTTTGTGGAGAAACTGAAGGCGCGAGGGTACGAAGTGCTATTGCTGAGTCTACCGTCAGATGAGCCTATGATGGCTGCTTTGGACAAATTCATGTGAGTCTGATCGTGGACCGTTTCGCGTTTGTCGTGCTGACTGGCCTCTACCTGCAGGGGAATGACCACACAAGATGTCTCGAAGAAGGGTTTGAAGTTCGGGGATGAGGATGAGCATGAAGCTGAGAAGAAGGAGCTAGAGGCGCAGAAGGTGGCTTTCAAGCCGTTGATTGATTGGCTGAAAAAGGATCTCGCTGGCCAGGTCAGCGATGGTGAGTGCGCTCGTTTGTGCTTGGACAAGCTTGTTTTCGGCTCTTCTCGAGTCGCCGCTGATGTTCCATATGTCCCTGTCCAGTGACCGTCACGAATCGGTTGGTCACTTCGCCGTGCACTATTATTGTCGACTCTTACGGCTGGTCCGCCAACATGCAACGTATCATGGCTGCGCAGACGGACGCGCAGGATGATCCGATGTTCAACATGATGAAGAACCTGCCCAAAGTTCTGGAGATCAACCCGAAATCCCCTTTGATCGAAGGTCTGCTCGATAGAGTATTAGACTTGCCCCAGTCTGATGTTACGGAAGATGAGGGTGTGAAGAGGACAAGCGAGGAAGAGGAAGAGCTGCGGGAGACGGTCCGAGTCTTATTCGACACTGCGCTCGTGAGGAGCGGCTTCAGCGTCGCCGATCCGACCACGTGAGTCGATCGTTGTTTTCTTCGCCGCGAGCTTCCAATAAAACATGGATTTTGTAACAAGTTCTCTCAGACATATCGCTGACTGAAGTTCCCAACAACAGCTATTTCGAACGTGTCGAATCGCTACTGCGAAGAGCCATGGGCGTTTCCCTTAATGCTCAGCCCAAGATTCACATCAGACCCGCCCCGCCGAAAGCCTCTGAACCGATTGACGAAGCACCCGATACCGAGGATTTCGGAGAAGACGATGAGCCAGAGGTCGTCTTGGAAAACGGTGAAGAGTTCTACAAGGTCAGAGGTGACCCAAGCGAATGGGTGGATTGGAAGAACATTAAGGAGAAGTTGAGCCATGATGAGCTGTAGGCACTGCAGATAGAGCCGATATGGAAACTGAAGTAACATGAGCGAGAAGAACCTGATCTAGAGAAGACTGAACAAGCCCCCGTCCTCTCATTGGTCGCCATCAGTCCGTCACACCCTCTACCAATCAATCACTGCCAGTGATACCACCTCAACCCATCCGCGTACCCATCAGTCGACGTCGACGCCCGAGGGATGACCCTCCTCTCAGCGGCTCTTTGCACGATACGTATGCATACATATAAGGTCAAGGGTCCCGTCACGGGGATCATTTGGAAAGTAGTCGTCCCGCTCAATTTCGTAAAACATAGCTATACGGTAGAATCGTAACGACAGACAGCATCGAGGAGAACCCTCCCGCCAACGGCGATGTCTTCCGGCGTCGAATACTCTGACGGATGGTGGGAGACACCATCTTTGCATCTGATGAAAATCATGGCCGTAGGGCATCGCTTGGACGTGTTGACGCTAGAAGATCCGATCGAAATGGTGAGTACACCTCTACTCAAGAACCCAGACCTCAACACACTCACGAATCATGACCAGCACCACTGATGATCTCCTCTTTAGGGTATGCTTTGCACGCATGTCGTACACAGTCGACAGCGAGCGGGTCGAATTGCACCGCCTGACTAGCAGTCAAAGGCTCCCAGGAAGCCAAACGAACACCCAAGGTCTCCTCGACGATCTTCGCAAAAGACTCTCGAACGGCGGCTTCGAGTCGGTTGAGTTGATCGTCGTCATGGTGGCGGATATCGAGGTGGAAGACGACATCATCGAGGATACAATTAGTACTCTGGGTTGCCAAGCTACCTACGCGACCGATGGTTGCTAATCCGCCGAACCGTACTGCGAGTTCTTCCGCGGAAAGCGCCATTCGACAGAACGCGGTGAGCGGATTGTGTCGGAGATGCATAGGTGTTGTCCCAGCATGCGAACCACGTCCTTTCACCTTGATCTCGAACCACCGGAAGGCTTGGACGCCTGTGACTACGGCGACAGGATGGGCGGCCGTGTCGAGTATAGGTCCTTGCTCGATGTGCAGCTCGAAGTGGGCTTTCAAGGGGATTTGTTCGTGAGACGATGCGGTTACTCCAAGGAAATTGTGACGCTCAAGCTCCTCTCGGACTGACACTCCGGCATCGTCAGTCCGGGAATGGCTATATGCCATGTTAGCAGAATGTGGAAATCGAAGCAATTGAAGTAGACATACCCAAATTCGACCGGTTTCATTCCCGCCCAAACGGCACTTCCTAGCATGGAGGGAATGAACCGGGCCCCTTCCTCATTGGTCCATACGATAGCTACGAGAGGGTGAATTGTCTCGTATCCAGCTTCATGACAGGCGCGAAGAACCTCCAACGCTGCTAGGCAGCCCAAGATACCGTCGTAACGGCCACCCGTCGGCTGTGTGTCTAAATGAGATCCCATGGCGATGGGCGGCCCTTGTTGTTTGCCTGGTCGGACCGCAAAAATGTTTCCCATGGCATCCACCTAAGAGTTCGAGCGGGCTCTGGTCAGGCGCAAGCGAGTAGATGCTAGATTAGGGTCCTGACTCACAGTGACTTGGCACCCGACCTTTTCGCACTCCCCGATGTACCATCGTCTCACTCGCGCATCGTCGTCGTTCAGCGCTAAACGGTCTGTTCCGAAGTTCAGCGAGGTATCTCTGAAAAGGCGTCCCATCATACACTCACCCATGCCGCCATCGGGCGTGGCTCCCCACTGGCATGACAGCTGCAAGGTGTCGTTCAGTCTTTGAGCATCGATCGCAGGACGCGACAAGCGCAGAGACACTGGGACATCTTCGTGTACGGTGGTGGTGTGAGATCGTGATTGCGACATGGTCATCTCTATGCTAGCGGGTTTGTAGACATCTACATGGTCTGGAATGCAGTCGTCCGTGTCATTTAAATCATCGTGATCGCATTAGCAGTCGGCAGCTTTCGATTCGACCTGGTGCCAGGTCCGCCCTTCGGAAGGCAGACTTTGTTCTGCTTGGTCATAGCCGCCTGTTTAGCGCCTGCATCACCTCTAATCAGCTGATAGGTTTTAGCGAGGCGGATAACGACTGAACCCTGAGAATTCCATCCGCTCGTCTTCCCCGATCGTTGCAAACTCGATACTCGTTCCGCCTACGAGCGAATAAGCGAATGCTCTGCTTGACTCGCGCTATCTCCCAATTCATGCTGGGTTGACCAACCCTCCATAACGAATCGAGCATACATATATCTCGACGGCAGCCAACGATGACCGCACTTCCCTGCAGATAGCGCCGCGCACCATCGACCATGTTGATTCCACTCTCGATCCCCTCACTGTCTGGTACGAACGCTCAGAACTGGCTGGCGTCCATTGTACTTGGCTGCGGACCAGGGTTAGTCACCCTTTGCTCAATTTAGGGAGTAAAACGCTGACGTCCATCATTCAGTATCTACCTGGCGATTACTGGCCTTGGCGCAGGAGCGGGTCAAGCCAACTCGGCGAAATTCAGCGAAATTCAAAACTGCTTGGGCAATGGTGTATTTGGCGTTGCATCTTTCTTTGCGCCGCTTCTCCTTCGCTACTGTAGTAGGTCCAAGTTGATACCAAGAGCTGTTGGACTGTAGCTGACATGCCCCACAGGCGTCCGTTGGTTTCTGGTCATCGGTCCGACCGGATACGCAGCGTACATAGCTGGGCTGATATACTTCCAAGCCAAAGACCAGATTGCTCTACCTCTGGTCTTCGGTGTATACTTTGGCCTCGGCGTGAGTGTGTATCCTATCGCAGAGAGGTATTACGCGCTAATTCTGAAGCATGGTCGCAAAGTCGGCTTTGACGTGGGTCGGCACGACCTACATTTCGGTGTCCTATCCCACGAAAGCAACAAAAGGCCACTTCATCAATAATCAATGGATCGGACTCGCCTGCGGATCGATCATCGGTGCAGCCATCGCATTCGGTTCTAACATTCACAAATCTAAAGCAGCTGGAGGTACGCACTCGGTTCACATCTCGGCTGGACCCTTGCTGACATCGAATTCAGTATCGTATGGAGTCCTTGGAGCTTGGATGGCCATTCATCTAGCGGCCGCTATCGGCGCTTTCTTTCTCATTCTTCCCAGCGATCGCGTGACCCAAGAGAGTGGAGAGGGAATTCCCGCCGGGCACCATATCATGGAGGGTCAATCTCCTGGAGATATATTAAAAGAGATTGGTCAGACCATCACAAATCCAAAGATGCTGCTTGTTATCCTCGCAATGCTTTCGAGTGATTTTTGGCTGTAAGTGAAGATATATCTTACCCAATGGAAGACTTCCCACTTCACTGACGGTTGTGGGGCATCAGGGTCTTCATCGGCACGTGGAACTCTCACAACTTCTCACTTCGAGCCCGTTCATTGAACACTCTTCTGTACTGGGCGATTCAACGTGAGTTCACCAAGCGGAAAGCAACATGCTGAACAGAACAGTCCCCACGGCAGAGCTACTCACTCGACTGCTCGATCACAAGACATGGAACAAGCGAAGAAGAGGGTTGACTGGCTTTGGTATGTTGTCAGGACTGCGCACTGGTATTCAGAAGAGGTCTCATCACCTTGGTTCACAGCATTGCTATTCACGTTGGTCACCGCCTCGTGGCTTGCCTTCTACCTCTGGCAAGGTCTCAACATGTCCACAGCCGGACCGGCTCCTCTTAAATCGGTCGTAGACTGGAGCCAAGGTGCGCATTATGTCAAGGGCCTCGTTGTCTATCTGCTCTTCGGTCTCTCGTACCCTAGTAAGTCAGGACACGGGTCCGCTGGTATAATATGTGACTAATTGTAGTGATTATCCAGCATATCATGTCGTACTTGTATTTTACACTTCGATGCTCGCCACCGAGGGTAACCGAAAGATGGCATATTACGCGGGAATTTTCAAAGGTCTTCAGGCTAGTGGGATCGCCCTTGCGTTTGGCGTTGCCGCGTGAGTTACACTGGCATAACCACCTGCTTCCGCTGTTTTTCAGCTGACCGTCATTGCCGCATCCAGTGCTTCGCCTAATTATCTCACCATTGGCATCGTCTACGGGTCTCTGGCCATCGTCTGTCTCATACCCATGGGTTATGCTTTTTGGAAATACATTCCCAAGTACGTGATGGGACCGCTTTAAGCCATGGATTTGTACGAGGCTGACTTGAGATGTAGCGAAATGGCAACGGAGACCTTTGAAGAAGACGTGTCCTTGCACAACGTCGAGACATTTGATCAAGAAGACAGTAAGGAGGGCAAGACTTCAGCGACCGTCGCTGTCATTTAGTAGCCTTATAGCGCTGGCCTGGACCAATAGACTTCTCTATCATATCAGGCGCCCGAGGGTTGAGTACCTGCACCGCCGTCAATAAGCAAGTGTGAACGTAGAAAAGTAGTGGAATAGAGAGTACCGATTGCACGAAATGCATCCAGAAAATGTCCCTGTACTGCGTTGGTTCAATTTAGAATCTATGTGATAGTGCTCGACAGGTCTTTGGCGCTTCCCTGAACGTTCCAAACTTGACAGCTTTGGCTCACCGCGTTTCACGTTTCCCTGTTTAAGCCGAGAACTGCTATCACTCCAGGCGGTCAACGGTGACTAGGAATCGTTCTTGGCCCCGCTGAGCCCGACCCCAGATCCAGTTGGTCCTATCGTAGGGACCGGATTACGATCCGCTTTTCAGTCGTTTATCACAAGCGATGACCTTCAGATAACGCCCTGACACCCGACCTGCTCTGTTACCATTGATCCCCCACAGAGCGTTTGCAGGATAAAAGAGGGGCATGGCACCTGGAAGAGTCGCTTGCTGTTAGCCGCTGTAAGTCGCTTGGACGCATGCGCATGGGTGAGACAGCTTATCAATGGAGGTGGGTCTCACACCACATCGCTTGCCAGTGAAACTCATCGCCCGCATGTGACTGTGCGGGTATTGGGATCATGATAAAACCGGAGCAGTGCTCGTCTGCAGTGAGACGGAACCCCACAGACCCGCACACCATGTCAAGCACGATCACCCAGCTAAACGGACCTCTCTTACGACTTCAGGGGGGAGATCGCCTCGTACAGGAGAATGCTCGAGGTTTCGACTTCGACCTGGGCACCGATACCTCCGATATCGATCATGAGCGTGTCCGAAGGAAGGAGACGTTGGCCGCGGCATTCCGGTGAGGGAAGCGACCTGTCTTGACGATACCGTTTTGGGTATGAACAAGCTGCGTGCTGATAGGACGCCTCAAGGATCTTTGCTAAGCATGGTCTCGGAATGGGCGTAGTTGGTCATTTGACCGTTCGAGATCCCGGCAAGCCTGACTGCTTTTGGGTCAACCCTTTTCACGTTGCATTCTCCTGCATGAGGGTTTCAGATCTGCTGTTGGTAGGTTCAATCGTCTCGTCAGTTCACACCTTTTGTCGTGGTCTCAACTGACGATACGCAGATCAACCACAAGGGCGAGGTCATTGATGGAGGCGCGTCCGGAAAGCGCTATAATCAGGCAGCATATGCAATTCATGCGATGATACACAGTCGGCGACCCGACGTCATCGCTGTCTGCCATTCGCACTCGGTATACGGGTCTGCGTTTGCTAGCCTGTGAGTGATAGGGCACAATGAAACATAGCTGATCTCGGCTAGTGGTCGCATACCGGACTTTGTAACCCAAGATTCGCTTGTTTTCTATGATGACATAGCCCTTTACCCCGCCTTTGGTGGAGTGGTTCTGGCTGATGAAGAGTCTGCTAATATTGCCGAGTACCTGGGACAGAAAAAGGCGATCATTCTGCAGGTGAGGGGGAAGCTGTGATCACGACTGGCTTAGCTAATGTTGCCGCAGAATCACGGCCTTCTTACAGTCGGACAATCCGTCGAGAGCGCTGCTTTCTGGTTCTTGTACCTCGAAAAGGTCTGCCAGATGCAGCTCCTCGTTGATGCCTCGAGGCATAAAGCTGTTCCAATTGGAGAGGCCGAAGCTCGATTTACGTGAGTTAATCACATAGTCAGCGTGTTTGCGGACTTGCTGCTGACTTTCGATCAGATCTCAGCAAACTGGAACCGAGGAATCAGGTCGTTTCCACTTCCAGCCGTATCTCCAGGACATCGATAGAGACACTGCAAGAGATTATACACAGTAGATTAGCAAGGGATCGCAATCGTTGTTCATTTAGCCCTTATCTCTAGGTCTTGCTTGGTACTATCGGGAAAGATTCCCACTATTGAATGACGTAGCCACTACTGGTCACGCGTGCACAAGGTAACTTGCTCTGATTGGTCGATCACTTGCGTCAACTCGCGCTTAATCAAGCGCCCTATGTATGTTATAAACATGCGCATCGGGTTTTCTTGCCGACTCTGTTGAATCGCAAGAACGAAAGTGCAAAGGTGTCTATCGTTCGGAACTATCAACACAAGTGACAGAGCGACAACCTCATCCAGCCGAACTTCATTGCACAGAGCACACTCGTACCACGATATGCATGAAGAGGTGGGCCCCACGATTAGCGAGGACGGCTACGGAGATGAAAGCTTTGATGAAGGAGATCAGGCACAGCGGAAAAAGCGCAGAATGCGTTTTTCGCGGTCGAAAGGAGGATGCCTGTCTTGTCGAAAACAAAAGAAGAAAGTAGGTCAATCGGCAAAGCCATGGATCCCAATGAAAAGAAGCTGACAGGCCTTCCGATAGTGCGATGAGGCGCGACCGTGTTGTTCGCGATGTGTAGCAGTCAGCCGGACATGTCGATATCCCGCCGAGTCCGCATCACCTCCCCCGACTTCGGCAAACAGCATTGTGATGCCAGCCATCACTGGACATGGTGTTCTGCCTGACGCTGCCGGCATAGAGGATCCCAACAGCAGCATCCTCTCCACCACTTTTGATGTACCAGATCTCGAAGATGTCAGCTGGGCTATCGAGTAGGTATCAGCAGCAGCTCAGGCGGCCATCGCTGACTCTGACGCAGCGATTCCTTCTTGAGAGCGTTCACAGAGATCGATAATGTGATGCAGCTCCCCGCCGATCTCTCTGCTGCTCCAAGGCAGGATCCTCCTGCTACCAATGCTCAAACACCATCGACATCGGGACCGGCCTGGTCAGAGGGCCTATTGTCCGTCCCAGTAGACTGCGACCCAACTCTCTGGGCGTCATTCGTCGACTCCAGCCTGTGGAACTCCAGGAGACCGGATAGTGAAGGGGAGCAGCCTCTTTTGCGACATTTCACTCAGTTTGCCAGTGTTTCCGTTGTTGTAAGGCATGGTCAAAGTGAGTCTCACGAAGCACGTGTCCCTGTCTTCTCGCGTAATGGATTAACGCCTGTGACCCCACGATAGACTCAGCGAGCAAGTTCTACCAGGATCTGGCCATGCGCGCAACGCAGGACAACCAAAAAGCACTCATGCATGCTGTATTGGCCGTATCCGCCCAGCACCTGTCTAATCTTGCCCGCAAAGTAGCCGATCAAGACGCAGCCGCGCGGTATGCTGCCGAAAGCTCAAAACAACGGAGTCTAGCCCTGCATCTGATGAGAGTAGCTGCTGCGAGTGCCAAATCGCAGGAGACGGAGCCTTCCACGGTCGGAGACAATCTGGAGAGGGGCTTCGCGGTGTTGGTCATGTTGACCTTGGCAGCCGTGAGTGTAGATTGTCCACAAATTTCCGCTGATTTCTCGTCGCAGCTCCTAAAGGGGGACGCCGACATAGTACCAGTGTATCTCGGACGAGCTAGTGCCATTATGAATCGCATCAAGCCGGCAGAATCTCCCGGATTGCTGCCGACCTCAGTGGCCATACATTCGATTTACAAAGGGTTTCACCATGTCAGCCGTGCAAAACAGGTGCAAGCTTCTTCCCTATTCCCGAAGTTCGACGACCGACCGATCTGGGGGGATCGAGCCGATAACACGGTAGAAACAATTGTGGGGATTGTGCGTGAAGATCTTCCTGAAATTGTGAACTGTTTTTTTTGGACTATTACTGATTGTGGTTCTCTTCCAGAAACGCGACATGTTCATGCTGTTCCTACGGATACACTCCTTGGTCTTGGAGGCAGAGATCATCCATCGGGCTCAGGAGCGCTCGTCTGATGACGAAGACGATGAGCTAGAGATGATGCGCATGGAAATACAAGCTGAGTGCTCCGCAGTCGAAACGGAATTGAGAGACCGAGAAACTTGGACAGTGAAATGGCTCGCTGACTGCGATGGTGGGTACGGTTTTCCCGACACTTGCGATAACTGCTGACACGTACTTGCAATTTGAAGATCGACTTCGCCTTGGTCACGAGTTCTACCGTTTGACGATCAGGATGATGATCCTCACTGAGGTCTTTCAGTTGCAAGCAGAGCATCTCCGGGTCCAACAGTGTGTCCAAGAGACGTTGCCCTTGACCAAGCTAGTCCGTGAGTTGTTTTGCCAGCGCTAGGTCGGTGACTTTGCTGAGGTAAACTCGCCAGAAACGGGACTCGAGATCGGCCTGAACTTCCCCTACGTTGTGAGTCTGAAAGTCTTAGATTTGAGCGTCGGAGGGATTTTGGACCTGACGTATGCGTATATATCAGATCATCGCCGGATACGCTCAGGGAAACATACGCCCAGAGCTCACCGAATTCATACGGCGTTGCCAATGGAAAGGTTCCGCATCGCCACGAATAGCCGAGCAAGTGGTTCAAGCCGTCTGGCAGCGAAGGGACGAGGGGAAAGGAAAGACATGGCGTGAGATTCTTACTGAGCTGGGCTCTCCTCTGATGGTGTGAGCATCGAGCTCGACGATCATGTTGTACGAAGTTCAATTTTGCATTGGTCGGGGAATATCTAGCTCCCGTCACTCCATGTATGTAACTCGTAAGGCCTGCATATTCTTGTCTGTATGAAATGGATGGTGGGCTGGAAGATTGGATTACCCTGATGATGGACCCGTTCGGACTGGGGGAATGAAAAGTCAGCTAAAGAAACATGAGACTACGAGTCGATACTCACCTCTTCATCCACATATCTCTCCACGATGCACAATCGATTGGGATGAGCCAAGTCTTGCTGAACGGACCAATCTAGCGTTCCCTTGTCGCGTCGATCTGGGAGTGAAGCCTGTCAGTGTCTATGTACCAACCTCAATCGCGTGCGGACTGACAGACGGCAGCCACTTCGAGCAATTTCGCCTTCAGTTCATCAAGGGCACTGGGGCGAGCGTCGAGGAAGCAAACCATATTGAACACCATGTTGTGCGTGGAGTGAAGGATGAAAAGCGAAGGCTCGATCTTGTGATAACAGGGAAAAAAGAGACCGATAACAGATCGATGTATGAACTGGCGATTCCGGAAGGTACTGTTTTGTAATTTGCTGGATCCGAGGGGACAAATCCCGTCAGGGGGATAGCCGCCCCTCATAGAGCAGCTAAGCGACACTACGGCCCGTCGTCTACTAAACGTTATGCGCCTCAGGCGGCACGGGTTATCTACACTGGCGCATACCTGCAACCGCTCACAACAGGTATAAAGAGCGCAATCTACCTAACGGAACATTCGCCCGCTGCGCCCCTCAGTCCATATCGGAACAACTAATCAATTCATTACTAAGACGCCATCATATCGCCACCATGGCAGAAAAAGATCACCTAGAGTCGGCGGCTCTCGATATTCTTCCCATCGAAAACGATCCATCAGCGCAGCAGGATGACGGTGAGGTCTTCAAGAGTGGTGCAGCTGAAGGAAATTTCCGTACTCTTGGTTGGTAAGGGATCAGTCTTGTCCCTCCTTGCGTGTACATGTAGTCGTATTGGAAGAGCTGAATGATTGCGCAATCTGTAGGATCCCAGCCGCCGTTATTCTTATGAAGCTCTGTTTCGCTACTGGTGTCTTGGCTATCCCGTCCGCGATGGTGGTAGTCGGCTATGTACCTGGAATCATCTTGCTGATTGTTTTCGGAGCGGTCACCACTTGTGAGTCTGCCTAAGACTGGTGATGGTCTCGATTAGGTCTGGCCTCGCTGATGAGTCACGACAGATTACGCCTATGTCATGTATGACTTTCGCATGAGATTCAGTGGCGTACACAACATCGCCGATGCTGCCGCCGTTATGGCTGGACCGATCGCAAGAGATGTCACCGGCGCACTTTTCCTGCTCACTTGGATGTAGGTGTAGATGTCTGATTCTGGAAGACATGCTGACGCCGAGTCTTCTGCTGGGCTAGCCTTGCAACTGGGTCCGGTCTTATTGGCATGGCCACGGGGCTCAAGGTCCTGTCCGATGGCAAAGTCTGCACTGTTATCTATGCAGTCGTAGCTGCGATATGTACTGCGCTCGCAGCGAGTATCCGGACACTCGGCAAGCTCGCGATCTTGACCTGGATTGGTTTCGCCTGCATCTTTACTGCCGTGTTCATCATTGTGTGAGTGCCCTACCGCTCTTGGGTCTCCTGTTGACCCTATCATTGACGGGCTGAACGGCATCTAGCGTCGGGGTCACTCAGGTCGATCGCCCAGCCGCGGCGCCAAAGACAGGAAACTACGATCTCAACTTCATAGCTCTCGGCACTCCAGGCTTTGTCGCGGGACTGACAGCGACTATCAATCTGTTTGGTAAGCGCGAAAGGCTGAAGTCAGATGGTATGGAATATTATGTTGACTTTTCTACTCGTCCACCCACAGCCGGCTACGGGTCAACTCCCACGTTCATGCCGGTGATCGCCGAGATGGCCCGGCCAAAAGACTTCCGCAAGTCTCTGCTGACTTCTCAGGCCTTCCTCGCCGCCTGTTACGTGGCTTTTGGAATGGTCGTGTATGCGTGAGTACGAATACGGTCGTCCATTGCCAGGAGAAAGGGGAGAGCCTGACAGGAACACTTGTAGCTATTGTGGCCAGTATGTGGCAAGCCCGTCTCTGAGTAGCGCTGGTGGGACCCTTGGAAAGGTAGCGTATGGAATAGCCATACCAGGTCTGATCATGACCTCGACCCTATGGGTCCATGTCGCTGCCAAATTTGTGAGTGGGAAGTGGGAAGTCAACCAGTGGCCCGAGCAATCGCTGAGTCAGTCACCTAGCTACTTGTCCGTATCCTGAGGAATTCCGAACACCTACAGAGTAATTCGAGAATCCATTGGATCACTTGGCTGTAAGTCTGGCCGAAGCGCACGTAGAGTTGGACCGATGCTAAGTCCAAATGACGCAGAGGCTCGACATTCGGCATTACTGCTATCTCCTTCGTTATCGCAGAATCCATCCCCTTTTTTAGCTACCTTATCGGCCTGATTGGTTCGCTATGCTGTGCGCCTACCTGCGTAAGTAAATAAAGCTTTCAGATTCGATGCGCCAACACACACGCTGAATCTCGATTGTAGCTGGTTATTCCCGCATTCATGGGGTTATACATTCAGAAAGGCGAGCCTGCTTCTTTCAGAAAGATAGCTCTGACCATCCTACATTGGGTCGTCATTATCGTCGGGACCTTCTTCACCGTAGCTGGAACCTACACAACCGTTCAAAGTATCATCGACGCGTATGCTCTGGGAACAGTAGGCGGCGCGTTCTCTTGCTCTTGAGGTAATGACTCGTAAACGGGCTTTGCCGCCGGGCGTGGTACAGTATGGGTCAGATCGGTAGTCCAGTAGGATCGCTACATCAAGTTATCGTAGTAGTTTCGTTGGAAGTGGGTTTGTAACTGTGGGCTATGCATATGTGCGATCACTATCGGGTTTCGTACAATACAATCGCCTGTAGGACCGCGCCATGTCCGACCTGGTCCGGCTTATCACGGCTCGCGCATTCGTCAGACCCCATACCTCGGTGGATCTTCCGACTGGCTCCACTGCTTCCAATTATCAGCAGGCCCTATGGCGATCGGGTGGACGAGGTGCAGGTATCGTAGATATGCAGAGCCAGAACCTCAGAAAGTGTCGAACAATCCCGGGCCAGCCTGACCACTAGGCGGTTGACGTATACAATACCATTGTCAGGGAAGGATCGCATCGAGGCGGCAACGAGGCGGATAAAGTCGGGGTGCAATCCTATTGACCCCTGAGACGGCGAATGTTTTATAATAAAAACACGATTCTCCATCTGACTAAGGTCAGACTGCACCCCTCTCATCAAAATTAGAAGACTCGCCAATATGTCCAAAGTCGAGACCCGCCTGTACATCAATAACGAGTACGCCGCCGCCAAGGCAGGCGAGACATTCCTCATCATCAACCCATTCGATGGATCTCATGTCGCCGATGTCTCCTCAGCAGGCGAGACGGTGAGGTGTTTGTCACGGCAAGGGGACATATATCCGCTGACCCAGACCTTGAACAGGACGTTGACGCAGCTGTGAAAGCTGCGGAAGAAGCCCAGCCACGATGGGCCGCTCTTGCTGGTACTGAACGTGCGAAAATCATGAGGTGTTTTGCCGAATTGCTACGCAAACATACTCCACAGCTCGCTCAGCTGGATGCGCAAGTCATGGGCCGACCCGCTCACGGCAACACAGAGGGGACAGGATCAGCCGCGATATTCGACTACTATGCTGGTCTGGGCGAGCATGTTCATGGCACAAGCTCTTTGCTTACACCGGGCTTTATTAACCTCAGCGTCAAACAGCCCTTCGGCGTGACAGTGGGAATCATTCCCTGGAACTTTCCAGTGTCCTCATTCGCCTTCAAAGCCGCGCCAGCCGTGGCAGCGGGCAACAGTATCATCATTAAGACTTCTGAAAAAGCACCACTGTCTCTGGTGAGTCGAACGGTACCGTAAGCGTTGATTATTCATGGATTGATCCATCTGGAGGGTAGGCGTATCTCTCGCAATATATCGCACAGGCCGGGTTTCCACCTGGTATCATACAGATACTGCATGGTGGTGGTAAGACCGGTCAGCTGTTGAGCGAACACATGAGGGTACGCAAGCTGTCCTTCACTGGGTCCACTCAAACAGGCCGCGCTATCCTCATTGCGTCGGCCAAGAGCAATATGAAGAATGTCACGCTCGAGCTCGGAGGCAAAAGCCCAACGATCGTTTTTGAAGATGCCGACATCGACAAGGCCGCTTCCTCGTGTGCCTTCTCGATCGGATTCAACAGCGGTCAGGTCTGTATCGCTAGCTCGAGGTTGTATGTTCACGACAGTATTCACGACAGCTTCGTCGAGGCTCTCGCAAAGGTGAGTCATGCATGTTGTTACTTGCAAGGCATCCGTTTACAGTGCTTCTTGGTCAGGCCATGGGTCAATTCCAACATGGGAATCCCCTGGAAGCGGGGACCACGATGGGACCACAGGCGGATCAGGCCCAGGCTGCGATAGTCTCAAAGTACATTGGAATCGGCAAAGAGGATGGCGTCATTGCTTATGGTGGACAAGATACCAAGAACAACTTCTTCCAGCCTACGATTGTACGTCGTGGTGTCTCTGAATCCCCTCGTGTTGTTGCCGCAGCTGACTCCTTGTCCAGTTCACGGATGTGCCCCATGGCAGCCGACTGAATCGTGAAGAGGTTTTTGGCCCTGTGGTTGTGATCCACCGATTCAATGACGAAAACGAGGCTATACGGCTGTGTAACGACAGCGAGTATGGGCTGTACGCGGCAGTGTTCACGCAAAATGTGGACCGAGCATTGCGTGTGGCCAAAAGACTTGAGTCGGGCTCTGTTGGCGTGAATTGCAATTCTCCCGTGACGGCCAATGATGTGAGTCAGAGACCAAATCATGAGATACGCGTGTCAGCGACTGACTGACTGCTCTTCCAGCTGCCTTTCGGAGGATGGAAGATGTCAGGTATGGGCAGGGAGAACGGTCCAAACGGTCTAGCCCCATGGCTCGAAGACAAGTCGATGTATGTCAAGGTGGATGGGATGTAAGGGCGGTGGCAGAACATGGGCGTTGGTACTAGCTCCGCTTGCAGCAGGATCATCAGTAATTTTGAATAAAATGGGTGTTGGCGAGTGCGCATCTGCTCGTCGGCTGATGAAGGCAACCGATCGTCATTCGGTTGGAAATCTGGAAGCGTGCATGCAGTAAACAGCTCAACATGTTGAAGGGGTCCCAATCACGACAAAGTAGCCTTCAAGTCCTCAAGTACAGAGTGCATTATTCTGGCGGAGAAGGTGTCCTCAGAGAGTCACTTGGATACCCACGGGCAGACTCTGGTGCGATGCGAACGCGATTGGCACTGCTAATTGAATAGCTTCAAAGCCAGATGAATGGCTGATGAAGGGCAAACTGAGCGAGTGTGTTGAAGGAAACCGCCTGGTCGTGGCAACACACGCAGCTTGATATTCAGATTAAGGGGGGATTATTACGGATATGATCGATGCGACCAGGGAATAAGGGGACGGCACGTTCAGTGAGAGGGCGCTGTATCCAGCTGACCTACGCATTTTGTACACATGAACGTGCATGAAGGGATCGGGAGGGGGGGGGGGGGGGGGGGGGGGGGGGGGGGGGGGGGGGGGGGGGGATGGATGTCCACAGAGAACCCAAGGTGCTTCAATGCATCGTTACGCAGACACAAGTGACTCACGATCTCCCGCATCCACGAACTGCGACACATAATTTAAAAACCCATATCCATCGCTCCTGAAACCTTTCACCATCTCCTCGTACATTTCCCACCACCACCCGTGTGTGACAGCATCTGCTTGCGCCGCTGGTACGCCCCAGACACCATCCTGCTCATGTTTGAATGATCCATGATCCACTCGATAGACTCGACCTGTTCTTGCCTTCTCTTCCGGCGTATTGTAATTCGGTCGCTGCTTCCAGGGCTTGTCGACAATGTAGTGTAGATTACGCACTTCGTCATCGCGGAAAAAGTTGCCGTGCTCGTATCGCATTGTCTTGATCGCGTTGTATATCCACGGAAGACTGATCCAACGACCGCAGAAGAACTCTTGCAGTAGATCCTGGTCGGGGAACATCCAGCCGGCAATTCTCTCTTGTATCGCAGGATCGGAGGACGTGAGGTATCGCGTGATAGAGTCGTAGCGTTCAACCGATGGGATGAGGACGACGATACCCGAGTTAAGCATGGAGAGCGGACCGCTGGTTGAGGTCGGAACGGGGTGGGTGATAGCGGTTGGATGGTAGGACTGGGTGAAGCCGCAGTTCTCCTTGGACCTGTAGAGCCGGGAGCGTTAGGCTATGATGCGGTTTGCAAAAGGGTCGACGAAGGATGAACTCACCAGAACGGCGGAGCCCAAGTCGACTTGGCATAGTTACATATGCACCCAAACGTCGCGGCTATCTGATCGTTCTGCAGCGGAAAGTCAAAAAGCTCGTCCATATTCTGTCTGAGCATCATGTCGCCGTCGATGAGTACAAGGCGCTGCAATTCACAGTCAGCGGAAGCGAGCAGTGGTACATTATATAGTTTAACTCACCTCGTACTCGACGAACTGGAGCAAGGCAACCTTGGTCCATGTTGCGACGAAGCGTTCAGCGATCGATGTGACAGTACCGAGAGGTAGTAATGGCCGGACCACCCTGACCGTCAGACCTGCCTGTTTTAACGCATCAATGGCGGCAGCTGGCACAGCGGGATCGACGGCGACGATGAGAGGGAAAGCCGAGTCATACTTGCGTAAGGAGTAGTGAAGAACAAGGATCCCCGGGAGATACGAGGGCGATGACAGGAGGAAGACGACCCAGGCGCATTTGCGACACGGATCGCGATAGCTGCGTTTGTGTTCTAACGGATTAATCGCGAGGCCTCCCATATAGACTATCGATGTTCGCTGTGATGGGGGTGTCTCGTCGTTGGAAGTTGTTCAAGCCTCGAGTTGCTGAGGGATACATTGCCAAGAAAAGTTGGATTCGATAGATGCGACCAATCTGTATGATGGAAATGGTGTGTTGAGCGTATGGTCAAGCGCATGTCTTCCCGATGAATGGATCGTTCCCGATCTTGAATTCGCATCGAGTTGATGTACGCAATAGCTGGAGGTACGCATTCAACAGGGATCTGTAAGTTCCCACGATACCGGTATAGTCACGCTGGGTCGACGATGGTGACAATATCGCGGGAGCCCCCAGGTACTAGCTCGTTGCCGTAAACCCAACGGGTTTCACGATGATCAGCCATTCATACTTATAATATCGTGATACTGTACTTCCCCCGTAAGCGGACCCCATTTTGATACACACGGGCCTGCTCTGCAAAATCACATAAGTACATCTTGACCCTTCGCGCGATTCACCATCTCGACCATTTATCCTTTTATATCATTCTTGACGTACTCGATGCATAAGCATATCTCGCCCTCGCCTAGATGGACGGCTCCGAGCCTTCTCGATGCGACGGGTGGAAGCTCGATCAACCCGGTAAAGCTGGATCAACTCAAACGATGCTTGGGAAGTGTATTTGGTGTACTCTCGTTCAAGACATACACAGTAGACTTGTCGACTTTGTTCAGTATAGATGATCTCTCTCCAGTGACTTTCCGATTGCTGTCCTCCGCAATCTCCTTGTCCGCACCTTCACGTCTTCAGCCTATTAGGTATTAGGTGCGGCGCCATCTCTCAATGTCGATTGCACAGTTTCTCGCTTATATCGATCTTCTCCAAATTCTCGCCTTACTCCCTGGTCGATTTCGCTCTGCTGAACTATTTCGGCTGCGTCAAATGACGCACCCACTAATCTTCCGCCTGCCTTGACCGGCAAGCAGAACGTTGGCCTCTCTTGACCGGAGCCCAAGCTGATCGTTGCGACAGCATCAGAGAAGCAATCATATAATACTGCTCATACTGGCCCGTTCTGTCCTTCGAAGGGTTAGGCGAAGTCGACTTTGATCATGTTACAAACACCGATGTCAAGCTACGTTCTATACGGACTCGAACATGTTAAGAAGGTGATACGTCTGCCGAAGGCCAAATAGCATAGTCGGACCACGAAATAAAAAAGGAGGGGCAAAGGCTGTAGGCGTAATAGACCGAGTTGTTCGTCGTACTGCAATTGTGAGCGTTAAGCTTTTTAGGGCTGTTCTGCCAAGGGTTCATCGGGGACACGTCCACTCGACAAAACTACCTATGCAACTACGTTCAACCAATTAAAGCAGGACAGCCACTCTCCAACAAGATCTGCTCCCAACGGCAACCCACCTCATCCGTTCCTTCATCAATTCGCAACCACATTTCATCGCACAACATCTGCGCAACTTGGATCTCGAATGAACATTGAGAAGCGAAGGCGGTCAGGCAAGCTTTGGCACGAGTTCGCTGTAGGGGGTCGGTCATTGTAGATGCTGCTATAATGATGGGCTGTCACAGGCAGGAGATGGTTTCATTGTCAGGTGTGTTCGGTGCAGAGGAGAGCTTGAAGTGGAGACGTACCCAGTTCAACAGTTCAACCTTGTCTGTCACAGCTTCCGCAATGCCCAATATCTCATCGACGGATTCAACAACCGACTCATGCTCATTTGTCTCTTTCAGCCTACGCAGAAACAAAATCTTGCCAGCATGCCAGTACGCCATGGAGCCTGCTTTTGTCCTTGGATCTCCTATGCTGGGAGCGTCACGGATCATCCAAGAGTCCCATTGCGTTTCGGCTCTTCGAACGGCTTCTCGAGAGGGACGGTTATTGTTTGTGGGCGAAGGGAAAAGGTTGATTATGTCGTGCAGGCTACGTATCAGAGACCTTGAGATACCGTAGACTGATTCGAAAGGTGTCAACTGTTTGGGGCATCAATACTATCGACGGCGTGCTAAATGTAACCGTTCACTGACATTGGGTTGTTCGAGCTCAGCGCTAGCCAATACATCCCACCAGGAATCCAATTCATCTCCCACATCGGTATTGGTAAGAAGATGGTATCTTTCGCCGGAGCTCAATATGGCTAGAGATTGTGGCGAGTCGTTACAGCATATCAGCATGAGCCGAGTGATGTACAATCAGGCACAGACAATGGAAGACTGACCGAACAACCCTGACATGACGAAGAACTCGATGATGACTTTCGCTGCTGGACTGACCAAGCGACTATCACCAAAGACAAACTTGTCTGCACCGCCTAATTTCTGCAGAGCGCGTCGAGACAACCGTACAGATTCACGCCATCTGGTGTTGGCACCTAACAGCTGAATACTGGTAATGTCAGTGAGAGTTGGTCGGGAGGTGATGTGACGAGAAGGACCGGGAAACTTACATCTGATACCAGCAGTATACTATTTGCGGCCATATACGTCAGATCGGGATTCTCATCGTTCCTCCTCAGAATCGATATTGCGTTCGACCTATACTTTAGAGCTAAGGCTCGAGACACTGTAGCCGACCTGTTGTCGCTGTTTCTAGCTTGCAAGCTAGATCTGTCTCATGAGCAGTGTACGAGAGGTTGAAGTCAGACTGAAGGGACGTGCTTGGACGTACTATGACCGGTGGACCGCGCCAAGATACAACATGGCCTGTTTTAATGCTTCGGCTGGGAGGGTTGGTTGGAGAAACAGGGGTGCGATGTGCTCATTCCATGGATTGCCGGCTTCCGTTACCACCAAGATGCTCAGCGAGTACGTCACGCAATGATGGAACTGAATTGCGCCATCGCCGTCCGTGTAATAAGCCTTCAACGAACGATCCACAGAGAAGAAGGAGACTCACGCAGTCTAGATCGTCCTTGATGGGAAATACGGTGCTCAAGAAATCAGGTGGAATCTCGGGTGTAGGCTGAGCGAAGAAAGTTCGCATTTTCGTATTCCTGCATATGGCCAAAAGCAAAACTATCGGTTCGAGCGGCTGAAGAGCGGTAGGGTCACCGGCAGATTTGAGTGATTGCGTGGTGCTGTTGGTCGAAGATCGGGCCTGCAACTGCGAAAGATCGATACTGGATAGGCTTTGACTATTGGACGGAAGATCGAGGTTGGAACCGAAGACACCAGGAGATAGAGAAGGTGGATCCAAAGCAGCGGCTGATAGGGATGTAGAAGATGGTTGTCCTTGCGAGCCTTCCGTAGGGTTCGGATGCTCGTCGGGCTTATCGATGGGTGGTGTGAGAGTGGGTCTTGTGGAGGAGAATTTCTTGATAGCGGGATATTCGCACTTTTCGGTCGATTTTGATCAGCAATTACGATTACAACAGGGTATCACGAGCGTGGACCAACCTCGGCGCCGTAGTTGATACATCTCTCGCACTGGGGCTTACCTGTAGCGGTGTGATAGTAGCAGTGTGAGAAGCTCAACGCTGGATAACAGCTAGTCACGTCTGATGACTCACCCAGATCACATCGAACCCTTCGCTGACGACATGCAAAGCAGCCGGTACGTGTTCGAGTGATGCGTCGGCGTGACTCTGGTGCGGAAGCCGGAGCTTTGGAAAGACTTGGCTCCATAACTAATGTCAATTTGGCAAAAATGAACCCGATGCAAACAGATAATTCGTGAATGAAGCAGTGAAGAACGAAATAAAACACATCGCATGAACAGGGCTGGACAGATAAGACAGGACAGACGCCAGATTCGGCTAGCTCGCTCTGAGATACGAGATACGGTGGTGATAATCGGAAACTTCCTTAGTCAACGGATGTGGCACATAGTGACGTTTAGCAGCATGGTTATTTATACATGATGATGAATCTATACGGAACCCATCTGCAGCTACACAGGAGAAATTTCAACCAGACACATACGTCCATCGCTCAACGGGCCTCCTTCACTTGCAACAGGCACTCTTAACCTCCGCGTTGACCTTTGCGTTCCTTTCAACTTTGTCACTGCCCTGGAAATGACCGGTAGAGGCAGGCTGGAAATACTTGGATTGGTTGAATGCTTGGGTACTGGCGGGCACGTCGATAGCAGGAGAACAGGTGAAGAAATCGGCCGGTTTCAACGAGACCATATGTGTTTCGCAGGGCATCTGCATGTCGACACTTAGTGTCAGCCGGGTGTGTGACGTTAAACCAGAACGGAGAGACCTACGACAGGGAAATCCTCGACTCTAGGATTGTGTGTCAAACCGAATGTATGCCACAAGACCACATCCGCGTTGTCCACATTGTCGCTTCTCCCTATCCACGACCTGATACCCTTCGATTTTCCATTGGATTGGTTTGTCCAGTCACCCCCAGAGAACAGCTCCCGATCTTTGTACGAAGTGACGTAGATAGAATGGTCTCCGAATTCAGCACGCTAAGCACGGAGCTCCGAATCAGCGATGATCCAAGACGTGCGCGCTGCCAGAGCTAGTGGACTTACAGCAAAGGCGACGGAATCTGGGTGAGCCAGGATAAGCTGTGAAGCAGCAGGAACCAGCTTGTATCCGACCGGCCGACCTGAAACAGGGTTCTTGATGTTTGGATTGACTCTACGACACACTACAGTCAGCGAGAAGGCAGTCGGGACGAGAACAGATAGGGAGGCAACAAACTGACATTTTGAAGACTCTTGCTTTGGTGGGATCAATGTCTGCGAAACCACTTGTGGTTATAGGTGTCTTTTCGACTTTGTACCCGACACCCCATCTATTGTCTTTTGGCGGATTCAGCTTGTCGAAAGGCATGGCAACGGAATCTTCTTGATAGATAGTGTTGGAGTGGCCGTCGATGGATGGGTCGATACGTAGGGAAAACAAGTGTTGGTGGTTTGTGGCGAGGACACTACGTAAAGGCTCCATGAGTAAAATTCGAGTGCCCACAAAATGGTATGACTCACCCAGGCGAGACGACGTTTCCGAAGGGAGATGTTTCACCTGGCAAGATGGCACATGTACTGAGGATACCTGTTGCTCGTGTTTCCAAATGAACACCAGCCGCTTGGTCAAACTTCCATGCGAATACGTATTCGTAGTTGGCAACAGTAATCTTGGAAAAGGAGCAAGTCAGCGAATATCTGGCGGAGAAAAATTAAGGCGGCAGTCCAACTCACAATAGTTTGAATGATGAGAATTCTAGATCTGGTCACGGCTGGTTTGCCTGTCCTGAAATTGGTGTGCTTCCATCCGATCCCATCATCCTGCTCGTGAATGCAGACCACGCCTTTGGACTTCAACGGCCCACCGGTGTTCGTGATGTGATCAAAGTCCAGATACAAGATCTCGCCAAGACAATCACATCCGAGAGCGAGCTCGTTGGCGGTCTGACCGGCGCCGCAATCACCCAAATCAAAGGCTTGTTTTCGGTGGAATGGGCCCTACAGCGATATTAGCTTGTTGACAACGCACCGGGAGTGACAGCACAGAGAGGGAACCTACTCTTGGATCGCCGTAAGGCACAGTCATGTCACTGACACTTAATCTGTAGAACGTCCTTCTTCCATCGTATCGAAGGTCGGACAGCACGATACCTTCTCGGAAGTTGAATCCGATGTGGAAGCTCCATTTCTGCCATTTGAGGACCCGACCTTCGAGTTTAAACTGCCCAATAGTCAGCACAGCAAGAGTATACACTTCCGTTGGACAAACGACTCACCCCGGCACCTTCAGGCTGGATCACACGGTACGGTTTCAAGTCCATCCTGTTGTTCAATCCAGCTTTCGCACGGATAGCAGCGTCGTATTCGTTTGGAACATAGGCTTCCCAAGGGAACGTCTTGCCCTCCTCGATCAAATCCATGATTGTCTTGTCGCCTTCGCCGTAGATGGGGGTGAACTCGATCTTGAGCAGTTCAAACGTGTCGGCGAGCACGGTGGGGATTACAGGCAAAGGCGCGGCATAGTGACACGAATCAGGATCGTCGGAAAAGGAGAGGTAGACCATGAATGAGATGTGTCGGGGTGAATCCTCAAACGAATCTGAACCGTAGATCCAGGCATCGGCAACGACTCGAGCGGTTTCAGGTAAGTGGAACTTTTTGACGACGGCCAGAAACTCGGGATGGTTGAGGAGGACTTCTTCGGCTTTCATCATTTCGGCCATGTCGGCAAAAACGTGTTGGCCAGCAGGTACGGGCGTGTCGGCAAGGAGTTGGTGTGGTTCCTCGCTCGAGCTGATAAGCACCTCGGCAGCTGCTCGCGATGTCAGCCTGTAGATCATGTATAAGGGGTCAAGGAGGAGCGCTCACTTGACCACAAGGCGCCTGTTTCGCTTCTAACACCATACGTGATCTCCGCTACTCTAGGTGGCTTCTCAACATTTCGACCTTGCGCAAATGCGTCCAGCCAAGGTGCGAGCACTGCTTTCGGAGGCTCGACCAGCTGGATGGCTTTGAACCATAGCTTTTCGTTCGATTTTGATTGCTTGAGGAATTGTACCGCTGTTGCTATTTCGGAAGCTGAGAGAGGATCGAGAGGATGGGTAGTGATGGAAGAGGTAGAGTGGCCGTTCAAGCCGAGAGTGTTGGCGATGGATGAAACGATGTTTTCAACGGCAGTCATGATGATACGATGTGAGTTGAAGGATTGTGGTGGATCTACCAGACTTGAGAACGACCTGTCCAACCAATTTATACACGAACGTCATGGCCGCATTCTCAACAGTCTTGCTTGAAGCGAAGGGGCTAAAGGGTCCGGGAAGTCAGGCGAGGGTTACGAGATACATCGGTGCAGACTGAATTGATCATACGTTGAAAGCGACATAACGGAGAACGAGGAGAACGAGGAGAACGAGCGGAGCGAGATAAGCATCGCGGCGGGAATTGTCATAATCTCCGGCAAAATGGTACTGACCAATCCGAATGCGCCTGCTTTTTGCCCTCGACGCTGCAAGTCTGGCACTTTGTCAACACTTATCTTCTCAGATCAACAGAAGTGCTTTCTCTCTTACTGTCATCCTGATAAGCTATCTCGCGGACCTCGGTCTGAGATTGCAACACGAAGACCCTTGATGCAGCTATCTCGGAAAGCTCGCTGCAATATAGCGACGCGACGAGCCCTCAACGATTAGCTATCTCGCATACCTCGCTCTGAGATTGTGACATGACGAAGATTCGATGATAAGCTATTTCGGTCACTTCGCTTTCAGACCATGGCAGGACGGATCCTCCAATGACAAGTCATCTGGACTGGTTGTAGCGGACGACATGAACCGCGATCATAGATATAGAAGTCAGGTCAACTCCGAAAACCACCCCTCGCCCCCTCAAGCTGAATCTTTATCGTCTTTTCGCCATGTCCGGTTCATCTACCTTCCAACCTTACGACGACGTCCAATCCGATTCCGCGCGCCCAGCCGGTATGCCGCTCAAGGATCAGACGAAGACCTCGTTAGCATCGGTGCAAGTGCTTGAGAGCGCTGCCGAGCCGTCTGAGCGATTTGCGTCAGGCCAAGACGATAACTTTCAGACTGTCCAAGTTTTGGAAAAGGGCAATTTCGGTTTCGTCAGCGCATTTGGCTATGCTTTCTCAGTCATCAACAGTTGGGTCATCATGGTGGCAGCTATTGGATCGGGTCTGGTTTCCGGGGGTCCAAGTTCACGTACGTGTATCAGACGATCGAGACGATCGAGGGATGCCAAGCTGATAAAGGTGTTGCGGCCCAAGTGGTATGGGGATTACTTTACGCTTCAATCTCCAATTACGCTACCGTACTATCTCACAACGAGTGCTTTGCCGTCTATCCCTCGGCAGGCGGTCAGTATCACTGGGCCGCCGTACTCAGTCCGCCTCGATTCAGGGAGCTTTTGAGTTGGTTGACTGGCATGTTAAATGTTATTGGGTTATGGCTCGGCGCAGCCAGTTCCGCCTACCTCTCTTGTGAGTCGAGCTGACTCTTCGGGTTGCACGATCATCGCTGAAGATGCTCCATAGCGAACTTGCTCATTTCGATTGTACTGTTACTTGACCCCGAATGGGAGGTGACGCCGAGGATCCAGTACGGGTTGTTCGTCGTCACGCTCAGCTTTTTACCCATCGTTAATGTTTTTATTGGCCAGAAGTAAGTTCTTGTCTACTCAGCGCTTGGGCACCATGCTAATGAGTCGGTCATCTAGACTCGGGAGGCGGTTGGATTACGCCCTCATGATTCTCAGTACCATCACAGTACTTGTCATCATCATCACCCTTCCAGCCGCAGCACCCCACCGAGCTCCAGCTGTGAGTCACTCATGCGGTACTGTCAGACGCTGTTGCTGATTGAGACCTTCTAGTCATTTGTCTTTGGAGGCTTGTCCAATCTTACCGGCTGGGACTCGATGGTCATGGCTTGGCTGCTGGGGCTACTTCAATCCGCTTTCGCCTACCTCGGCTTCGACGCCATCTACCATATATCCGAAGAAATGCCCAACCCTCGAACGGACGGTCCAAGAGCCGTCGCATGGACCATCATCATCAGCTTCGTCTCGGCGATGGCTGTCTTGGTTTCCATGTTGTTCTGCGTTGTCGATCTTGAACGTGTCTTGTCAACTCCATATGGGTGAGTCGCCAAGCTGAGCACTGAAACGGCTATTTCTGATATATCATCTCGTGCAGTCTCCCGTTTGCCCAGATCGCTCTCGATGCTACATCGTCCAAAGCGGCCACTGTCATATTCATCCTCATACCCACCATGCTGTTACTCAACACATGTCGAGGGATCAGTATGGGCGCTTCAAGAGTCCTACTTTCGTTGGCTCGAGATAATGTGCTGCCATACCCCAAAGTTTGGTGTTACACCTATCGTGGTGAGCCCATCGTCGGGCTTGCAGTCAGTCTCCTTGTGCCTCTCAGCTGCGGGCTTGTCCAGCTTGGGTCGACCGCGGCGTTCAACTCTTTGCTCGGTGCCGCCGTCATCGTGTTTCAAGTATCTTACGGTGAGTCTCTGCGGGTGGCTCGCGTTTCTACGCAAATCCGCTGACATACCTTGCCGCCAAGTCATCCCACCCGCGTTGATGCTGTTTGGTGGACGCAGGCAGCTCACCAGGGATTTCCCTCAGCGAACGTCGAACCTCGGCAGATGGGGTGTGGTCTGTAACTTGATATCGATGTTTTTCGTGCTTCAATCATGCGTCATCTACTGTTTCCCTGCAACGATGGTGAGTTTTCCGTTTGTTTGAGGATGATGAATGACGGAAAGCTGATGGTTCAGCATAGCCTGTGACTGCCGACACCATGAGTTATGGTAAGATCATCTGTCTGCAATCCTGAGCTCCCAGCTGACCAATTGACATTTAGTCGTCGTCTTTCTCGGCTTCTTTGGCGGCCTCCTATCAGTACTGTGGTTCGCTTGGGCAAAGAAACGCTATATTGCACCGTCGGTGGGTGGGCTCCCCGCGTATTGGAGTGACATCTAGCTGATATACCTTTCATTCACAGCGCGAGGCCGTTCTAGCGTTGACGACTGTAACATCGGAGATCGAGGAGGAGAGCTAGTCAAAGCTTACCACGTATCGCGGGTTGATCCGAGCATGGGCGTCTCATCGGAGTTGTAGCACAGCTGAATACACTATTGCCAATCCTCTGACGGTCATGTGGTGAGGATTTGTCTATTTCATTGGAGTCGGCGCTTCCGGCGAGCGTTTTGAACCTCTTGCACGTGGTCGAGGTCAGATCGAGGTCATGAGTCAAAGTGAGCGCGAGGTGTCTACCCATAGACCCGTCTTTGGGATGCGTCCAGCTGAGAAAGCAATACCCGTGTAATATACCGACTGAGCAGCACAGGAGCAGCAACGGATTGGATGCACAATTCATGCACGAATATTTCACCAAACGTCGACTCCCCCGACCTCAGACCTTATGAACGTTCGTGTCATCGGATTACGCTCAATCCAGACTTGGGCCAGCCGAAGCTCGTAGGGAACGTCGGATCGTCCGCTTGCAGCATCTCAAAGAAATTGTCAATGTCCGTCTCCCGCGGAGGTACTTCGACTTCGGTGATCCACGATTCCTAAAGGTGAAAACGAGGTCAGGTTCTGTCACATTTCAATCGAAGTCAAGTCTCACCTGAAGTTTAATAATATGTCTGCACACTTCAAGCATTCGACCCAGACTGATCCCACTCGTTTGAGATCTTCTATCACTCTTGCGAGGTTACTCCGTGCGGTCTTGTCAGATGGGCTTTTGGGCGGCTGCGAGTAAGAGAACGGTGCCGGCGATCCAGAAGTTGAGACTGAACGTCTGGTTGGGGCGTGAAAGACCGTACACTTGGTTGTATTGGCGAGCAATGTGTAGAATTTCCTTCGCTGCAGTGATACACTTGGTCTGGGACGACGAGGTAAACCCTTGTGATGTCGTTCCACGACCGCTGAAGAAGGCGGGTCGGTGAAGGACAATGATGACTGTGCGATTTATGAGTCGTGCTATATCGACTTCATGGCGAGGTTGTTTACGAAGTAGTACACGGGGAAGATTGTTCACTCACCTGTATGCCACTGAAGATGCAAACCAAAGACATGTGGGGGACTCGGGGTTACACCGGAAGTAGAGATGCGAAGGTGCGCTGGTAGCTGGTTGTACCTGGAAGCGCTCGTACGTTAGCTGCGACGCAAACCGATCCCACAAATGAAGACAGTCTTCACCAGTCAAACAGAGCCGTATCTAAACTGGCCCTCGTGACGGTGTCGGTCGGCGTAGACTCGTCTTTGACATAACTGCAGAGATGTTAACATTACACGTTGCTGGCCAAAAAGTGACGAATCAAAAGATCCCTTACATGGAGTTCATAACCGATCGCATTATCAATGCCAACTTTGTCAACTCGCGGAAAGATGAGGACCGGTGCGAGACCTGAGCCGATCCGTCGGTTCCCAAAGACTATACTCTTCTTGGGCATTGACCTGCAGGTGTGTAAGCGTCAAATAGAGGCACGGTCAAAAGAGTCACTTGAGGCAAAGACGCCTGCTTGCCGGGTAAAACGTTCGAAGGCCTGCCAAGCCAGAAGCTCCAGCATTGATCGAGAATCTGAAGTTAGAGTCGAGGGTGATTTGTCAGACTTGGAACGACATCCGCAACAGTGCTTCACTCACAAAAAGCGTCCAAAACGCCTTGTTCCGCGCGTTTGCGTCTTCCAGTGTCATCTCTCCGGACTCCACCAGATGGGTGCAGTCAAGATGCTGGGCGAGTCTTTAATTTTTGTACAGAGCATCACCTATACAAAGCTCATCACTTACCAAGCCGCTGTCCTCGCTCATTCTCACGGCCAAGCCCAAAAGTAACCAGGCTTGACAGTTATCCCCATTCGAATTGACTGAGGAACCGTGTCCATAAGCGGAGATGCCATGTATGTAAACGGAGTTGCCTATGACACATTCACTTACTCAACGCTGCAAGGCAGATGATACCCCTTATCACGGCCAAGCTCGGCTTCTCCATCTCCACCAGTATCAAGCGCTGCTTTGCGGCCACCACTAGATTCTTCTCCAGCTCGTCTAGATTCACACCCACAGCTGTCAAGTTGTTTTTGATGTACTGGTATCATAGTCAGTCACGTTCTCCAACAACAACCATTGCTTACTCTTGACCAAAGGATGTGTCCCGGATTTTCCGGATGTCCGTGAAGCTGAAAAATGCTCCCCGGATGCGATCCGGACCTGGGCAATCTCTCCCCGGACACGTTTCCAGATGATGGGCACACGATCCGTATGCATAGAGGGTCCGGATTTCGCAGACCGGAGAATTCCGGAGGATTCCGGATGCATCATCGTCAGGGTTTTTGGTTGTTTTTCGTCTTTAGAGGGGTTTTGTTCTACCCGGAGGGTTAGAGGGTTAGGGGGTTACAGCCCCTTGTGGGGGGGGGGGGGGGGTTGTCACCCGTACAGTGCCAAATTTTCATCCATGGGTTCTCACCTGTTTCTGGCACAAC
>KV700138.1:0-222038 GCA_000507405.3 Kwoniella heveanensis BCC8398 | reverse complement strand
TGCATGCATGCATGTTCTGATCACAGATTTGGATTCAGCGGCTTCGGTTGAGCCAGAAACAGGTGAGAACCCATGCATGAAAATTGGTCACCATACGGGCGGCCCCCCCACCCCAGAAGGGGGTGTAACCCTCCATGCTCCGAACGCTAGCAAGATTTGTAATGTGTTAGACTACGGCGCAAAGGCCAGTGTAGGCGCTTTTCTTAACGCAAGCCTGTCGCTGACTTTTCACTCTGGTGATATAGGCTGACAATACGACCGATATCTCGCCATACCTGACCAGGACATGGAAGGAATGTATCCGCTCCAAGGGTACAGGTGCGATCTTGTACATCCCCGAGGGTACCTACGCGCTAAAGACGAGTTATGTCCACAAACACGGTGGTCAGTTCCACTGGCAGGTGGATGGACAGATCGTTGCTCATGTCGCCGGTTGTAAGTCGGCATAAGGCCTCTCAGTTATGGAGTTGCCCACTGATTTCTCTCGCCCTTGTTAAGCCAGCTTTGGCGGAAACATGATCGTTTTTCAAGACGTCAGTGATTTCTCGATCTACTCTGGCAACGGCAAAGGAGCGATCAATGGCCAAGGTTGGGTCAAAAGATCTGCTGCTGGGGTTCAGGGAGGATCACGGATGCTCCGTTTCATCGACTGCAACAACTTCAGCCTCCATGATATGCTCATCATTGATTCGCCCTCGTTTCACGTTGTCATCGACCATGGCACAAATGTTGAGGTCGCCAATTTGACGATTCGAGGCGTTTGGACAGGTGGCTCTGACGGGATCGACATCTCCGCCAAGAACTTCCACGTTCACGACGTGGAGGTGAGCAACCGAGATGAATGTGTCAGCATCAAAACTGGTTGCGCCAACGGTACTGTTGAGAGGATCAGATGCAACTCCTCCGGCGCCATCTCGGTCGGCTCGTTGAAGAACGGAGCAGAAGTCGAGAACATCCTAATCCAAGATGTGGATGTCTATGAATCTGGGGCCTTTGTCATCAAAGTGAGGTCTTGTTTCCACGTCCCATAGTAGATAGGATGCTCAAGCAACCTTGTATCGCGGCCGCAGACTCAACCTACCGTCGCCGGCACCCGCGCTGGGTATGTCAAGAACCTGTTAGTTCGAAGGTTTAGGAACTGGAGAAGTCAATACACCGTTCACATCGACCAGCACTGGCAGTTATCCATCCCTGATGAGGGCGCCGGCGTGCAACTGAGCAATATCACCTTCTCGAACTTCAGGGGATCAAACGGTGAGCGTTCCAATTAGTGTGGTGCTTGACCTCCGATTCTCTCTGACAATTGCACGACGTTTCAGACAATGGCTATGCACGCGGATATGTCGTCGTTGACGGGTCAAGATACGCTGTCGCTCATGACATCGTCTTCGACGACTTCTTCATGTACGCCGAGAATTCATACAAGGGCATTGGAGAGAAGAACGTATGCAAAAATGTATACGGTGAGTGCGCCAAGACGGGATGACTGGACACATGATCGTTGGATATTAACGCCACGAGATGTCAAAAGGATCCGGAGAGTGCGTCCCAGCCGCCAATGGTACAACTTATCCGTCCGGCGTAGCATCGACTATTGTCATGTCGGCCGCCCCAGCGGGATGGACCCTTCCGGCCGCCCCGACATGGGGACACGACGGATACGGGATGTACACTCCGATCCCCGTATACTCGCCTGTACCAACGTGAGCGCTTCATGCCGTGTGCACCCCACGATCTCAACGGCTTGTCTCAAGCTATGATTCGACAGCGGGTGATATGACAATGACCACGACTGATGAAAGGACTAGATATAGCTACCCCCTGGACTTTGCGGATTACGGACTGGTTGCCCAGCCTCCCACCAATGCTGCCGTTCTTGCGACTCCCACCATTTCTTCGATTGTCCATTCTTCCGTCACGTCCACAGCTGCCAGCTCTAGCAACACTTCGGCTGCTGCTGCTGCTTTTACTTCCAATGTCGAATCACTCGCTGGATCTTCCTCAGCGGAATCTTTGTCCACTGTGACAAGCCCTGCGAGCGCAAGTACTAGAGGGACTGTCACTCGACGAAGCCGTCTCTAATCATCTGTATTCGAAGGGATGGCGGTGGGTCTTGACTCGATCCCGGGAAAGTCTCCCCTGTGATTTGGACCTTTTTCTGCAAGGACAATTTATCATATTTGAAAGAGAACGCATCATTTCCAGCTTCCCATTCCCCTAAATCAGTCTTTATCTTCTAACCCCCACTGCAGACTTCCGACTCGGAGGGACAGTTGCCTTCCAGTGATCAGAGTATGCATAATTGCCGTTCCACATACCAGGGAATGAACGTACACACAAAGGGTCAATCATCGAATGGACTTCGGGTGTTAGGAGGTTGTGTCGTGACGTGGTATTGTAGCAAGGTTGTTTGGGGCGTCGGACTGGGCGCCGATCAAAATGAGCATCAGATGGACAGCGTGAAGTCGTCTTTCTTTAGAGCTCTCATGGACTGGATTAGTACAGATTGTCAATGGACTTCACGAAATCGGGTGGAGGATGAATATCAGGTTGATGAGCGGGATATAGTGGCCGTGTCCCAGGAGGTCATACCTTTAGCCCTAGAGTCGCGATCTCGACGATCAATATATCCCGCTGTTGCCTTCCACTCAAGCTGTTTCGCAACAGCTGCACACTCACCGCACAAAGGTCCCGAAGCGACATTCCCGTAAGTATCAGAGCTCCTTGGGAGGTCGTCAGCAAAGTGCAACCTAGCTTGGACTGAAGGGGCATGACTATTCAGTTACTAAAACCTTAGGTGAGCTTCGTTTTGAGGTTGTATTGCTTCATCGATAGGCATGATTTATGATGGATCATCTACTTTGGTATATGAGTTACCGCTCTATTCCGGATGATCGCACCTTAGTCTTATCCGCTATTCGACCTCTACCAAAGCTTCTTTCGTGCCCGCATCTCATCCGAGTCTAACCTCGATCGATCTTGCGTTCACGCTCGACCATGCTCGTCCGTCGGTTTCGCACATCTTCGTTGGGCTTTTCATCCAGCCGAACCTGCGGTGCACACCGAGTTGCGTGGTGTTCCAACGCGTAAACCAGATATAACCAGGATTACACCGGGTGAGCAAGGTGTGCACACCCGTCTGAAGAGTCTCGACTGCGAAGAGGTTTCACATACATAACATCAAACGAGTCTGTATGGGGCATCTCACGAACAGTCATTCCAGCTCGCTCTCCGTGTGACCCTATCCCGAAATGAGTCAAAAGATCTACGATATCGCCTCTGCGTTCGCCTTCCATTACCGTGCTGGAATCAGTGCATGCTCTCTGCGAGCTCATGACCTGCTCACGCGGTGGCCAACAGAACGAAACGACACAGGCGGATGAATGCTGGATAAGCCGCGAGCTGTTTTCGTATTAATATTCATAGATTTTGGGTAAAGATTCAATGTGAGAAGTTACCAAATTACAGACAATAAAGCCATACATCATGCGAAAGCACAATAAGTGAATCGCGAGTCATTTCACTAGCATCACACGCTCGATGCTAAATTGCCTTTGAAGTTTATACAATCTGGGATCTAGTGTTTCGGTCTCGTTCAATATGTTCGAAGTCGTTCTTCTGGTCAAGGTCATACTCCGCTGGCGTGGGAGCTTCGGGTTGCTCCTCGAGCACACTGTTAGAAGGCCCCTTGGAGATGCCGTTTTGGAACCAGTGTCGCCCGAAGAGTGGACCCATAAGCTCAATGGCCACACCTTTGGTTTCTGCGACGATGTGGGTGTCTCGTAAGCATGAGCCATTGCCGCAATATGGATGTGATAGATGACTCACCAGGAAGAGCGAAGAAGATGTAGATCCAGATAACAGACGAAACGCAAGCGAAGATGGCGAACGGACCAAATGAACCGATCGACGCGACCTGAGAGACCATGTCGAAGACCACAAGTCGTCAGTACCTTTACGCTCAATGTCGGGCTGTCCGTTAGGCTCGTAATCACTTACCATGTTTGGGAAGAATCGAGTTAGACAGAAGTTGGCAAGGTATTGCAATCCGATCGTCAAAGACATGATTTTGGCCCTCATGCGGTTGGGGAAGACCTCGCCATTGAGGCCAAACGCGACGGGAGCCCAGCCGATTCCGTAACCAATGGCGAAGATGCAGACCGCTGCAATGGCTACCCAGCCCGCGGCCTTGTTGTGTCCAGCCAGCACGCCGAGGTAGATGGCGATCCAAAGCACACAGAGGATGTTGACTGCGGCGCCGATCAAGACCATCTTCCTCCTTCCGAAACGTTCAGAGCAGAAGAAGGCGTAGATGAGTACGGCCAGGACTTTCATGAGACCGTAGATGCCTGAGAAAAGGTAAGCGCCGTCGGTCGTGGTGACGTTGATGGTACTGAGAATCGAAGTCTGGTAATAGGTGATCGAGTTGCCTCCTGAAAAGTTAAATCCGAGTTGAACAATGAGAACGAGAATGAATCGGCGAAGCAGAGTTCGGTCGGTCTTCAGTTCCTGGTATAGTCCCACCCAAGAGGTAGAATGCACGATCTCGACCTCGGCGTTGACGGAAGAGGCGATCTCATTGTACTCTGCGAGCAAGTACGGGTGATCTTCGGGAAGTCTTCGAATACGACAGAGTGCTTTCAGGGCACCGCCCTCGTTGCCACGGAGTACCATCCATCGAGGGGACTCGGGCATGAAGGGCAGAACGAGTAGAAGGATCAAGCCTGGGTAGAGCTGGAACAGGATCGGGAATCGCCATTGCCAGTGAGATGTCGAAGGAATGTGAAGGATAGAAATGTAGTTGACCCAGTAGCCGAGAGATACACCCAACATGATGTTGGTGGAGAAGAAGGCACCGAGTACACCTCGGATCGCTTTGGGTGCAATCTCGGCGAGGTACAAGGTGCCGGTGACGGTACCGGCGCCTGATGCGAATCCTTGCATTGCCCTGCCACCGATGACTTGGTTGATGTTTCCCGATGCGACAAGCTGAATGATGGTGCCGACCGAGCTAAGGGGAATGCGATCGCGCGGACATCAGCATGACAAAGCGCGATCCAACCGGGCGATACCGCTTTGAAACTCACTAGATCGCAGCGTTCATGAACAAGGTCCATTTGCGACCAAGTCGGTCATTGAAAGGACTGGAAGTGAGTGCCCCAATGAGACCTCCCAGCACGATGACACTGGTGATCCATCCGGAGATGTTGCTCTTTGCTGCAGCCGAGTAACCCGATAAACCAAAGGTCTTGATGAAGTCCTTCATCTGTACGAGGATATGTGAGCTCAGATCGTGTAGGAAGCATGGTGGATGATGACTTGTCAGGATGACATGATTGTGCCACTTACAGCAAGGATACCGGAAATGTTACTAGTGTTGGCGCCATGGAGGCCACCACTAAAGGACAGCACGAAAGCGAGTAAGAAGACGAAAGGGTTGAAAATCTCTTTCGGGCTGTCGGCCAGCGCCTTCTTGTTGATTAAGCTGCCAATCGCTCCTGCCATGTTGCTCGACTTTGACTTGATCGGCGGGACTGAGCTTTGATGTTGATGGGGGATGAATGGGGAAGTGGCCGTATCACAAGCCAGTATAAATACGCAAGAACAAGTGCAACCGAGGCGGCTTGATTGGCTGACCGTATAGCTTCCCCACATTTCGATCCGGGGATACGGGGCTCGTAAAAAGTGATCAGGTGTATCAAGGATATATCGGGTTTAGCGGTCTTTAACTTTCCGAACCTACGCAAGACCCGTGGAACCCGCCAAAGCCGCTACTGTATGCTGGTCATGTATGCATACACGTCATCAAACCATTGAGGACTACGGGACGATCATGTGAGGGGCCCGCCTTGCCCGTCACCATACGCATTTGGTGCTCCGGCTAAACTCTCCAGCAACGCATTTAGGTACTCCTGACTCAGACCGCCTGCGCCGGCGTCTCCAGGGTTATGCATCCCCTGGTCCCCGTACAGGTCGACGGAAGCCTGTGAACCCCAAAACTGGTCGAACATCGATTGTAAGTTGGGGTCGATGTTCGTGACCCCGGCTGTAGCAGGATGTGGTGTGCTAGTCTCCGTAGCTTGAGAGTCATCGACGTTTAGAGAAACGATGGAAGTTGTTGCAGGTGCCGGACTGTTCGCTCGAGTGAGGTTCATGTCTGCTCTGTTTCTGAGCACCTCGATCATAGCGATCTCTTTGATCTTGACCTCGTCCAGTAGGTTGGTATTGCCTTTGCGTACAGCGACGAAGGAGGTGAGGCACTCATTGATCAGTCGGAGCACGTCAGGTCCAGGATTGGACAGTAAGGTGATGCTAAAGAGGGTCAGGTATACGATCAGCTAGTGTTCGGCCACATCGACCTTTGAGATGGTATCACTACATACCCGAGGATGATTAGAGAGTTTGTGACTCTATACGTGCCCATGCTGAGATTCTCCATACCAGGCTGAATGTAAGTTGTCCGTGCCCACAGGTCGTCCAATGCCGCCTGTAGACATGTGTCGCGGCTGCGAGTGTACGCACGGTGCACGTCCAAACGAATGAGGTATGGCCGATGCAGCGAGATCCGGGCAAAGTTGAATTCGACAGATAAGAAATAGCGGTGTACTCGGATGGTCTCATCGGGGTAGACAGAGTCGTCGTGCTCTTGATATGTCATCGGTGTGAGCCCAGCAGGAAGCGAGTTCGACCATCTCACTAGCTGCTGGTCAATCTCCTCTATAACTTGATAAGGCGGTTCGGCCAGCTGGTACACTTCTTCGGCTATTCGACCCATGATGTGGGCGAGCGCGTCTCGAGCCACGAGGAAGGAACTGAGGGTCAGCTCTGTCAACGGTCTGATTGTTCCGTGCCCATCAAGGTTGAGAGGTGCTTCGACGTCACATGACTTGTCAGAGATGCTGATGGGTCTCCCAAGAAGGAGGGCGCAGTATCGGTCCATATGGTACACATAGCTGCGAGCCACGATTTCAGCTCAAAATGAGCTTTTGCAGGGTATGCAGTGTACGCATTATGATTACTCACCTCCATACCAGGCGCCTCTCCTGTACGTCTTCGTGAGACATGATTCCAGAGACCTTGGAATACCGATGTAGACCTAAGGCTTGAGCCCGAAATACGGCAGCACCTAGGGACGGCAAAGCATCGGGTGCTCGGCGGACCAATATGAAGTACCGAACTGACAAAAGATCGGCCATAACGAGCATGATGTCGCCTCGTCCAAATGTGAGACTATCCGAATAGGCAGACGCCTTTCGGGAAGAATGAAAGAGCTCGTTCGATTTGGATATGCGTTTCTCGGCAGCTTGAGCCGCAGGCTCAGATGGGTCGATGTGTAGCAGCGCGAGCGGAGCGGTCAGAGACGAGATGGCGAGAACGACAAAAATCAGGGGAAGTCGGTGGACGATCCAAGTCTCGAGGGTGTAGGAGACCATCCCATCCCACATAGCTTGGTACGTGGAGCGGAAGACCTCTTCGCGGACGGGATATCGCGTGAGACTGAGTCGCACGAGAGTATCAGCTCCACTCCCTCGATGTCCACGATCAGAGGTAAGGTCCGGACAACTCACTTGATATTCTGGAAGTACAGTCTGATCAACTCATCGCAGAGACTCCGCGTAGGCAGTTCGTGCAGTATATCCACTAATGCTCTCGGTGGTCGTCTATCACCTGTCGTCTTGTTCTCAGGCGTATCTGGATCTGGCACCTATCGGGAAGTTGGTGATTGGTCAAAACACTGGGACAGAAGAATAAATCCGCTGTGGACTCGCCTACTACTCACATCGAGAGCTCGCATAATATCGACCGCCGAGCCATCTCCGACATACGACATAGCAGATGGTCCATAATATCGTCCACCAGTCACGTATCCCGCTCGTCGATCACGAGTTGTGTCATCGACAGAGGCCACCGCTGACCAAGTATTGCTTTCAATGCTGACCTCGTTCGACGAATTTCTGGGAGGAAGAGATAGGTTCTGTAGCAATAGTGATTCGATACGATCGAGTCGAGCCTGAACATCTTTGGTGACTTCAAGGGGGTCCTCGTACCTGTCGAGGTAGTCAGCGCTATACCAGACAGTTGGACCGAGAGATGACACCTACCCGTTCACCAAATACTGACACATCTTCGGAACCCGTCTTTGCACGCATCGAGAGCAAGGGTCCTGCCTATCACACTTTATGTTTGTCAGGCGACATCTTGTCACAACGACTTGATGACTGATGCTCACTTTCGCCTTTGCTTTCGCACACTCTGTACAGCTGTAAGCTGCCCGTTTACGCTTTGGCTGACGGGTCTCTTGATTGTCCATTCCATCATCTTCCGTGGACGCTTGGCGACGTTGCACTGTGGACGCCCGAGTATTGGTCTGTAATGGCATTTTGCGACAATGACAAGGCTTACAGCAATCACATCACAGATGGACGAAACAGTCAAGTCGAGATGCAGACGGAATCACTGGCAGGGGGTTAGGGGATGAATAGCGAGCGAGCCGAGATCCCGGACGTTACACCTCAATAGGCCCATTGGCTTTTTCACGTGATGTCAGGGAAAAACACCAGAACACTACTTCGTTCCTTTCATCGCGGTTGAATGATGATGTGTGACTGCAAAATGCTATACATGAGGCCTGTCGGGACGATGGCTCTAGTCTCTCGCCCCTTCCTACGATACAGACAATAAAATACACAAGCCTACGGATGACTCTGGCGTTTTCATCCTCGACTGCCAAGTGAACATCCCGTCCCATATCTTCAATCATTTCTGTCATATCCGGTGAAACGCCTAGGGTTATGAACCATGAACTTCTCCCACTCTTCACTTGTCAACCAAGATTTCAACGTCTTCAACCAGGCCATGTCGTCAAATTCCACGAAACTCTCGACATCTTCACCCTTGAGATCCTTCGGTCGTCGGTGGAAAGGCTGGGTGTGAGGCCAGTCGGATCCGTACAGAACTCTATCCGGATTAGCATCAACCAAAGCGCGGACTAAAGGCTTCATGTCTTGGTACGTGGTGTCCTCTGAACAACGATATGGCGCAGATAATTTGATCCAAAGTTTGTTGGAGCGCAAAAGGTCACATATCGATTGTAAGCCTGGCTGAGTCGCAGCGTCAAAGTCTGACGCGTCGATGCCCTGGTATGTGAGAAGGGAAGCGGTCTTGAGCCCAGCGAAGTGGTCGACGACCAAGGAAACGGAAAGAGAGCTAATGATGGGCGTCAAGGCGTCGTAAAACTCGGGGTGAGGATGATAGATCTGTAAGCCCCAGCCGAAGGGAGTCACGCGATCACTGTATCGCTTTATACACTCGATCTGTCGTTGGAGATCATGTTGAGCCTTGTGAAGGTGATAATCGATCCGGATACCACTGACACCCTGTAGCATGGTCGTTTGAGTCAGCGCCAAATCATCTGATATTCGACGTTCACTCACCTGTGCTTTCAAGTTTTGAATCTCTTCATCCGAGGCTGTCTCAATATCGATGCACGCATACGCCCTTGCAGTACCGTCAAAGTATTTCAAATAGTGCAGCAAAGAGCTTGGATCCGTCCCAAAGGACAAGCCATGAGCGATGCATGGGTGCTCGATACCCAAGGAGTGTTGGAAGGATTCGAAGGAAGCGAGCGATGCAGGAGATGGAGTGAAATGACGGGTAGGTGACAGCGGAAACTTGTCCAAGTCGAAGATGTGGTGGTGAACGTCCCAGCTGCCCCGCGGACAGATTCTGTCCTGCTCTGGCGTGATTGAGTGGTCGATCGAGGCTGTCGAGGCGAGCGAAGGCATCTTGTCTTTTGTTTCTGTGCTCCAGACTATCTGTCTGGGAATGTGGTGAGCGCGATGTTGGAGCTTAACGAAGAGCGGTGAAAGTGTTTGTGGAATAAATAATGGTGGTACCGGAGGCGAGATTCCCGGGCCAGAAGGGAAGCGGATATCACAGGGTTTGTCGGGTGTTAACTTTGGATGCTCAGTTGCTACCCGCTGATTACTCAATGCATGCGCGAGAAACCCTGCTGCGTAGTGCTTTTTCCGGGGGGACATCGTTGGAGATGACTGTGAAGCCATGACATGCGAATCACCTGAGTGACGGGTTCAAGGTGAAGATGGTCACCACCGGACCGTCGCCAAGCGAAATACCATGGTTGAACGCTCAATCACAGCATCCCGTATACCATTCCGGGAGCTGAAGTCGGTGAGCATATCAATAAAGAGTGTGGCTGAATCAAACGGCTTGGGATGACCGAACGTTCATCAAAGTCCTGGCTCAGTCCTGCCTATGTCACTCGTGTCGAGTCAAGCAAGCCGTGAGTACAAGGGAGTATTCTCCATGAAGCCAAGACATTTGATGTTATAGAGATCGTGGGAGATGGTTGCTAGGGAGTCTCGCGGAGCACACCACCATGTGTTCTGTCTGTTATGAGACTACCGAGTGATGGCTGGTAATGAGGTATGCACTTCGTATGCGATCGTACGTTCCGCTTCGGTCACTTTCATCAGGCCCATGTGCAAGTTCAGTCCAGCGGCATATCGCTGGCGGGAAGGACGAGATCTTCTGTAATCATCAGCGGAGCACGGCTCGAAGACTATTTCCCGCTTTGGCCGAAAGAACTGTCTGGTTACGTATGAGAGAACTGGAACAGGAATTAGAGGCGAAACCCACAATTACAAACCGTTGTGAGTCTCGTTAGTGCATTATCGCCCTGGGAATCGCAATGTGGCTATCGTCTGTGGGCTATACCTGATGATCCATCGAGTGTGCAGGTCCATGAGCGTAATTTTAGAGCTGCTCAAGAGCGGCAGCCTGTACATACATACAACATTCTAGGTGAGTCTCTGCAAAGCGCTCAAAACATTCTCATAAATTACAAAGGTGACCGTTCCTGAGACTACCAATCGGGCCACTCGCGGCGAAGCTCCTCGCCAAAAGACCAAAAGACCATCTTGCTTCAACGAGCTTATAAGACAACCTAAGGTGGAGCTGTAGTGTACTGTCGATTGCTGCATTCGAGTTTTGACAACGCTAGAAGGAGACAACGGGTCAGAATAGCGGACAGTCAAGTGCTCCGGAAACCTGGTCTGACTTACTCAAATGGCATCGTTGCGTCTGATGGTGATACCGGTGTATATCAGCAGCCATCGGACAAGTGACACAGAGAGAGACCACTTACAGACTGTGATTACACCAGCTGCGGCGCCGATTGCCATGATCGTGGTATTGCCCGGTGCTGTACCTCCATTGCGATCCGTCACGTAGTCTTTCATCGCCTGGTACGACGTGAAGCGTACCGCCGAGTTTGCGCTTTGTTTCATCATCTGCATCGGATGAAGAGCCTGTCAGGCGATTGCGATAAAGCAATAAGAGTTGATGTGGATACGCAACGCACCGTAGGTAAAAGACCTCTGTAGAAACTCGCGATACTCTCCGTCCGAATCATGGTCCCAATCACTGCCAGAGAACCACCCGGATTCGTTACGCCCGCCCTTTGCGACTCGATAAGTCTGGTTCTGATCGTGGATGGTCCGTCAGCAACAATCCAGATCTTCCTCTCCACTGGTTAGGACTCACTTGATCGCCTCAGAGGGGGTGACAGCAACCACACTTTCCACGCAACCGGCACCGATACCAGCGAGAAGATTGCTCGTAGTTGATAGTTTTCCATCCGGCGATCGCAGTAAATCCCTAATAGACTCGTAACAGAAAAACCGAGTACCAGCCTTCACGGCGTTACCCGCGATCACCGGACCACATCCACTGTAGAAGCCGGTGATGCCTCTTGAGCTGAAAGTCGCCTTGATCACCGCTAATGGCGACACCGCAATCTTATTGGTACCACGGACACCTAACTGACTCATAGTCTTGACGAATTCGGTGGGCTGGCGTCGAACCCTTCGATCAGCTCGCCGTCTGCCTACTCCTCTGCCGAGTGCCAAGTGTACTCACATAGGTGATGAACGATTCCGCCATGCCGGCACTGGCTCCGGCTACCAGTGACAGCCCGACCGGATATTGCTTGTTTTGTGACATTTTGTAGATACTCGAGCGTTCACAGGAAGGTATTCGCACCGGTCGGCTGCAGCACCAATCTCGAGTTCGACGTGCACATCCATGACTTATATGCTCTTCCACCTCTCGGGTCACTTTTTGCGTCGATACACGGTCATGTCTCGCATCATAGAGGGTGATCGGGATTACGGGTTGCCGAGAGGAAGGACACGACGCAAACGGATGTCACGGGTCTGTCCGGGTTTAACGGGTCATTCGAGTTATCAAGGAGCTCATTGGGCGGAACTGACCAGTTCAGTTCGGTTTGTCTTGTCTCCTTGTCACTGAGATTATCCAAGATGCTGACTACCTTGGTGCGCGATCTTATGTAGAAAAATATATATATTTATATCAGAATAGACATTTTCATTCGACTCGTGGAAGGTATTAAACAACCGAAAATCACTTTGTATCGACATGTCGCGTCTCTTGCGATTCAAGCATTTCGCTCCTAGGAGGGGATTCGCCACCGCGACGCGTGTGCAGGGTTCTCCGCTGGAAGCCAACACTTTCATCGATTACGAAAGTCTTTCTCAACAGATATCCCAGGTCCGAAAGCGGTGAGTTTATTCATTTATTTTGGCAGTCGGGAATGAGCTGAGGTTTTCATCTTCGCGACGACCAGTCATGGAAAACCTCTCACTCTGGCCGAGAAGGTGCTGTATAGCCACCTGGAGGACTTAGAGAATCAAGAGCTGACAAGAGGATCCTCTCAATTACGACTAAGACCCAAAGTGAGTGAAGGTCCAGCTTCCGTTTCAGCTGACTGGGATACTGTGTTGACTGGACCGTTGCCATGCAGAGAGTGGCCTTACATGGTGAGTATGACCCGAGGCCGAAAGTACACTGGTGAGAAGGCGTCTGATCATTCCAGTTGACCACTCGTTCACTTTCAGATGCGAACGCTCAGATGGCGCTCCTTCAATACATGACGACCGGCATTCCTCGGGTACAGGTTCCTACATCGGTACACACAGATCACTTGATCACGGCCAGAGATGGAGCGGTTGAGGACTTGGAGAGAGCTATCGCTGTTAACAAAGAAGTGTACGACTTTCTTCAGACGGCTTGTGCCAAAGTGAGTAAAAGAACGCTTGCATCTGATGACCCCTGTACTGATTCCCTTTCCGCCAGTACGGCATCGCATTTTGGAAACCCGGAGCTGGTATTCTACACCAAGTCATCTTTGAGCAGTATGCCTACCCCGGAGGTCTGATGATTGGCTCCGACTCGCATACGCCCAACGCAGCCGGTCTAGGGATGCTGGGAATCGGTGTGGGCGGTATGGAGGCGGTAGATGTGATGGCCGGATTGCCTTACGAGGTCAAGCACCCTAATATCATCGGCGTCAAGCTCACAGGCGCACTGGGACCCTGGTCTACGACGAAAGACATCATCCTCAAGGTCGCGTCCGTATTGACCGTGCGTGGAGGAACTGGATCAATTATTGAATACATGGGTCCAGGAGCGGAGGCGCTGTCTGCTACGGGCATGGGAACAGTTGGAAATATGGGAGCGGAAGTAGGAGCGACTTGCAGTATCTTCCCTTACAATCGGGGTATGGGAGATTATCTCGAGTTGACCGGTCGTTCGGCAATCGCGAGATCCGCTGAGGCATACAGTCATAACTTGAGGGCAGATGACGGAGCAGAGTACGACCGAATAATCGAAATTGTCAGTGACACATCGTCCGCATGGCAATCCACAACGTGCCTGAAAGGCTGACTTTCACCTCACAGAACCTCTCGGAACTCGAGCCGCACATCAACGGGCCTTTCACGCCTGATCTCTCTTGGCCCGTATCCAAGATGAACGAAGCTGTGGCGGGGAAGGAGTGGCCGACGCATATTAGCGCTGCTTTGATCGGATCGTGCACAAACTCCTCGTACGAAGATCTTTCCCGAGCTGCGTCCATCGCCACACAAGCCAGGGAGGCAGGGCTCAAGCTTCAGACCGAGCTCCTTATCGGGCCGGGGTCGGAAGAGATCCGCGCAACTGTAAACAGGGACGGTATATTGGATGAGCTCAAAAACGTGGGAGGACTTGTTCTTGCCAACGCATGTGGTGCATGCGTGGGGCAGTGGGAAAGGCCGACTGTGAAGAAGGGCACCAAGAATACAATCGTATCTTCTTTCAACCGAAACTTTGTCGGCCGGCAGGATGGCAATCCTGCCACTCACTCTTTCGTCGCCAGTCCCGAAATCGTCACCGCGATGGCGTTCTCCGGAAATCTACAGTTCAACCCTATAACCGATGCGATCAAAAGGCCAGATGGCACCGAGTTCCGCTTCTCCCCACCCCAAGGTACTGCCCTTCCCCAAAAGGGCTACGAACGCACGCTGGAATACTACGGAGCCCCTCCACTCGATGGCCTGGAGGTGGAGCTTGCTGTGGATCCTCGTTCTGATCGAATCCAGCTCATCACGCCCTTCGACAAGTGGGATGGACATGATGAGCAAGATCTGGAGTTATTAATCAAAGTCAAGGGAAAGTGCAGTGAGTCGACCGAGATCTAACAGTCTGCTTATCTTTTCCGCTGACCTTGCTCAGCTACCGATCACATCTCGGCTGCCGGACCATGGTACAAATATCGAGGACATCTCCAGAATATCTCTCAAAATCTGTTGATTGGTGCAGTTAACGACGAGAATGTGAGTCGTCACTTCGGACGTCTTTGAGAAGGCGTGAGGACCATTAACGCGGCATCCACACTGCATTCTGAATAAGGCTGACGAAAGGCCACATCAATAGGGCAAAGCCAACTCGATTCGAAACATTGACACCGGGGACTTCGACACTGTACCCTCTGTTGCAGAGCACTACCGAGATTCCGGCAGAAAGTGGGCCATTGTCGCCGCTGACAATTACGGTGAAGGATCGTCAAGAGAAGCGGCAGCTTTATCCCCTAGGTATATGGGTGGCTTCGCAGTAATCGCGCGGTCGATGGCACGAATCCACGAGACTGTACGTACTTCTTTATATAATCGAATTTAGTATGCCTCCCGTTGACTTTGTGTGTGGCGTTCCCTCGGACAGAACCTCAAGAAACAAGGGCTTCTACCCCTTTTCTTCACAGATCCTGCCGATTATGACAACATCAAGCCCGGCGCCACACTGCGGCTGTCCAGACTGAGCTCTCTGGCTCCGGGTAGCACAGTCCTCCTCTCTTACACGAATCCTGGGCAAGAAGTCCAGCAAGCGGAACTGAGCCACTCTATGACAGAAAGGCAGATCGATTGGTTCAAAGCTGGTTCTGCACTCAATACGCTTCGTTCAAAAGCCTGATAACATAGTCGTGTCGCAATGTCGGTTCCCTTCAGCATTTGTATCATAATTGTATGCATCACGTCTGGTCCAAGCGAGAATGAATGTTCACTGCCGCTTGCAGAATGATCCTTTCGAGCCTCTTTGGAACTTGGATATCGAGAGAGCAGATGTGCACCTGCAGTTTTCTCCTCGGCTTCAGGGAGAGAAGCAGCGCTTAACACCACAACTGCTCTGTGAATCAACGAGGGCAATCATGGTGCATCGTTTCTCTGCTGTCGAGATAACATGCTATGTATATTACCGACGGTATAGGTCTCTAAGCGTATGATACCACCTCCTGTTCTGACCATCGGCTCGCTCCTCGGCTCTCGCCGGCGGAACGACGATGCTACCATCGAGACCCTTTCCTTCAACGGCGTTCTGTTGTTTGCCAAGATGGTAGTCGGGCATGAATAGCGTCGCGAGCAGTGGTATGACGGCGAGACAGACAGCTGTGATAGCAAGCAATCCGCTAACCTTCGAATAGGCGCGGATGACTCCCTGTCGGATCTCGCTGTCAAAGCTGTAGCCCTGGATGACTGTGATCGACCCGTAGAGCTTCTTGATAGTAGCTGCAGGCGTATTAGGGAGCTCAAGCGCGAGCTGAGCCTGCATTTTGTCGGTCCAGATAGCCGATGCGATGGCAGCACCAACCGAAGATCCGAGGGTTGACCACAAGGCGAGAAGAGAGATCACTGTCGCCAGATCATCGTGAGGAACAGAAGCTTGTGAGCCGACTCGAGCGCCGACGACACTGAATGACCCCAGGCAGAACATGAGCTGAGAGGCTAAGAGGCGTCCGGTCTCCGTGGTCATTGTGTTGGCTCCCGCGACTACCAACAGACCGTATCCGATGAGTTTGCCGCCGGCCCCGACAAGCATGAGCGTTTTGTATCGATGCGAGTACCGCTGGATCAGACCAGTGAATGGACCGAGGAGACAGAGGCCCATGGTCGTGACACCGATGAAGATGGTGAGGGTGTAGTCGGACCAAGGCTTGATGACGGAAATGTAGGAGTAGAAGTACGTGTTTCGTACTGAGCTGGAGCACTGGTTGAAAATGTCGATAACGACTGCCGCAAGGAACGCTCGATTTCTCAGAATCCGACGAGTCATGAGGGGCTTAGGGGCAACGTAGATTTCGAACAACACGAAAATGCCCAGAATGACAAATCCTACGATCAACATGGCGATAATGCTCGGGTTCTTCCAGCCTCCGGCGGCGCTCTTCCGCAAGGTGAATGGTAAGAGGATGAGAGCGAATGCGAAGCCGAGCAGGATCAGACCGGGGAAATCGATCTCGATCAATGCGTTGCGGAACAGTCGGTAGTAGGTTCTGGCGTCCGCGTCACGGACAGGTGCCTCCTTGTTCTTGTCCGCCATGGTGACCATCCCCAGTTTCTTGCCTTTGTGTTGCATATAGTACAAGGTGACAATGGCTGGCGTAAGGAGGATAGGGATCATGATAGCAAACATCCCCATTCCCCATCGCCAGTCGTCGTTCAATCCTTCGATGATGAAACCGTTGATGGGTACAGTGACGAGGAAGGGAAGCGAGAGGATTGCACTGAAGAAGCCTCGCCACTGGAGGGGCGTCAAATCTCCGACGATGATGTCGGATAGCAGGTCGAGGCCGGACTTGCCGATGGCCGTGAAAGATACACCTACGGTGTACGAGGTAAAATCATGGGCTGATGCAGCTACGACGAATCCGATGATGTAAAAGAGGAGCACAAAGACATATGTCGTGGGTCTAGAAGTAATATCGGCCATCTTTCCTAAGAAAGGTTTCGAAATAGCACGTATGATGGTACTGGCGGTGGATACAGCGGCCAGATTGGCATGTTGACCGAATGAGGAGGTGGCCCAAGGTGTGAGGATAGTTGTGGTGATCCCTTGGTCGAGGGCGTACACGAACATGGTCAGACCAATACTGACGGCCAAGGCCCACAACAGAATTTTGCCGGACCGTCCGGAGCCATACAAGACTTTGTTAAATACCTCGACTTTCGCAACACCGATTTGATCGCTTGTGAGTGTCCCATCGAGACCAGCCTTGTCGATGGAGTTTGCCTTCTCCTCATCGTCGCCTTCATGTCCGTCGTACGAGGCGGAAGATGGACGAGCAGCGAGCTCCTGCGTGACCAGGGGGTTGGGCTGGGATGACATGGTGTTTGTAAAGCTGACAGAAAGAACAGGTCTGGGGGACTCCGACCGTGCTATACCTTTATACGTCTATCCACTTACACGAGTCATCGGACAATTCTGCGTGGACATGTCGATGAAAATATTTCGGTACTCTCTTGCGCACTGTCTTGGCATCGGCCGATGTTGCCAATCTAGGTCACTTTTAGCATGCTCAGGTACACGCGGTGCTTGTATTCGGGGCATTGATATGGCTCGATCAATAGCTTCGGAACCTGGGATGGCGTCGCGAAGGGCGTCGGCTGGGTGGAGCTGAAAAGTATATCTGGGATAACGCTAGTTCTCGCCGCGAAACGCCTGGAGTCTGCCCTCCGATCACGCACCCAGCATATGTATCTTATCTGTTAACTGAAATTTCCATGGCGCTTCTGTTCAGGGTTCCGCTCCTTCCCCTTCATGAGGAATGTTCACATTTCGACCGAAACCAATCGGCGCTAACCTCTTCGGGGTGAGCTCAACGTCTCCAGTGGAAATACAAGGGTCTGAGTATTCCACGCTTCTATGTGCCTTGCTTAGCTCCGCGGATCTGTGTGACCCGACCAGTAGACGGTCTGCCCAACGATCGGAACGAGTTGCTCTACCATGTGCGTTCACTTCCGACCAAAAGTCGCAGACCGGCCGATCCACGAGAATGCACGGTTGTCGGTAATGCGTGAGAGACTCAGGCACGGTAGTGTTGTCGGTTTGTATATTTGCCATCTGGAGGAAAGCCCAGTAGAGTGGTCTAACTATTTCACCTGAAAGCCCCCGGGAGACCCGGTCGTTACCTTCCTCCGCTATTGTCGACAACTTTGTCTCCCTCGGGATCTTTTATCCGACGGTGGCTTGATGAAAATATGCACGCTTGCTTGAGATTTATGCCAGACAAGCGACGAGAAACTCGCTCGAGGCTGGAAACTGTGGTAAGAGAGGCTCATGCTGTCACGGAAGACCCATGGTTTTGGGGACCAATTTTGAAAGGGCCACACTGGAAGCAATGTCGCCGACAGTGACTTCGTTAGCGAACTTGACATGATTTCTAGGTTCAACATATATCTAAGTGCGATGCGTGTCATGGGCTTTCTTGTCACAGTAGCTTCCCCTCCTCGCATCATCACATCTCCCGAAACCTTTTTAGGGCCGATCCTGCTGTTAGAAGAGGGCTTGGCAACGGAACGCCTGGATCAGAAACTACACGAGCCCGATGGCTGCTGACGAAGCCCGATTTGACCTCCAAATTTGGTTTCACTTCAGCGAGTCATGGTGTACTCGTCGATACCATCTCTGACCGTTATAATCGACTTTGAGCCCCCTACCATCAGTCAACGGAGATACCTTGTACTCGTGCATGATAGGCTTTCACGGAATGGTACCTCTCGCCGACACTAAATAGCTGGAGATGTATCAAACAACTCTCTTGTCTTCCCATGCTGGGTCTGATAACTGACTCAACCCGACCTGCGAGGGGTTGACCAATCCCAGAGTAGAGCGCCGGATTTGCGTGATGTCTGTAACACCAGTAAGAGCCATCACCAGCCTGAATTCTTCTGCTATGATATCCAAAACTAACCCCACCCCCTCTTCTCCTCCAGCAGCGAGTCTGTTACGCCGTCACACATCAGTGTGACATCATACGAGTCAACTGGGAGCCTACTCACCCCCATAAAACCGCACGACCAAGTAAGACCACATCCGCACCGAGTGCCAATGCGCGATATACGTCAATGCCTTTTCGCACCCCACCATCGAAAAATATAGGTATTCGACCTTGAATAACATCTGCTATAGCGGGCAAGGCATCGATGGTTGCTGGAGCGGCATCTAGCTGTCGTCCACCTTTGGTACGACCTTCAGCCTTCGTCAATTGCCTAACAGGGATTGATCAGGACTCACCGTGATTGGATACTACAACGCCGTCCAGACCATGATCTAACGCCAATGCAGCATCTTCGGGATGCAGAATTCCTTTGACCAGTAGCTTCATCTTGGTAACAGATCGCAGCCAGGGGATGAGCTCATCCCAATGCATCGATGGATCTGATGATGTGTTTCGTCAGCATCGCTGCAGCCTAATGTTTTCACTCACCTTGAGACATTTTCTCTCCTGAAGTTCGACGTAGATGCGGTGGCAGTTCGAACTTTTCTCTCAGAAAGGACAGTCTTCTACCCAGATACGGCCTGTCTACGGTTATGAGCAGTGCCGAATATCCAGCTTTTTCAGATCTTTTGATAAATGCTTCAGTCTCTGATCGATTGTTTGCTGCATTGTTGGTCATTTGGTCAAAGCCCATTGTGAATAGTGACGATAGCGAAGACTACTCACATACGTATAGCTGTTGCCACCAATCGCTGGTTGTCGGCTCGAGTCTCTGGTGGTTCCCATTCAGATTCAAGTGCAGCTGGTTTGGGGCTGTCTTTCCCGCATGAATGACATCTTCCAGACTCGACGTGGATGAGGACGACAGGCCCATCGAGATCCCTCTCTTGGCAGCAGCTAGAATAGTCGGTTGAGTGGAAATCGTGAGCTCGGCAAAAACTCCATACAACACACGGAGCTCTGGCACCTACCCCTTGCGACATCCAATTCTCCTTCATATCCTGCCAGTTTGTGAAACGCAGAAGGACCGACAGCGAATGGTACATTCTGTCTGCGAGACGGGTTTAGTGTCCGCAGTTTGACCATATAAGCGCCTAAGTACATACCGTTTCCCCCAGATTGGTCGACTTCTCACATCCAGCTTTTCTGGACCGACATCTATCAAATATTTGGGTACTATTCTATATCGTTGTAGGGAGGAGATGTTCTCCCGCAAAGTAATTTCGTCTTCCGCCCCTCCCTCATAGTACTGTCGGACTGCTCTAGGGAGCTTATCGAGAGCGATCTTCGAGACATCCTAGCTCGTCAGCTCGCCGATGACGCCTTTTATGCTCTGAACCTTACCTTCTCGAGATCGGCCACGCTCGCCGGTCTGCTTTGCATTAGAGGTGTCAGATCTCTCTGTCGATTGTCAGGTGCGATGCAGATGTCAAGACGTCCAAACAGTGGATAAAAATGGTCGTTGGCAGACAACTTGTTGATTCGCACACACATCGACTTAAACGGTTTCCAAGAAAACGGGTTTCCAAGTCATGATCGGCTTCAGCCGAGGCATTCAAGATGATTTCAGTTGTGATCACGCCAAGATTACGTGCTTCACTTCCGATGCCCAGGGAAAAAGATGTCTAATTTGGATTTATGCCTAATTATTCATCTCGGTGGCTGTGTCGATTCTCGAACAATTGAAACAGGTGCAATACTCTTCGGCTACTTGTACGATAAATTCGCCGTGAACGGACCAAGGCGATCTCATCAACTTGTCGAAACATCGCTGATTGGGCCAGCGGTTGGTGAGATTGTAAGTTACCGCCGGGAAACGCGAGCGTAAAGCTGTCTTGCGAGCTCAGCACGCGATCTCGACAACCAATGACGAGCTAAAGGAGTAATATCGGTAATACAACGAAGGCTATATCCGCCATCATGACAGCGCCACCACCTATAAAAGTGGCTAAGCCGAATCCCTCTCAACGGGCAAATTCAATCTTGATACGTCCCATGATACACCCTCAAGGCATCGGCCACCATCATGTCTAAACACACCGATGCTAATGGGTACGAGGATACAGCCGTCCTCGATGGCGAGCAAGTGGCGATCCCGAAGGCCTACCGTGAACCTCCGAAGGCGACTTGGAAAGGGCGGATTTGGGACACTTTTGATGCACCTCCAGAGGTACGAGACCTTCGATCGGGCGACATGTGCATGTTCGCTGATTTGATACGAGAAGGAACGGAAACTGCTACTGAAATTAGATGCAGTCCTCCTCTTATTCGGATGCCTGGGATGGTTTGTGAAGGTATGTGTCTCTTCCTATGAGATGCTCATAGGCTTGCTGATGGCGGAAATAGAATCTCGATCAAGAGAATCTGGCTACCGCATTCGTGAGTTGAGAAAGACGATCATGAGAAAAAAGGGTTAGCTAATCTGCTGAAAAGGTTTCCGGAATGAAAGAGGATCTCAACATGTTGCAGAACCAGTATACAACAGCCTTGACCATGTGGTGAGTCGAGCAGTCCGCACTTTCCCTCGATGTGTCACTGGCACTTACACAGTATCGCAAACAGGACGGTCGGCTACTGTATCGGTCAAATTCCCTCGAATATGATCCTCCTTCACGTTTCCCCACGATATTGGATTCCTGCGCTCGAGACGGTGTGGGGTTTGTAAGTATTCCGCTATCACTCGATTCTGCTGTGCACCTGCTGAAGAATGTTCCTTAGATGTACGCTTCTCACCTATCGGGTGACCAACTACAAGCAATTGTACGCTCTGCGATTCTTTGTCGGTCTAGCTGAAAGCGGAATGGTGAGTATTTCAGATCAGGTCAGCTTGCGGTGCTCGTATACTGAGGATTTCTCTTCCTCGCAGTATCCGGCCCTGCATTGGATGTGAGTGATCATTGCTACGTGACGCGACAGATAATGTGGATTAACAATCTTGTCCAGTCTCGGGTCTTACTATAAGGTAAGCTACAACCTCGAACACAAGTCATGTAGACCCTCAGCTGATCAGAATTCTCAGCCTAACGAATTAGCCAAGCGAGCGTCCCTGCTCGGTACTTCTGCTGGGTTGGGAGCCCTGTTTTCGTCGATTCTTCAGGCCGCCGCATACACCAATCTCGATGGCATCCACAACATTGCTGGCTGGCGATGGTAAGTTATAAATCTGACGATAGAGATGTTGTCCTGAACGGTGATCGTGCAGGCTTTTCATCATCGACGCCGTGATCACTCTCCCTGTCGCGTTGCTTGGTTTGGTGTTCCTTCCCGCTGTTCCTGGACATTCGCAAGAAAAACCGAGTTTTTGGTTGTCTCAAGCTGTGAGATTCTGTCGCTCTCTTGGAGCAGGCTATGAACTAACAGCGATTTGTCCTTGTGTCAGGATCTCGATCTGGCGAAAGCTCGAATGGAGTCGGTCGGTCGGGCACCTCAGAAGCCCTTGACTTGGAAGCGAGTCTTAGGATATTCAAAGACATGGCATTTCTACCTTTTGCCTCTCATGTATGTGAGTGCAAAATTTCACGACTACTCCATGGATTCTATCAGAAACTGACTCCACTCGCCCCGAAGATGGTCTGGAACAACTCGATCAAATACACTGCGATCATGCCATTTTGGTTGAAAGATAAGGGCAATCCCGTTCAGAGAGGAGTCGCGGAACGTAATCATCTAGTTGTGAGTGAATGTCACCTTCCTGTCCTAGGGAGTGGCTGATGGAGCAACCGTTCTTCTCAGATGCCCATAACCGGAATCGTGGGTGAAATGACACCTAGCATTGGCCGGAATTCTTACTTTTTCTTGCAGGGTATCGTGACGGGCTGGATAGCAGGATGGGTCTCAGATGGTTTTTTGAAGGGAAAGCGTTGGCCGATCATGGTGGCGTATAACTCCATAGTGTTGGTCACGGCTATAGCGCTAGCCGCTTTGCCTTTGTGGAAGAGCCTTAGTGGCCATTTCGCTCTGTATTGTACGTTCACTTGAGCTCAAACATGAGATTCCAAGCTGATCGAGCTGCCCTAGACTTGAGCGGGGCGTGAGTCCCTCTACTTCGGTTGATTATGTTGACTGCCTATATCTCTGTATGCTGACCGGTTCGTAGAGGTACCAACGTCGCCGGTATCTACTTTGCTTGGATCAACGAGGTCAGTTTGATGAGTATGACCTGCCATTTGAGCTGTTGGCTGACAAGTTGATCGTTCTTCTCCAGATCTGTGGGACCGATGCCGAGAAACGTGCTCTAATTCTTGCGATGAGCAACGATGCAAGCTTCGTCTTGCAGGTGAGTCCATGGGTGGGGGTGTGGTGAGACCGCGGCTGATGAGGTGTTCGTGCAGAGTATCGTTCCCAACTTCGTTTGGAAACAGACCGACTGTGAGCTTCAAGGACATGGCTCAGATTGCTCTGAAATGACTACTGACGCGGATCTCGACACAGATCCGAAAGCTACCAAAGGTTTATGGTACACTGCCGGTCTCTCGATATTTTTGAGTGAGTAGGATGTTCCTCTGCTGGAGAGAACGTAATCTGACAGGCTGGTATTCGGAGTGTTCATCATCGCTACGATCCGCTACCTGCAGAACCGGGATAGGGAATTAGCTATCCGAGCAGCCAATGTAGAAAAAATTGGTGCTCAGACTGACAACGGCGCTGGATATGAGACTTACGATGATGAAGAGAAAAAGTAATATGGAGGATGTGAGGGACGTAGCAGAGTCATATCGCTTTGACAAATTTGTGGGGGTGCAGATGCCCTTATGGACTGAGCGATGAGCTCACTCGAATGACCATCCAGGTACTATGCGATGTAAAGTCAGGAGAAGGGTAGTGAGGAGAAGGGTAGTCAGGAGAAGGGTAGTGATGGAAGCGAACTTACTGCGTTTGAGCCCCCGAAGAGAGCGGCGAAGGTAGTTTTTTGGCTGATATATATCGAGGTAGCAGGTGTTCTTCTATGCATCCGCCTGGAGCTCACTCCTTCGTGTTCGATGAAGAGTGCCATCGATCGAGGTCCGCTTATGTACTGAAGCTCCATCTGTTGCTTCACGTATAGTCTGAAGAATGCGAACAGGCACGGGTCGTTACTGCACGATCTTCCCATTTGCACGCCTCAATCGGTCAGGCTTGCGATTTCACTTGATGCCATATGCGATGATTAGTCCGAATCGTCTCGGCGTAAAGTTTCAGCGAAGCTGACGGATGACCGATGATTCTTCAGTGCTTCCTCCGTAAATACATTCCTCGAAGTTGAGCTTTCCTCGGCTCCCGCATGAACTTGTCGTGCGAATTTGTCGGCCAACCGCCCACCACCATGCGAAGCAGGAGCGATCTCACCGCGTGCGTCAAGAAGGCGTCTCCTACCGCTCAACTGAAATGTCAGCTCGCCTTCCCGAAGAGGTGACACACTGGGTGCGATTGAAAGTGGTCACATGAACAAGAACGGATCGACATCGAAGATATCGGGGCGTGTCGGTCAATTAGCCTATTGCCGATGGTGTAGACGCTTAACAGGTTAGTCTCGAGGTGATTCCGTGTGCCTAGCTGCGCTGACAGCTTCATCTGCTGTCACGATGATTAGCGAAATGCCCAGGCTGTCAAGGCCACAATAACTTGGGCGCCGGCGCTCAGAGCAATGGTGTGCTTGTGCACGGAGATAATAGCCTGACTCGGCACGTTGCATCCTCCGAGTGAACACCACCCATTCGATGAGTAGGGATCCCTTATTGTTGACCGTCCTACGTGGGGTACCCGGGTAGGTGCGTGGAGTCCCGAGAAAAACATGTCGAGGTGCTCCGGACGCTCCGGTCGCCCCTCACCCAGGCTCCCTTCGACACATATATAAAGTCCCTCTTATTCGGCCAGTTCAACGAGGCTCAACGGTGCCAGCAGCTCACTCCACCTCCCCTGCTTTACCTCAGCATCTCAACAAATTCAGTACTCTATCTTGATACAGCTGGACATGCACATCGCATCTCTCCTGGTTCCAGCGATCGCTCTCGCGAGTCTGGCTTCCGGCCAGTATGTCGTCCCGGCTGCAGATGGTTCCGACGGATGGGCTGACGCCCTGGGCAAAGCCAAAGGTATGTCGATGTCTGCTAGAAGAAGAGACTATTGGCTGATGATATGTATCGCAGCTCTGGTCGCTCAGATGACGCAAGAGGAGAAGCTCAATATCACTCAACAGAACAACGATTTCCCCAGGGTTGGGGAGATTGACCGTCTCGGATACACTGGTTTGTTCTATGCGGATGGAGCAGAGGGCATTAGAGGTGCCTCATATTCGTCGGCGTTCCCTCAAGCATTGAACGGTAAGGTCGCACACAGACTCATGCGCATCTACAGGTCCCTACACGATTCGATACTGACATCAGCTGCCAGGTGCCGCCACTTGGGATCGAAATCTGCTGTACCGACGTGCCGTGGCAATCGGTCAGGAGGCTAGAGCAAAGGGTATAAACGTACAGTTTGGTCCTGGTGTCAATCTGATGAGGACACCTAATGCTGGTCGGGGATTCGAATGTAAGAGAGGTTCGTTTGATAGTGTGTGAATAGGAGCTTAAAATGATGGCACAGACAACGGTGCGGATCCTTATCTGGCTGGACAAGCGGGCGCTCAGCATGTTCAAGGGTAAGTGGGAGAACTGTCGGGAACAAGAAAGATACTGACATCACTTCATAGTGTCCAATCTCAAGGTGTCATGTCGACTGTGCGACACTACATCGGTAACGATCAGGAGACAGGTAGACGTTGGACCAGTTCGAATATGGGCGACAGGTCGGTCACTCAAGCTTGCAAGAGAACCAGTACCTGCTAACACCAAACCTCAGGACCGCCCACGAACTCTACCTTTGGCCATTCCAGGACGCGGTCAAGGCAGGCGTCGCTTCCACCATGTGTTCCTACAATGGCTTGAACGGGACCTACTCTTGTGCCGATCCTATGTCATTGGGCAAATGGCTTCACGAAGAGCTCAAATTTCAGGGTTGGGTCCTGTCAGACTTTGGCGCAATCACTTTCGGTGAAGAGATCGATGCAGCCAACGCAGGGGTGGATACCGTGATTGGTGCCACGGCACCACCGTTGGCCGATTCTTTCTCTTTCAGTGGTCAGTCTATGAGCTTGGATGGGGGATGTAGAGACACGGGTCGCTGATCCACCTTCAGCTCCATTCCCTTTCGGGCCGGGCAGTGCATTGTCTGCCGCTGTGGCCAACAACTCCGTCTCGCAAGACCGCCTCGATGACATGGTTCATCGTATCGTTTCCGCGTGGTACAAACTTGGTCAGGACCAGGATTATCCTGCATACAACACAAGCGTGAACTCTCTGTCCAAGGAGCACAACGAACTGATTCGGGAGATTGGCGCCAAGTCCATCGTCCTGTTGAAGAACTCGAACTGTACTCTTCCGCTGAAGAGGAATCAAGAGTGAGTCAATTGACCCCTTGGCTGTCTTCGTGACCAGCAGCGTATCTCGGAACGCATCAAAAGCTTACCAGGCTCGACCTATAGTCTTTATGTCTTTGGCCAAGCAGCCTGTAAGTCTCCGTCCGCTGCTTCTCCACTGCTTATTGCATATCTCGCCTATATCTTGCCTCGATACTGAATCTCGTGTACAGCTGTCGATCTTCTTGGCGCTCCTTTCGGAGGTGGTGCTGGAGCAGGACCCGGTGGCTTTGGCCCCGATAGCGATCAAGGCAACTTCCTTGGCGGTTCAGGGTCATCTTATGTTATCCCGCCCTATCAGGTCACACTTCTCGACGCTCTTAATCAGCAAGCGCGTGAGCAAAACACACAAGTATTCGCCTATCTTGACAATTTCAACCACACCGTGCAAGCCTCTCAAGCTAGCACTGGCAACCTCGCATGGGCTACCTGCCTGGTCGATGTACGTCAGACCTGTGGTGAAGGTTACGATAGGGCAAACCTCACAGCTTCTTGGGGGGGCGATCAGACTATTTTGTCCGTTGCATCACAATGTGCCAACACTGTTGTCATATACAGCGCTTGTGGGCCGTTCAACACTACCACATGGGGCGATCACCCCAATGTGACGGCGATTCTCAATGCTGGAGGCTTGGGCCAGGAAGCGGGGAACTCACTCGTGGACGTGTTGTACGGAGTTGTCAACCCCTCAGCAAGGCTACCTTATACGCTCGCCCAGGATGTGAGTAGCCCAACACGGTTTCCCGTAAGAAAAGGTTCACTGGTATGATGATTCCCAGATTTCTGACTATCCGGCCTTGCCCGACCTCACTATCGAAACTTTGAACACCTCTTTCGTGGACATTGACTATAATGAGGGGCTTTTCATCGATTATCGCTGGTTCGACAAGAACGACATCGCACCGGCATTCGAGTTCGGATTCGGTGAGTTGTTTTTGAGCGTGCTCAGTTGATCGTAATCAGGGACTGACGCCTCAGCAGGTCTATCGTATACGACATATAAGTATTCCAACCTATCAGTGCAACCTTCTACAGCCACGTTGCAAAAGACTGTTGCTGCTAGTTCCGACGAGGTGTTCGACTGTCTTGCGATCATCACTGTCGATATCACAAACAGCGGCCAAATCGGAGGCAGTGAGATCCCTCAACTGTACATTGGCTCACCTGCAGATGGTGCCCCTATCAAAGTGCTTCGAGGGTTCGACACTGTAGGATTGGATGCCGGAGCCAAGAAGACCGTCGAGTTCCAGCTGACTCGAAGGGATCTGAGGTGTGTCATCCCTTTTGTTATGGTTGGAAAGCAAAGGACTGGAAGGCTGATTGTGTGGAACAGCTTCTGGGATACGTACAACGAGGGATGGACCCTCCCCGAAGGCGATCACCAAGTGTACATCGGCGCGTCTAGTCGGGATATCAGAGAGACTGGCAAGATGAAGTTCACTCTCGCTTGACAACACAGAGACATCAGTGTAGAGAGAGATGAAATAGGATCGTCATGACCATGTGTATGTATCATGGTCCATATCCCCAGGCGGCGAAGAAGAAAAGGAGGTAGACATATAAGATATACAAAATACAGCAGACGACTACTCTCTGCTTGATAAGATCTATAATACATAAGGCATAGTTCTCACATTGCGTACCTGGCGATTCGGTGGTGCACAATGAATAAGGAATGGTGCTCAACGACAGGTACTCATCGGGTGGCTGCGATGCTTGCAGAAATCCGAGACAGCTGGAAAAGAGGTAACGGAGATTGTTGCATGCATTTCACCTACAGCAGCATTTTTCACTACAGGAAGATAATCGAAGGAGTATTTCTCCGCGTAACTTGTATATGGAAATTTCACTATTCTCGTTGATTCTGGATACAATTCTGATATAAGCCCAAAAGCTGCTCGGTCAGCCTCGTACAACCCTTGATTTCAAAGCGGGGTGCGATCATGTCGTCGTTACCGTTTCATGCCGCCGAAAGAGGAACGTGGAGCTGGCCTGTCGACAGAGCCCCTTCTTCGAAGAGATTAACGTTTCTCGTCCTCTTCGTCCAATACCTGTCATGGGAGTCCGGTCAGTCAAATGCGATGGGACTATCTATGAGAGTCTTCACTTACGACATGCTGAGCAACGGCGACATCTTTGCCCTGTTCTGCGTCGGCATGAGCGCCGTGTCGCTCGAGGTTGGCGATTTCCGCCCCGATACCCGTAGTCTTGACACCTTGGTATTGCCAGCCCCATCGGAAACGAGGGTTCTATCGTGAACGATAATATCAGTATGGTTCCGTTATTTTCACGACGGCGTTACACTCACCTCGAACAGCTCGTCGACTTCTTCAAGCGATCGTCCCCGGAGCTCGGGAAGCAACAGGACGGCGTAGATGAAGCCAATGCCGGCGATACCGGCGAAAACAAATCCAATGTTGGCGTGGATGCTCTTCATGATGTAAGGTGTGAAGAATGCAGTGAGGAAGGACCACAGAACGTCTTGGGAAGCACCGATCATCATGAGCTTCTTTCGCATTCGCACACCACCCATTTCGATCGTGACGATGAACGAGTGCGAGGCGAAGGCAACCTTGGTTGAGAAGATGAGCAAGATGAAACTGGCGACGACAATGTTCTGTTTGGTCGAATTCGTAGTGATATCCTCGGCGCCACCGTATACGGCGATCAGACAGTCCCAGACAACGAGTGCCGCAGAACCAGCGATGCAGAGCGGTCTTCGTCCTATGGTATCGGTGGTCAGGATGGTAAGAAGCGATCCCAATGCACCACACATGTTGACAATTATTCCGTAGATGAAAGCCTTGCTGCCGAGTCCAGCGTCGACAAGGAAGGAGGGACCATAGGCGTTGTAGAACTGGTTGCCACCTGCTTCATATGCCATGAACATGATACAGGCGTACTGTGAGGAAGTCGTAAGTCAGCTATGTTTCCGCAGAACGTGCCAACGATAGACTGATCACTCACGACAGCTCGTCTCCAGTAAGTGCCACTGAGCACCTCCTTCCAAGAGCCTTGCGAGATCGAGTTGCTGTATTCGATGGCTTCTCGCAAGGCCGCCACTTCCATCTCCGGAAGACCTGCGTCACAGTCACGTTGAGTTCGGAGCCTTCGTAGATTCGTCAAGGCCTCTTCGTGTCTGCCTTTGCTGATCAACCACCTCGGTGATTCGACCGTGAAAAGGATCAAGCTGAGACCGACGAGCGACGGGATTCCCTGCAGGGAGATCGGAACAAGCCATCCAACGGGACCTTGGGTTGTAGCGAAGGCTCTCGCGACACCGCTAGTCAACATTCCGACCGAACTCTGCAGAGGGACGAAAAGACCAGAAAAGAAACCTCGGAGAGGGGCAGGGGAGACTACAAGAAACCTTGGGTCAGCCTGTGTATTGCTATCTTATGAGTGCAGGTTCAACGCACCTTCGGCACTGTACGAAGGGATGACAGCTTCGATCAAGCCGATGGTGACATAGGTAAGGACTCGGCCAACGGTGCTGTGGGATACACATATTGAGGTTAGCCCAGATAGATTGGGAAGACGCACGTGGAACTTACAATTGAATCCATTCCTTTGACGTCAATTCGACTGTGCCGTGAAGCATGAGCATCCATTGGCAATTCACGTCAGGGTTGAGTGGAGCAGGACTATGACTCACTCGTGACGCCGACCAACTGGATGAGACACAAGAAGATGAACATCTTCTTGTAACCGAGTCTTTCGGTCATAGGCTCGAAAATGAAAACGCCGACCATACGACCAAGATAGACGACTGCGAGACGCACGCCGTGTGAGCTTTCATTCAGTTTGGGGAGCCAGGCATGATATCACTTACCGGAGTTCATGATGGCTTTCTTCTCCGTATCGAGTACCATCTTGCCGGCGCTGTTACGCTCGCCGAACTGGTTGAGGAAACCGGGCATGGCTTGCAAGTTGCCAAATGTACCGGTATCGCTGATTATTAGGGTCAGGAACGTGTTTCGACCATATTTATCGCACTAAAGTTAGGTCACACTTACAGACCGAAGGTGAAATCGGCAGTCGCGTACGTAAGAACGCAGAACATGAGGAACGGGGTCACTGACCGCCAGTCAGCGAGAGATGGCATGGTGGATGGACTGCTTGGATGATCGTTGAGTCGAGAAAAGGGGTAGGGTATTCGTCTGTGACGATCGATCGTGTTCTCCTTCACAGAGCATAGTCTTCCCGTTCTTGGATGATGTCGGTTGATGTGTATATATATATATATATATCTATATACTTGATGTATGTGTCTATCCGTTGGGTTGTCGTCACGTCTGCCTGGGTACACACTTCTGATCCTTCACGTGACGATGGATAGATACTCGGGTCTCGGGTCCAATCTTGGTCCGAGATTCCGAGTGAGATCAGATGATAAGCACTTGACCCATGCAGGTGGCAGGTGGTATGATAAGGCGATCGGTGGTCGACTAGCTATCCCAAATGCTTCATTACATACATACAGGACTTCCGTGATTTGCTCAAGCAGACGCTTATGGCAGACAAGAGGACAAAGTCCCCTTCAGGGTGGAGCTCGACTCGGGAATTCGGGTCGAAAGCGGACAAGCATGTAAGACCCTGAGAAGGTAGCTTCTGGACCGCCAGACGTGCTGATAAGTTATCTCTTTCATCCTTGACCCGAGATAGAGATCACTTGACATGGGAAAGCGGCGATCCGGGACCGACATGCAGATGAGTGGAGATCGCCAATCCTTGGTGCGAGCGTATGAAACGGTGAAGGACGGCCCGATCACCACTTCACGACGTCTTGCTGCGACTACCGCCCCCACCCTCATAGGGAACGCAGAGGTATGTCAACTACTGGGTATCTGTCCCGCGTATCGCAATAATGAGCTGCATACAGACACCAGCTCAGTGAAGAAGCGAGCATGCAGCTCGTCACGATGGGTTCCCCGTGCACCAACATCGCGCGTGAGTCTAAACCACTTCTGAGGTAAGTCAAGCATACTCCTGCACGGCCTCTTGAGCGGCACTGCCATCAGCGAATGCTCTGTCTGATAGCCGACACTGCTGGAGCCATCGCAAGACTTTGGTTGATGTTGCGTATATACCAACTGTCAATGAGCGTCATGCATCTCCACGTAGCTGTACCATCTTGTGTGATATGACATTAGATAACATAACATGCATGAAATTTAACCACGGACCGAGGACTACGTCTACAGGATGTTACAGCTCTGTCACGCGGGGAGCAGGATATTGACACCAAGATACTCTCTCTGAATGTGCTTCGCACCGTTGACATACACGATGGTGTCGTTAGGAGCAGCATCCGTTGGGTGATGAGAGTCCGCGATCTGGATTTCTCGCCACTGTCGATTAGTAGGCACCTGCGAAGTCATATCATTCGATTTATCAGCACTAGTACCCATGTCTTCGGAGCCATAGTTCCACTCACCGGCACGCCCTTCTCCCTGAGTCTCTTGAATTCCCGGTAGGCACCTTGAGAATCGATACAGCCTTCTCGTTTGAGCAGCGGCGATTCTGAAAAGACAAGGCTACAGTCAGTATCGCTGGCTTTGCACAAGAGGAGCACGTTTCACTCGCCATAGGCAGGCTCCATTCGAAGATCGCCTTCGGAAGCTTGGAACAGTACGAGTGAGAGCCTCTCCTCCTTCCTTTGGTCCTCAGGAGGATCAACGACTCGGTGCCTAGTGGCTCGGAAATGACCTCCGGAGACGACTGCGGTAAGACTGTCAGCGCTAGCCTTTATCCGTCGGACATGGAACCAATACTCACGTTCAAGGGTTTCACCGATGTTGATGACCAAGGCTCCCGGGGTGTAGGGAACATATCTCCATTTCTCGTCCCGTCCCCAGATCTGCAAGGACGATATCGGGACAGAAAAGAGCATGGTCGTCGTGCCATAATCGCAGTGTCTAGGGTGATGATCCAGCGTGTTGACATCAGTAGCGATACACAGGGAAGAACGAGAAAGACATACCCGTTCATCCTGGTACCTCCTGCTCTGCTGCTCAGTTCATCATCTGCAGGATAGTAGAGAGCCTGACGGAAGTATCCTTGTCCGACCGGTCCAACCTTTGACTGCACCCTGTCCCAAAGGTAATCATCATTGAGCTCGAGAACCTTCGAGAGGAGCTTGAGCAATCGTCGGTTGACCGAGTAGGTGAGATAGTTGCAGAAAGAGACAATCTCGTCAAAAAACGGGTGCATACAAGTCGGGATTCGGTCGATGGACTCGAATTGAGGTGCGTAGTAGTTGAAATGCTCAATGCCATCGTGTGCGCCCTTGTCCCTCTACATCGCATCCTGCATCAGCTATTGGTCAGAAGGCACTCTACGTTAGGCTAACTCACTCTCCAGCCAAATCGTGGCTTCCAGCCAGCGAAGGTACCGGTCTCGTCGGGATTCCAGTGAAGTCGTTCCTTATCTTCCTCGCTGATGTTTCGGTGTAAGTATTGGGCGATGCTGAACTGTCTGTGGAGCTGTACGATAGAATCGTCAGTCACAAGGCAGGCTGTTCACGGATCCTTTTCAGCCTTGCACTTACCTGTTCAATCGAGACACCATAATTCGTCAGGAAGATGAAGCCATCAACTCTGATGGCTTCTCGGCAGGTGTCCACAAGCTGCTGTACCACTGCGGGATCGGGATGATCCAGTAAAGACAGCTCGATTGTTCGCAGCTTTGCCCAGTCAATATCAAGTGTACTGGTCGCAGGTGGGACCCAGTCTTCGACGAAGGGCTTGCCCGGGAGGTCAGGAGCGGGGGGGTTGAAAGGTTCAGCCATTATGAAGTTAGCCTAGATGACGTTGGTGGAGATCAGACGGTGTCTTTCTCGATACCATGAGCTTGACTCACAACGCTTAAATATGTTCGGCCTCGGTGAAAGCATTCTTATCTGATGGTTCGTTTGGTGCAGAGCTCCGATTCTGGTTAGCTCGTGGCGATGTCTTTCTCAGTACAGACAGCTGATTGCAGGGAGCTCCAGACAAGTCATGGCACAATCCGTCCATGCTGACCTGCTTGCAAGATTAAACGTTGTGAACCCGACCAGCTGACTTCGGAAGCTCGGGGTCAGCGATGGAGTGAACTTCGGCTAGGCAGAATTGTAGTCCAGGAGTTCCGTACGGAAAGGTCAGTCGATGAGTTGGTATGCTCAAGCTGACATATCCGTTTGATATGCAGAACACGTCTTCCTGAGGTGGAGCTCCGACCCCAGGAGGACAAATCGTAACCGTTCCCACCCTACGCCTGTCTCAAGGCTAGACGGACTCAGGCACGGTGAAGGGGCTTTTGCATAACCCGGTTCTATCACGTGGGTATGCTAGGTAAATGAATTGGCTTGCCGGACGATTAAGGTAGGCGATCAAGACACTGCTCGGTTCCGTGAAACGACCATACATTCTCGACTATGACTCTATCTGATCACTGTACATGGATAGTTACTGCGGAACATCAATCACACCGGAAGAATGACCTTGACGCCCAGGAGCTCTCGCGAGGTGACCAATTTTCCGCCCACGATTGCTTGGTCCTTGCCGACGGACTGACTAACAGGATCAAGAGGGTCAGGTGCGGTAGCAATGTGGATCTCCCGCCATTCTCGGTTCGTAGGCACCTTCAACGAAGATCCGTCAGCATCGTGGCAAGTCCATGAGAGCTGCACAGAATCTGACTTACAGGGACTCCTTTGTCCATGAGCCGTTTGAATTCACGATAGATACCCTGAGAGTCTACACAACCTTCCCTCTTGATCAGAGGTGAGTCTTGATAAACAGCGATCCAATGGGTTAGCCGACGTAAAGTGCTAGGCATAAATCGATGCGATGCTGAGTGCGTTACTCACCAGCTACTGGAGTCATGCGAAGATCACCCTGACTGCTGTTGAACAATACGAGCGATAACCGCTCTTCGTGAGCTTGATCGGCGGGCGGCTGGTAGACACGATGTCGAGTTGCCTTGAAATGCCCACCAGAGACGATTTCGAGAGTTTCTCCGATATTGATTACCAATGCTCCAGGCTTGTAAGGCACGTACGCCCACTCTTGGTTCTGAGTCCAGATCTGAAGGCAGGAGATGGGGACGGAGAACAGCAGAGTAGTCGTCCCGAAGTCATTGTGGCCGAGCATCCGCATGCCTTTTCCAGCCTTGACGGTAGCTTGATCGACCGGCGAATACAGAGCATGTCGGAAGTAACCCTCGCCCGAAGGACTGCCTTTCGATTGTACATTGTCCCACAGATAGTCGTCGGGAAGTTCAAGAACTCTTGAGAAGAGAGTCAAAAGCCTTCGATTGACCGAGGTCGTCAAATACTACCGGTCATTCCTGATGTCAGCCGATATCGTCACTGATATAGGGACCGATCACTCACTGTGGCGAACGCCTCTATCTCGTCCGCAAATGGAAGGAGTACCTCTGGCCACAGGCTGTGATCCTTCCACTCAGGCGGGTAGAAGTTGAATTGTTCGTAGAAATCAGGGGTTCCTCTTTCCCGCTTGGTTGATGGTCAGTCCAAACACTTTGTGAGTCTCGCTGTGAGGCGGCATCGTGCCACTCACCTTGAATCCGTAAGGGTGCTTGTAGCCTTCCCAAGTACCTTTGACTTCTGGATGAAAGAGAAGTCGATCCTTCTCAGCGTCCGAGAAGTGTCGGAACAAGTATTGTGCCAATGAGAACTGTCGATGAAGTTGCTCGAGACTAACGCCGTAGTTCTCTAGAAACAAGAACCCGTCATCTCGAATTGCTGTCTTGACGGTCTCCACCAGTTGGGCCTGGACCTTGGGATCCGGTGAGTCAAGGAGGGAAAGGTCGACCGAATGCAGTTGTACGAAGTTGTGCTTCTCCTTGGTCGGAGGTGGTGGTACCCACTGTGGCACTGATGGTTTGCCGGGAAGGTCCGCAGAGGGTGGATTGAAGGGTTCAGCTAGCATGGTAGACTTGATTGCAAAATCTGGTTTTAGAAGATCTTTGATCACTTCACGCGGATGCCTTGGCCTTTATGTATGGGCACAATGATCGTATGCAGGCTGTTTTGAAGAGTTGCGGGCTCAGCAATGTGATCGTAGTTGCAAGGGCCCAATCGTACAGGCCACTCAGTCCTGGAGGACATCAAGTGGAGCACCATGACCCGTCCTCCCACACCGGTCAACGTCGGATCACGGGTTCATCCGATATATGCGGTATCTGTCGGCTGTCTCCAGTGTAGCAGATCCTTTTACAGCGAAGGTGGGGTTGAGAACGAACAGAGTGGGAACACAAACAATGCCTCATTGCAGCTGTGTTGGACACGCGGAACCTATTCGTTGCATGCTGAGAGACGTATCTATGCAGTTCGCAAAGACCTGTATCTAACCACGAACGATATTGACTTGTTCAGTGAACCACTCCTTCAGGATCTTGGAGTCACTTCCAACAGCCAAACAATCAAAATCCGTGGCCTCCTTGGCCTGTTGACCGTTATACACCAATCTGGAAATCCATTTGCCGTGTTTCTTAGCGGATTTGACCACCTTTTCGATGGCTTCGAGGAATACTGGCTCAGTTCCCTTAGCGGGAGCGTAGCCGAGTAACGACATGGCGAGGTCGTTTGGACCGATGAAGATCATGTCTGCGGTGTCGTGAAGTTGGATTGTGTCAGATAAAAAGCGCTCCGAGGGTGTGCCCTTCAACATCACTCACCTACGCCCTCGACAGCACAGATGGAATCCACGTTCTCAACGCCCTCCCGAGTCTCGATTTGCACGATTGTCAGGAGCGTCTCATTGCACTGCTTGTTGTACTCTGGTATGGTGAGACCATAGGCTAAAGCGAGGAATGGAGACCCCTGACCTCGAAGCCCACGAGGAGGCAGTTTCGAGTACTTGACCACAGCCGCCGCTTCTTCAGCCGTGTTGATCATGGGTATCATGAGGCCACTGAAGAGAAGAGCATGGTCAGACCTAAGTCAATGTTGAGCCGACATTGCTTCACTCACTGCGCGCCGGTGTCCAAAGCTCTCTTGATCAGATCAGGGTGGGGAGATCGGATTCTGATGATCGGGCTGACTCCGTTGTAAGCGATACCAGCAACCGCGTTATGCATTTGATCATCCCCAACGTTACCTGATCGCGAGTTAAACGGTCAATGTCAGACTGTGGGATCCCGTGATCATAAGACAATGCTCACCATGCTCGCAATCCACGATCACAGCCTGGATCGTTCAGTCAGCCTATGATCTGATTATTCGCAACGTGAGAGACGAACAACTTACGTCCAAGCCAGTCGAAGACACGATTTGTGCTAGCCGGACACTGGGGAGACCGATGAAGGTCATCAAAGCAGTTTGTCCGGTCCTCAACTGATTCATGAGCTTCAGTCGAGGGTTCTGGACGGTAGTGGTGAGAGCGCTAGGCCAGGACATGACGGCGATATATAAGCTATGCAATATGTGCGTAGTACGGGTAAGGCAACGGAAGGGAACTTATGCATCACTTGATTGAGAATGTTGTCAAGCATCCGGTTTTATACAGTCCATTATCTTGATTGCCCAATCCCACCGTGCGGTATTCACACTTGATGGATATCTTTGTCCTCTTTCGGGTACAGCGGTATGATGGGTGGAGTGAAGAGGACTGATCAGAGCTCCAATCGAGCCGTCACGTGGGCAGCGCCCCTGGTAAGATTTGGTTACCTGTCGGGAAAGGGTCTGCTCGAAGAGTCAAGAAGCCCCAACAAGAGGGCGGAGACTATGGTTGGATATGAACAGCTTCATCAAGGGCATAAACATGACCAAAGCTGGTCCGCCAGGAAGTTACATGTCATCAAGTGCATCATGTATTACTACCATGATCATCGAATGATTTGCTCATGAGCGCCGGAATCCAAGGGAAGACTAATGCTTGTTCCATCTTTAAGATCTGCACTTTGCTTAAAATGGCATCCCTCGGCAGGTGCATGAGGGGCCATCCTTTCCCGTGTTTGGCCCAATCCTCCACACTTTGGATACCTTGATCTAGAGTCACAGCGGCCAAAGGATCGCCGGACCGAAGACTCTTGGCTTGCACAAGCAGACAGCACACTGGACACAGGCGATCGTCAGCGACCCCAATTTCACAATCGGTATGACAGCTTGATCGCTGAATATCTCCAACTCACGGAACGGATGTATAAGCATTGACCACATATCGAGGTAATACTGGCCAGCATTAGTAGTAACCCATTGAATTGCTGCGAATGAGCGACTCTGTAAATCTTGTATCCATTTTGATGGTGGTCGATATGTTAGGTTGGCAGGTATGGGTGCAGTCGGCCAGAAAAACGGTTGGGAAAAGGTATACTGAGAGTTCTGGGACCGTCAGAACAAGCTTTTCTGTACGGAATACAGTTGGGCTTACCAGTACTGCAACTGCCAGCAGGCTCAGGATGGAGGAAGCTTCTGGCGTCTCGAGACAGAATGAATATGGCCAATGAGCTGGTAGTCCTTCAACCCATTCCTCGTAATCTCTTTGCCAAAGAAGCAGCTTCAGGTCGTCGGATCTTCCAAGGCCAGCCGGCGTTCCCGTCATCTGATCTACGCATAGAGCAATCAGCCATGGTGGAACCGTCCCGGGAATTACAAGATGGGCTCACATGCTCTGCCTAACAGCTCCGCTAATCTAGCCATTGTTAGGTGGAAAGCGAAGCATGGAGCTAAAGTCATGTCCGGCTCAGATACATGATCGGGATAAGAGAAAGGAAGTGGGGCATCGGCGTGGGATAAATCGAGACTCGGCATCTGCCCTTGACGGACCGAGCACCTGTGAAATACCGGGAAGTTCAGGATGTCTTTCCCTGTACATCGGATGTGTGGACGTACCATCGATCCGCTATCATAACTGAGCCCCAGACCCGAGCACGACGATGGAGCTGAGCAATAGGAGCGAATGTAGGGGATATGTTTCGATGTAGAGCCTGTATGAAATGGCTTTAGCTCACGTGGCCCATTCTTAGCAGACATACGGAAACGGCTGCTCACGATTTCCACTCCCATCCGCGCCGCATCGTGAACTGCTTGACCTGGTCTCCCGTATTTGTCTGCTAAAACGTCATTCACGCTTAGCAGTAGTAGAAGCTGAACGGTCGATAGCGAGCTTGTGGTGAAGTCGTGACTATCCACGGCGCTGTTGAACGCTGACAGTAAGGAGTTGCGAATGGCCGGTGAGACCTCTCGAGACATGGATGCTAGGGTGCAGAGTGCTATTCGCGTAGCTCGTGGGAGTGAATGAGGTTGGCGAGACTCAGGATGATGTGTCACAAAGATCTGCATGAACTCCTGAGTTGGATCTTCCGACCCCAAACTGAAAATCTGATCAGTTTGAGCAGATAATTACGGCGGTCGACTCACCTTTCATGCACAGAAACGACCGGGAAAACAGGTATTATGCGTGTCTGAGCTTGCAATAACACTACTCGCGCAAGTACAGTCAAGTTAGTTCAGACTCTCATTCTGGGTAACGAGCTGGACTTGCAATGGTTGATCATGGTCACGCCCCCGATCTCATCCGCCAGCCTGTCGTTAGCTCTTGAGAATGAGCTTACACTACTAGCACGAGCCGGTCGAGTCGAAGGCGAAGAGACACTGGGCAAAGGCGTCGCTGCTTGGCTGCCGGCGCCGAGCAGGAACCCTGTCCCCTTAGCCCATTGGAAAACATCACTCGCAAGGCCGAGCTTTTCTTCAGCGGCGAGAAGCTGGTCAAGCGCAAGCGGAGTCGACGAGAAATGGTGGTGAACCTGCTGCGAAAAACTAGTCGGACCTGAGCAGAGAAGTCAGAAATCATATTTAGGACCAGGGCTTTCCTCTTGTCCATTTGACTCACCGAGATAGGTATGCTCTTGGGCGATGTTGAACGTGGGATTTCTAGGAGAAGCGGATTGGCCTTTCAGATCCTCTTTGGCGCCAGTCTTCATTACCTTGGCAGCTCTGGGTCTTTCGTCCTGGAATTTCAGTGGGAGCCCTTCCCTTCAGCATCGAAGCCTATCCCAATTGAGGGTTAGAGAAACTCACGGGAGGCGCTTCGGCGATCTTCTGACAAGGTATCCCAAAGTTCTCACAGTGGGCGCAAGCGCCCGTCTCAGAAGCATCGTAGTATTCGCATCTATTTTGACCTCTTGTGTCAGTCGCGATCCCCGCAGCACTTCGGTAGGGTCGTGACACACGCACCTGATTCTGTGTTCTCTGCAATAATCACAAGCTCTCCTAGTTCTCAGACGTTTGTTGGGCTGTTTCGGTGGTGTGCTTCGGCTGGCTTCCGCAACCGGCTGATTGTCGAACTGAAATAATAGGTCCATGTTGCTCAACGACCGAGCGTCTATTGGTTCATGACAAGAGTTCAAGAGACAGGACTAGGTGAGATCCGTGCTTTTACGAGGTCACTGTCGATGGGAGAAAGTATCGCGATCCACATCCAGGAAGGCCTTGTTGGCTTTGAAGATCTTTCCGTGACCATTGTCGTCACTGTGCATTATCAATGACTCACTTCGCTGAGCCCCATTTTCCTGCTTCGCCTGATCACAGATCAGCTGATAAGCACCGAGACTTCAGTGCGATGAAATGCAATCTCAAAGACTGGTCAAGCAGACTCTTCAAGAGTACGATTCATCAAGAGGGAGCTCCCAGATCTGGCGGAGCTCTGAAACAAGTGGGGGGACAATAGGTGGCACGTGATCTGGTGGCCGACTATCGGACACACAGCGACGCGTCTCTACAATCCCGATGTGGTCATTACTAGGGACACTTACCCCATGGTCATGCCCATTATATGGTGGGCGCTATCAAGGAGTCTGGGGAGGATCTATCGCTCGGCGCCGGTCGAAGAAGGGGGTAACCATTCTACCGCTGGTGGCTTAGGTTCAACTCGGGAGTTCGGGTTGGGCAGATGATCGGGACAACCATCAGCCTTGTCCTGTGAATCCTATCATGCTGTCAACATCGACGTCCTTCTCTTTATATATACATATATACCATCGTTCATGGTACACGCAACAAGATGAATCGCCCGCTGAGATTTGTATGCGAACCTTTCCATCGTCGCGTTACCTACAGTCGTGTCACTTCAATAAACATCTAAGATGCCTGCTGTGCCTCCCGGATCTCTCATTCTCGTCACCGGAGCGTCTGGCTTTATCGCGTCGTGAGTAGAAGGTTCCGGATCTGTGTATGTGAAAAGGGATTGTGAGCTCATGCACATTCTTAGCCACGTCGCGAAGACTTTCCTCGATGAGGGCTACAATGTGCGGGGCACTGTCAGATCGCCTTCCAAGGGCGAATACCTTGTCAACCTTTTCAAGGATACCAAGGGGAAGTTCGAATACGTGATTGTCGAAGACATCTCCAAGGTCAGTGATGGATTCTCTCCGCTCATGAGTAGCGTATGCTGATGATCTGAACTCATGTCAACTAAAGGAGGGTGCCTTTGACGAGGCCGTGAAAGGTGTCGACGGCGTTGCGCACACTGCCAGGTCAGTTTCCGACTACGCGTTCCTCAAGTAAGGGCGGTTCACTGACGTAAATCACTCGTTTCAGTCCTGTCACTTTTGCGGCTGAACGTCCCGAGGATCTGTTTGAACCTTCTGTCAAAGGAACTGTCAATGTCCTGAACAGCATCAAGGAAAACAAGTGAGTCAATCCTGCGATTTGCCCGCCCTGGACAGCTTGATGCTCATTGGCCATTTCTAGCCCCAATATTGGGAGAATTGTCTACACAAGCTCTAGTGGAACCGTCAACGACCCGGAGATGCCTTGTCCGGTCAGGTGAGTCGTGCATAACTACGCGTGGGAAGCCGGCTCATAGAACTTCGCTAGCTACGATGAGACAAGCTGGAACATTATCAGTGAGGGGGTATGTGAGCGGTTAGGCGCCAAGGCAGATGGTGGTCACAAGTACCGAGGTGAGTTAACCACTTCAAAAGTCCAGTATAACATGGGCACTGAATAATAGCTCTCAGCGAGTAAGGTCCTCGCGGAGAAGGCATTCTGGAAATTCTTCGAGGATGAGAGACCCTCTTTCGATGGTGTAACAATTCATCCTGTAATGGTAAGTCGATGGCACCTCGATGACTGTTACGAACGTCGCGCTAAAAGCATGACTGCTGGCTATCGACAGACTTACGGCCCGATCATCCACCAATGCGATTCCCCGAAGAGCTTGAATGACTCTATTGCCCGAAGGATCTGGCCATTCGTCAGTGGTCAACGGACAGAAAAGGATCTTCCAGAACCGGGTTCCAGTTTTGTCGATGTTCGAGATGGTATGTATTGTTCGATTTATCCGTTCTCTCGTGCCGGTGTGCTTCATGAGTTCATGTATGACATCGGTTTCTAGTCGCTCTTGCCCATGTTCGATCGATGTCAACTCCCGAAGCTAGCGGCCAAAGGTTCCTAGCCAGTAGCGAGAGGTACAGCGGCAACGACGTCTGCGTGGTGAGTCATTTTGGCTTGGGTCAAAGCTCGATAATATCATTACTGAATGCCGCTGACTCACTCTGGCCAGATTCTCAATAAGGAATTCCCTTACTTGGAGAATGTGCCAAAGGGTGATGACTCGCCTGGGGCTCGAGAGCGAATCAACGCTGTGGCGAACTTCATGGATTCTGCTAAGTCTCAGCGGGTGTTAGGAATCCAATACAGACCCATAGAGGATGTGGTCAGGGACACGACGGAGAGCTTGGTCACCAGATTCGGTCTCAAGGCAAACTAGAGTATATACGGACACGCATGAATACAGACATTCGCTTTGAAATTGTTGAAGCGTGTCAGTAACATCACACCCAGATGTCGACACTCGAGACCATACACCTGAGGTTTGAGAGCAATGGAGATATGCCTGCTGGTTCAGCGACACAATACCATGCTTGGGCAGGACCCATATTGTGCCCGAGGTACCTACCACGTAGCCTGCAAGAGTTCAGGTAACTCGCCTTTGACGCGGCCTTCCCATATGATGTGGATCTCAATGAACATCACGGCAGTCATCCGCCTCATATCATAAAGACCATTACAACTGCTGCATATAACGAACCCTGATACAAATCAAGCTTAAGCTATCACAAACCTATCCTCGTCGACCGAGGTTCGCCTAGACTACACAGGAAGGACGGTTCGAACACCGTGGAACTCTCGCACTTGATATACCTTGCCGTTGATGACCTGGAAATCTTGTCCCACGGTATTCCTAATTGTGTCGGTGGGGTCAACGGTCTGGGCGATTTGAGACTCCCTCCATTGGGCGTTGGTGGGGACCTGCGTATGACACGTGCGTTAGGAATAATCTCTTTCGACAGTGCCAGCTCCGAAGAGACTCACTGGGAGACCAGCTTCTCGCATTCGCTTGAACTCCTTGTAGACGCCTTGATACTCGATACAGCCCTCTCGTTGGATGAGTTTGGATTCTACAGAACATGAAATAACAATATCGACAATCAACTGTCTGCCTGTAGACACAGATGTTTCGAGCGTTTCCAACATACCTTTGATAGGCTCAAGCCTCAAATCTCCGATACCACTGTTGAACTGAACGATCGACAATCGTTCGAAGGTGGACTGATCCGCAGGCGGCTTGTTTACTTTGTGCAAGGTAGCTTTGAAATGGCCACCTGACAGGATCTCAAGCAGTTCTCCGATGTTGATGACGAGAGCGCCCTGCTTGTAAGGTACATAGTGCCATTCCTCATCTTTGCCGTAGATCTGCAAGCAAGACACAGGGACGGAGAACAGCAAGGTTGTGGTGCCGTAGTCTGTGTGACCTTGCATTCTGACACCTCTGGAAGCGGTCTCGGTTCCTTTGTCCACAGGTCTGAAGATTGCATGACGGAAATACCCTTCGCCGGAGGGTGAGCCTTTCGATTGAACGTTGTCGAACAGCCAATCGTCATAAGGGAGTTCCAGAACCCTTGAAAAGAGGGTCAGTAGTCGCCTGTTGACCGAGTAGCTCAGGTACTGCGAGAGACATCAAGCTTAGCCTCAAGGCGAGCGTATTCCCGCCAAACCCTAAACACCCACTTCCGAGAAAGCCTGAATCTCATCCATGAATGGGAGAACACATTTCGGCACGAGATCCCAGTTCTCCCATTGCTTTTTGTACCAATTGAATTGCTCGATACCGTCCCAAGCGCCTCTGGCCCGCTGTGAGGGATATCGAGATCGTAAGTGGCAATTTTGGTACAAGAAGGAGAAGCGGGATCACGTACCGAGAACCCATATGGGTGTTTGTAGCCAGCCCAGAGACCGCTGTCAGGGTGGAATAGGAGTTTTTCCTTGTCCTCGTCGGACAAGTGAGTATGAAGGTGGTTCGCAATGGAGAATTGCCGATGCAGCTACATGTCGTATACTGCTCAGCGACTCCGCTTGCGACTCCCTGAACGATGTACTAACCTGCTCTTGGGATACCCCATAATTCTCCAAGAACAGGAAGCCGTCCTCTCGGATGGCCCTCTTGACTTGTTCGATGAGGTCTTGCACGACAGCGGGGTCAGGAGAATCGAGTAAAGACAGATCGATGGAAGTCAACTTGGCGAAGTTGTGCGTCTCCTTCGTGGCTGGTGGCGGAACCCAATCCGCAATCTTTGGTTTACCAGGGGCATCAGCTGGGGGAGGGGTGAAAGGTGCCGTAGGTGCCATTGCGTTAGATTCTAGGTAGTGATCTGCATATCAAACAAATGGAGACGGCCCGGCTTCTTGCCATTTTATACACACCATTCGTATCGATCAACGGCATGCACCTGGTATATCCTACTCACTCGCTCTTCTGTGGAGCTCTGTCGAGGACATACCACGAATGACACTCTCTGGCTGGAGCAGCCGTGCCACGCTTTTGACCATGCACTGGACAAGTCCGAAACCGTTACATCGAGCCCGTGGCCGGTCCCGTGACGTTACAGATAGAGAGCCGCCCCTGAGATAGTCCTCATTTCCACCCTCCACCGATTGTCCACCTGGCCGCCATCATTTTTATGGCGCTCCGCTTCTGGATTGTCCTCTTGCGTCCTCCCAACCCTGGCAACTTGGATATTTCGCTCTTTCTCTCAATGATATCGAACGATCGCAATTGGACGTATATATACCGATGAAACAGCAATCTTTCAAGATGAATCCGACAACATCAAGACATTCATTCGATCCGACTTCACCCTCTACCAACATCAGCTACAGCAACTTCGAAAATGTCCATCGAGCGACTTCAAAACGACGAGTTCCCCTCCAAGCCATGGAACGGTCAGTCATATACCACACGGATTATTTGTGATAGGTTTGCCAGTGTCTAATATTGGTGTTCGGCTCTTGCAGTGCCTGCCGTCAAGGTACCCGGACCTCTCATCTTCCTGGCTGGTCAGACCGCTAAAGGAGAGATCAAAGAAGCTACGGTGAGTGTTATTGAGCCGGACTCTGCTGGAAATGTATCGCTGAGGTATTATATGGGTACTCTCGCTCCTCACAGCTCACTTCTCTCACCAACTTGAAGAAAGTCCTCGCCATCGGCGGCTCTAGCCCTGACAAGATCGTCAAAGTCAACGTCTGGCTCAAGGACATGGCCGACTTCAACGCCATGAACGAGGTTTACATCAAAGTGAGTTCGGTCATGTTCAAGCAAGTTTCGGTTTCATGCGATTACATTGCTCACTGGAATTCTCCCATCAGTTCTTCGGCACCAACCCGCCTCCTCGATCCTGCATCCAGGCCGGCAAGCTCCCCGGTGGTGATGAGGTAGTCATTGAGATTGAAGCTATCGCTCAAGCTTAGGAGTGATGCGGCAGTAGATAGTAACCAATACGAAGCATTCCCCAATCGCATTGCATGTCCATGGTCGGTGAAATGGTGCTCCGATGATTGAAAATCATGATGCATATCCCCTCCCATGACACAGTGAGAGATCCAAGCAAGTGGAGTGATAAGAACCCCTACATTTCGGGGACTTTGTCTGCGTTGAGCCCCAAGAAACAGCATAACCAAGATAAGGCTATCACGAGGCCTAACGATAAGTCAGATGACAGTCATTTAGCCTGCATCCCGAGTTTCCGAGAATCCGAGTTACCCTTCATTCCAAGACTAAACCCTGTGCGACACGCCGTGCGTCACCTGACAATCGAATTACCTCTTGTTTGACTGGTTGCGCCCGTTTTGTCTTGATAGCGACTTGGGGGGGACATGTTGATAAGCATTACATTTGCAGCTCCGCCCGATCGACTGACGATGGTACCGTTGATAATCATCCTCGACGTCTCTTATACACCATCGAGAGGCCTTTGATGACCCGTGATGACTCTGCAAGATGGCGGAAGTTGAGACTTTACCCGTCCTCTCACCGTTAGATGCGCAACCCGCGTTACCACCCGCAGCTCCATCGCCGCAACCTCTTACGCCCAGACACCCATTTCGATGTTCAGTCTGCTTGAAAAGGTTCACACGACATGTGAGTGGATACGTACCATGATCTGGCAAGGGTGCAAGCTTATGATTTATAACGGATCGAACCTGTGCAGGAAAACCTGAAGCGTCATTCTCACAGGCATCGCAGCGAAAATGAAGGAAAAATCTATTCTTGCGAACATTGCTCAAAGACCTTCGCACGCAGCGATCTACGTCGAAGGCATATACGCAAGCAACACCCTGAAGTGACTCCAAACACAGCTCGCACGCCCTCGATCGATGGCAGTATTGTCCTCGGCGCAAGCTCCACGGTATCAGGTGGTGGCGGAAGCACGCAAGTCGATGCTGTGATCGATGCTTCTCGGCTGCCGTTCTCCTTCGATCTGAGTGGATGGGACTCTTGTATCTTGTCGAATCACTATCACCCAGGCGACGCAAACTTGGATCACACCTCATGCTCAACCCAAAGCAAGCCCAACGAAACTTCGACCCATCATCCATCTTTCAGCATTGAATCCCTCTTGGCGTCCCCCATCGAAGGAGTGGGTACGAGCGCAGCGCGGATCAACCTCAATATAGGTGAGTAGGACGACTTGGTATATACTCGGTACTTGACCGTATCAGCTAACAGAAATGCAGAGGATCTCTCACCAGGTGCCAATCGTGTCTGTCGCCCCAGTACCCTCGGCCCCCGTACTTCGCCTCAAGCCTCATCATCCACCTCCGACGTTGTCATCTCGCAATCTATCATTCAGTCAGGAATCTCTCTCTTCTTCACGAATATATCGGCATTCTTCCCGTTCATCCATCAGCCCACCTTCGATCTCTCTACCGTTCCGGAGTACCTAGTCATGGCCATGCTCAGTGTGTCTATACAGTTTGCCGAGGCGGAGGAGCATGAGGGATCCAAACTGGCAGCGTACTGTTTCCATCGGAGCTGCAAGCTCATTGACGAGGCAGAACAGAAAGATGACGATGATGGGAAAGGTGGACTGAAGCTACATATGATCCAAGCTTATCTGTTGCTTGAAGTGCATGCTCTCTGCTTCGCCCGAGGACCAGAAAGCTGCTGGGGACTGCGATTTCACCACAGGTTGACCGAGGTGAGTCATACTGCTCGATCTTTATTGCATTCCCTCGAGTTCTTTGCTGATGATAACTCAGCTTGCCCGAATTGGTGGCTTGGGAGATCCATACCCGCCACAACCTGTAGATAAAGGGGATCTGAACGCTTTATGGAGACAGTTTGTAAGAGCAGAAACGCACAAAAGGTGAGTCCCACTGAGCGGATGAGACCCGCGCTTGTGTTGATCCGATATTGACGATGTCCTAGGACTCTTTATGCGGCCTACCATCTCGACACACTCTGGTATCACACTCTCTCGGTTCCGCGGGGGATATCACATCTGGAGATCAAAGTAGACCTGCCTTGTCCCGAAGCGGCATGGACGATACCGACGGCTGCCGAATGGGCCTTCCACGGATTGGTCACAGAAACATCGCATAGTCCAACGCGATATTTGGGTGCAATCCGGATGTGCCTGAGTGCAGATGCCACTGAAAAGGGCGTGTCGTTCGACACTTATGGCTGTCTAGCTATGATTCTGTATGCCCTGAGTGGCGTGCGAGAGATGTCTGGCTGGTCGACAGTGACGGGCCAAGTTCCGATCGAGAGATTTGACGTGAGTTGCTTGCTGTCTGTTCTTGGCGCTGCCTCCCGACTGACTTTGTGAATCACATAGACGCTGTATGCTGCTCTGGCAGCTGTCGAACCGATCGTGTCAAAACAAGAGGACACCTCCCCACTGTTTATCCTCACTCAAGCGACTTGGCATATGGCGATGATCGACCTTCTGCTGTGGTCGCCGTCTCACACAAATGGCGTAGTTGAGTTGAACGTTGAGGCTGCGATGGCTGCGATGTGAGCGATTCCCACAGGTGACAGCCCACGTTCGGAGCTGATCGAAATCGCTTGATCTCCTGCAGTGCTCGGCTCAGCAATTCCGGAATTTCGTTCTCGTCGCCCAGCGTAGCGCAGACCGTCGACCGTCATATACGCTGGTTCTTGACTTATCTCGACAAGACCCACGAGGTCTCGCGCGAAGCTCCCTGGATGGCTATATATGCGTTCAAGGCTGTTCTAGTCGCTTATCAGCAAGTCCTATCTGGTAACCACAAACCCCTAGACGCGCTGGGCCTTCCTGATTCAGCCGCGCTGCTAGAATGGATCAAAGAGGTGTTCGCCAGAAGACGAGGATGGTCAGTGGGTAAGATCGCTTTAGATAGCTTGGAGGAACTGGACCATAGGCAGTGATACTCGGTGCATTGGGCGTGATGTACTATTTGGGCTTTCATTCCACCGTCCATACCTCGTGTAGTATAAGAAAATGAGAATGAAAATGGTTGTATGCAGTGTATCACTTGGTAATGATTCCATCGAGAGTGCATTAAACACTGTCTGATATCTACACCCTCGAGCAAATATGTGAGTTGGCCCGCCGGCTTTCAGCAATTGGTAGCTCACCAAATCCTCCTTTCCCGAATTCCACTTTAGGACTCTGGCCAATAGCCCGTTGCAAAGGTGCATGCGAGCGAATGTGACGACAGGCTGAAGTGCATTCCACAAACTCTACCTAACCGGACTTACATTGTACAACCCAAGCCGAACGACCACTACTAGCTAGATGCAGACCTGGTTACGCGATAATCGACCAGAACCGACTGGCCCCAGATTTACTCTCTACGTTACTCTCCTCCACCGGATCTCCATTGTCGACTGCCGAGAAGTCCATTTCGGTCAGCGGCACAAGCTTGCTCTTGCTCCAGAGCTTGTGACAGAAGTAAGTTATAGGGAAGAGGACGATCGGCAGGTAGCTCGTGATGAATGTCGCAGTGTCCCATCCGCCTTTCAAGAAGACATACCATGCCGAGAAGCTGAACTTCGTTAGCGTTCGTACGACTCACGTTTAGACTCACAAGAGGACGACGGTGACCCAACAAAGCGCGTATATGGCTGCGTAACTGTTGCTGTTCAGTCGGTGGTGATAAGGCAGGCGCGATCTCGATATTCCTTGCGCCTTCAAACCTCGGGTGAACCGAGTGTGCATGAAACACATGCCCCACCACATCAGCAGACCACCGGCGGATCCCAAGGTCGCCAGATAGCCGAATGCCTCGCCCGCAGTTGAGCCTAGGGACATGAATGCCAGCGTGGCGAAGATTCCACTTGTTGCGACAGCATATACCGGAACACCATTCGACATTGTACGGGCAAAGAACCTCGGAGCGCTACCCCGAAGGGCTAGACCGTGAAGAGCTCTCGAAGAGGTGAAAAGCTCAGAGTTCGCAGCTGAAATGCCCGACAAGATCAATCCGGCGTTGACAATCGCAGGAAGGACCTTGATACCGGCACTCTGGATAGCGATAACGAAAGGCGAGGCGAGAGCTGTTCCAGACGATAAAAGGAGTCGCTCATCTGCTGAGGACACGGTAATGCCGATGACGAAAACACCGCCAAAGTAGAACAACACGATTCGGAGATAAACACTTCGGATCGCCCTGGGCAGACTGACTCGAGGGTTCTTGGCTTCTCCAGCTGCGATAGCAACAATTTCCGAGCCGATGTAGGCGAACGCAGCCTGTCTGAGGGTCGTCCAGAATCCCAGGAACCGTCCGAGTGAGCCAGAGATCCCTGCATATTGAACGAACGGTCCGGGATCGCGCCAGTATCGAAAGCCAATGGCTGTTGGTGAAAGCCTTTTTAGCTCTGTCTCAGTATTATCAGGCAAGGTGTCGGCCAGTGATCTGACTCACGCTCTTGCCCCTTGACGCCTCCAGCCGAGATGATCACTCCGCATATGATCAATCCGGTGATCAGAAGGACTTTGGTCGTCGATAGCCAGAACTCAGTCTCTCCATAGACCCTCGTTCCAAGCATATTGATCGAGATGGCAGTGAGGAGGAAGATCACAATCCACACGCCGTTGTTCACACTGTCATTCCATAGGTTAATGAGAACCGATAGAGCCGAGAGTTCCGAGGGAAGGAAGATCGTCCAGGTGTACCAGTAAAACCAGCCGAGTGTGAAGCTGAATGACTTGTCCACATAGCGAGCTGCCAAAGTGATTGGACCACCAGGAAGAGGTTCAAATGCGACCATTTCCCCAACGCTGATCTGTATCAGGTTTCCAGATTAGCTACTGCCCCTACTGATGTTGCTCATTGTGACTGACCATTGTCGCCCAGCACATGCTGCCCATGATCGCGAAGCCCAGTAACGCACCAAGCGGACCTCCGTTGGCGAGAGCTGAGCCACTATAGAGGAACAGTCCTGTGCCTCTACCATCTTATCAGCTCTGAATTCGGTCTCGCGACAACTCACAGGACTCCTCCAATCGATAGCATAGTCACATGCCGAGGCCTCAGTCCTCTCTGCAAGCCTGCCTCGGCATCTGCCTCAGACACAACAGCAATGTCCGTGGGTATGTGAGCCTCCTCCTTGGTGTCATCGTGTTCTGCGAATCCGGACATGATGTATTCTGGGCGAATGATTGGGACACCATCATTCCTCCCTCCCACGAGTCTTGGCCATGTGAATATATATCTTTTGTCAGGAATGACATTCCGGCTTCAAACTCGGAAAAAGCGAAGAAACGTCCAGCTGTTAACAGCGCGTCTATGGGTTAACCGGGAATATGTTAAGGGTGTTAGGGGTGTCTAGTCGCTTAGATTGGAAATTTGTCCAGACCGAATCTTCGGAACTCGAAGGCTGTTGAGCAGAGGATATCATTTGTCGTCTGTACCGATAAGGTGGACGGGAGGTAAGAGCAGGAAGTGTCAAGGGAATCTTATAAGCGCGCCAATTTCCATGTGCGCAGCAGTATCTGCAGAATGTCGCCAAAATGTCCTCCTCAAAGAAGGAGACCTTATCACTCGGTTACCTACTACACGGCGGCCAGGCGGACAGTGACACACTGGCCAGTAACGTGTATCCGGAACGTAAAAGCCCAAAAGCCACCACACAAGCAACTGCAGCGGAGCGGGAGTGTCACCCGCTATGTCGTCTTGTCATAGCGGCGGACCTACAAGTGAAAAATGGTGTAATTTTCCGCTTGAACCGGAATGAGTTATCAGGTTGCCCAGCGCCCCGATATAGTCTTCAACGGCTCAGCCTTCTTCTCCGTCGCTTTCGCATGGTGTGAGAGCAATGGGTGGTCGGAGCCTTGGCTGCATACACGCTATGTAAAGCAAGAAAGTGAGCACCGAGGCGCTTCGCATCGTTATCTCGGTCTCTGTATATCAAGGAGGACCAAATGTCATATCTTGCGTAGTACGTGCAGTCCGTCGGTCACCTAATGGGTAGCTGGAACAGCATATGGGTAATGATATCACCTGGTTGCCCTCGACGTGGATTGAGAAGCATCCCATGCAGCAAGCCTGGTACTGAGTCGTGATATGTCGAAAGTCGGGGGAAGGCGAGGATGATGAGGTCGACGGGTAGGGCACCTCCACAACCAGGGTCTATCTAACTGGGTCCACAGTGCACATTTGCTCCTCTTTCTTGTTGTCATGAGTGTGAACATCTTCATTGCTACGCATCTGTTCCGCATCTGTTCCGCATCTGTTCCGCACGCTTCATGCCCTTTCCTCGACATCACGTCTGCGCGCCGCGACTGGCCCGCTGCAAGCCGACGCAATGCAAGCGGCTCTACGCTACCGCGCAAACACCTTCTTTAGCCATTCATACTCAGCACCTGCGAGGAGGGGATTGCTCGCTCAACCAATTCATTATATCTCAAACGAGTCATATAAGACAATTCACACCTTTGCTCAGCGACCACCACCGAAGATCAGGTCACGTCCTGCCATACGTCCTGCCTTATGACGCGTATCCCGATGCCGCTCGGAGAGCCGACGCGTCTGCCGAGACCGTTGATTCGACAACAGCGAGAGGGGACGGGACATTGCTGGTGGTACATATGGTGATGGAAGATGATGGGGGCCTACCAGACTTTGTCGTGTGTTCAGGCTTCGTCATAGATCCACAAGGAGTAGGGGACAACGAACAAATCCTAGTGACATGCTCGCATACTTTGGACCAGGTGGGTTTGAGCGTGACATTCGCGATCATTGACTTTTGCTGAATGGGAGCAGATCTCTCTACGATACCCTCAAAGACGCATTCACTCATTCATCCTTCCATCGACCCCGACGGTACCCTCCCTGATCCCCATCAACAGCTTTCTATCCTCCTCTGTCTCGGACCTGTTGATCTGCTCCATAAGCAGGCCTGAGATCTCTCTGCGTGCGCTGCCTGTTAGCCCATTCCCGATGTACAAAGGTCAAGATGTGCTTGTTCACGACTACGAGGGCGTGAATCGTCCGGGAAAAGCTCACGACAATGGACTATCAAGGGCATGGAAAAAGACAGAGATGATGGGGTACAGAGGATACAATTGGCGAGATGTTCTAGTGAGTTCGGTGACTATATGATAATGGCGCACACAATCGTCAGGTTTCGCTGAACGTTCGGTAGCCTGGCACATCCTCCTCCTTGCCATACATCACATACTCTGATCGACCGACATCCGGCTCCTCGGGTGGTCCCATCGTTGATGCTCAATCAGGTGCCGTGGTGGGTGTGGTCAGTGGAAGCAGAACCATGAGCGCGGTGGAGGGGGAACGTGGTTATGGTTCTTCGGCGGAAAACATCTTCGAGGTGAGCTGGTCGTCAGAGGTTCAATCCGCTTGTACTCTTCTTGACTTCTGACTTATATCGGCCAATCATCTCAGCTTTTCACCCTTCCAGGCTTTGTCCCATCTTCTGCCAAATATCGCACCGCATAACGCTGTGTAACTCACTCCGCTGGTCATTAAGACAATCGCCCACAGTCATCTCCATGATCACACGCCCCTCTTCCACTCATACCGGGTGGGTGCGATGTGCCGGCCGCTCCCTTTTGTCTTGTTCAGCATACATCTCGCCGTTCAATCACACCCGATCTCGCGGAAATTTACCAAAAGCTTTATAAAATCCCTTTGTGTTCCTTTGCCCCGAGAGCACACGCACGTCACGCAGTAGTATCATCGAATCTTCGCCTGTTACTTCACTCGCCAGCCGGTGAAAGCCATCCAAATTCACCCACTTTGGCTCCGCTCCGCTCCGCTCCGATCACGCCTCACCCTGATTAATTCGAGCGTCGAGATCCGTCTCGACCTTGGTCTTGTAACCCTTCCACTTTCGGAGCGTAACACCCTCGGTGAAGAGCTCCTGGATCTCGGCAGGGCTTCGCTGCATACTCTCAGGCATGATGAAGTAGGCGAGGATAGTACCACTATCAGGAAGCGCAAAGCGGAAGGTCACCCGGTCGATTAGTCAGCTCCGAAAGTTGATGCGACATGTAGTTGGAAGACCACTCACGGAATACCGAGAGCGACGAACAAGAACGCCGTCTTGACCTTCCATCTAGCGAGCATAATAGGGACGACAAAGCTGAACATGACAGCGTATCTAAGTTCGACGAATTAGCAATAGTATCTCCACATTTCGCTCAATCTGGCCCAATCGGACTCACAGATTGCAATAGGCTAAACCCCATCCGACAGCCCTCGCTCTGAATCGCTGCTCTGGCATCTCGGACAGGTACGCGTACGAAGTGGAACTCTGGAAAGTGTTGCAGAAGTTGGCAACGACACCGGAAAAGACAAGTACGGCGCCAAGTTTCGGATTCGCGTAATCGAGGCATCCGACGATAGCCATTAGAGTTACACCGCAGCAAGCACCGGTGAAACCGAATAGAGTCATCCGCCTTCGACCGATCTTGTCGACAAGAAGCGAGTCGGCGACGACAGCAGCAAGGCTGCAACAACCAAGGATGACGGTGACCAAGAAGGAGTCCTTGTTACCGGCGAGTTGGAAGAAGTAGGCCGAGTATGAGCTGAAGACCGAGAGACCGATGAATTGTTGGAGCACCTAAACAACGACATTGTCATCGTAAGCAATGACCGATGTCACATCGAGTGCCATCTGTCTGCTCACCTTTGGCCAAGAACCAATCAAGAATCGCTTTCCGTTGAGACCCTTGAGGATAGCCAGGGGTCCATGCGCTTTGGTCTCCCGATCCCACTCCCGCTGCTGCTCGATGGTGGCCTCGATAATGCCGAGTTCTCGATTGATGTCGTACCCCGGAATATGGGCGAATTTCTTTTCGAGAGTGGACCGGGCCTTGTCGAGCTTCCCCTTGGAGACGAGCCACCCTGCAGATAGATGCAATGTCAGCTTCATCCACCTGCTTGCCCACGTCAGGACAGCTATCGGTCTGCGTTACTTACATGGCGATTCCGGGAGGAAAACGAAGATGATGATACTCAGGCCGATCATACCGAACTGAGTGTAGATTGGCGTCTTGTAGTCCAAGGGGTGTGAGTCGGATCGGACCTTGAGAGTGACGTTGGCCATGAGTCCTCCGAGAGAGAACCACCTGCGATCAACCCGCGTTAGAGGCTCGAGCGATCCTATTGACTTGCTCTATCTCACTCACAGACTGTAGGCGACAATCAAGAAACCTCGAATCTGTCCGGGGGCGTGCTCGTTGATGAACTAATATCTGACGTCAGCAGCGTGTCGGGAGACCATGACAGCTTCCACTACTCACAACCGGCAGAGTCGCTTGAACCGCACCGATACCGATGCCCGCGATCAGTTTGGCGATCGTCCAGTGCCACCAGACCGTAGCAACGGATTCGACGATGGCGGCCTAAATTGTCAGGTCAGGTGTGCCCATCATTGCGAATGGTTTAAGGATCACTTACGATGGTGAGGAGAACCATGAACGTATACATGGATCCCTTTCGACCGAACCAATCTGAGACCCAAGGGATCGAGAATTGACCGACGACTTGTCCGGCGCTATGTAGGATACTGTGTCAGTACGAATCCATGCGGGACCGGTCTCTCATGCTCATTCTTCGTGCTCACCTGTATAGACCGCCAAAAGTAGAAACATGGGGTGCTTCGAGCTTCTTGTGATCACTAGCGAACTGCTGGATGAATCCCTTGTTTGCGATGACACTCGCTGATAGTTGATGCTGGAAACCTGATGATATTGCAATTTGTATCAGACACTCTTCTTGATGATAGCTTCTACCTTGTCCTCCTCCGATTTCAACCCCACTCACCATCGGTCGCTGCAGCAAACCCAGCAATGCCACAAATCAATACGGATCGCTTGAAGACACCCATCGCTTGGAGAACCGACAGCCTGTCGTAACTCGACTTGAGCTGGACATCGCGGATCTTCTCCGGCTCGTTCGCGTCGATGGCATGCTGAGGAGCGTGCTCGTACGTGATGACATCGCCTTTCTCCTCGGTGGGAGAGATAGAGTCGTTCGTGTTCATGACGAGACGAAAAACAAGAATATGAGGTTTCGAGTTACTCGTCGTGGGGGACGACCTTGTTCCAGAAAAGTGGGGACCCATGGACCCGATCTGCCCCCAGATCTTATACTGCTGCTAAATCAGACACTAGAGAGAGAGCTCTTGGCTATTAGACTACTGCACAAGGGGCCCGATGCGCAGCGATCATCACTGAAGGAGTCCCGATACGGAGGCACAGAGACCGGTGTCTCCGGCCTGTTGACCCGAACATCTCGAGGAAGATCCACTTGGGCAGTAGAAGGGAGGACTTGGGCACTCTGTCGGTGCTAAGACGTACCATGTGAAAGCCGTACACCATGCGCAAATGCTAGGCTAATCAGACCGCCACGTAAATAACTGGTAGTCGCAAATCACTGTTGAACCCGTGACCGAGAAGTGCGGAACCTAACCCCCCATTTCGGGTTCGGGTGAGTAACTGCTTGTGCGTTACGGTACATCGTCTCATCTCATTAAATTGCACACGTTGCAATCAAGTCCCCCACGGGATCCCCGAAAAGGTACAGTCCTCTCTATGTGGCGGTATGTGAGAATGTGGGGGGGGGGGGGGGGTGTTTCCAAAGAGGAAAGAAAGTCACTACAAAAGCTTGGGACGCCAAGGAGTTACAAATAGCGTCGTTCCTGAATCCACGGAAATACGGAATATCGAAACCGTCTCCGAGGAGAATGTCATCAACCAAAAAGTAATCGATTAGAGTGTGGCTTTTCACTGAGCAAAATCACGTTATCGCCCTCGCGCGCTAAGGGGCATCATGTGCCCCCGTGGTGTGCCTCGTCTCAAACACGAGTCGCGCGCGGCTGTCACGCCCGCAACGTGATTCCCCCGACTGCCTATCAGTCTTGATCTGATCTGCCCGATGCCGAGTATGGTATGTTTTATTAGCCGAGCATGACTGCGTGCGGGTGCATCTTAACACGGGACCTATTGGACTCCGATGTCGGACTGGGGAGGGAAGGTGACGAATGACCCGGCGCTGTGAACGCCGGAGGATCAGTCGAGCTCGCGAAGCCCCCACCTGTTGTGCTTTCTCTCCTGGTTCGCTGCCTGGTCAGGTTTCTCCGACGATAAGACGGCAGTATCCACTTCGATTGATCGGTTCAACACGGTAACACGCCTCATAAGATCTCCAGGTGGGTCCTAGCACATACAGTACGAGTACCTGGGATTTGGCAATGTGAGCGCCTGAAAGCAACAATGAGGCTCGAGAGAGGCCTTCCTTCCGGCCCACCTGCTTGACTGTTGGCGAGTCGGCCCGAGTCGATGTTGCGTCCGCGTCTTGATCTGCCGAACTTGACGATCGATCAGAGTGAGCATTGTACGGACATACTTGAACCCTCGCCCGATCTGATCGATACCGATGGGCCCGAAAGATCAAAAGTTGGAAAAGAGCGCTGCAACAGGCCCTACAGAGATTCCCATCGAATGATACTTGAAGAATCTGACTTCTTACTGCAAGTTCATTCTGTTTTGTGACCAGTAAAGACGCACATACAGACTGCGGTAGGCCCCACCACCAGAATGTCGCAATCTTACGCTCGTCACACCAAGGAGGTGACCCATCCCCTCTTGCCAAACATAGTGAGTACAACTAACCTTATAAGGTGTGGTTTGTACTACGTGTTCTGAAAGCTGAATGCTGACTTGTTTGCATGTTGCATGTCTAGACTTCACGACGACTGAACCTATTCAACGATGGGCACTATGCAGCTTACAATCTGTCTTCGACTCTCGATCGAGCTCGAGTTGACGGCGATGATTGGGTCAACATGACGGCTTGGTCTGCGCCGGGCTTGACCAAGCCTACGTTCGAAGAAGCGGTCACGGCGCTGCGATCCGAGGAGACCAAGCTGTACCGAAAAGGAGACTGGCTGGGCCCTAGTTGGACGAACCATTGGCTCAAGGTGGAACTGAAGATCCCCGCGGACTATGCCAAGTCCGATGAGCCCGTGATGTGTGAGTCAAGCGCTTCGAAGATGAATGATGGTGTTTTGGCGACAATGTACATGTGCAGCGCTGATAACGATGGCGATTAGTTGAGTTCGACCCCGGTTGCGAGGCTTTGATATACACCTTAGAAGGTCATCCCTTGCATGGTGAGTCGCTCATCGACGTGACTTTGTCGTGAGTGGGGCTAAGCTTTACTTTTCTTCCAGCCATCACTGGTGGACCCAATTCGACCAAGGATGGAGTAGTGGGCGACCAAGAAGACCGAAGGGTCGAGCATATCATTCCTCGGGACGCGGTCAAAGCCGGTCGATACGATTGTTACATCGAGATCTCGGTGAATGGCATGTTCGGTTTGGGTCTGAATGGGTTCAGGCATCAGCGGCCGGACGTGAGTAGACCCCCACAAGCACACCACTCAATGCAGCTTCGCGTCTCTAAATCGCACTATGCTGATGGCACCGTATGTATCTGTCCACATCTTCAGATGAACGTTTCGTTCCAGCTCATCACCGCGGACATCGTTCTCATCCGATCCGAAGCTCGAGCATTGCAGATCGACTTCCAGATCCTCAATCAGCTGGGAAACCCCCCAGAAGGGGGAGAGAGCTCAAGCCTATCTCGACGAGCGCTCCGAGCTGCCAATGAGATAATGAACCGATTCAGGCGTACCGACGGCGATGAAGAGGATGGCTCGCTGGACGAGACGATTCGCGCATGTCGAGAGATTGGATGGGAGGTCCTGGGGCCGCTTGATCCGGAGAGCGTGAAAAGCCTCTGCACTCATGTGCAGGACGACGATGAGGAAGCGACGATATGGGGTATCGGTCATTGGTAAGCCTGCGGATTAACACATACACGTGAGGTCGTCAAATCATCGAGCTGAACCTCACATACCCTTGCCCAGTCACATCGATACTGCTTGGCTCTGGCGATACTCTCAGAGTCAGCAAAAGATCGCCCGATCGTGGTCCACCCAAGTGGACCTAATCGAGAGATTCCCGAATCACCACTTTGCCGCGTCGTCCGCCCAGCAGTACGCCTGGCTCGAGAAGCTTTACCCTTCCCTCTTCGAATCGGTCAAGGAACAAATCAAAGCCGGTCATTTCCACCCTGTTGGTGGTGCGTGGCTTGAGCACGATTGCCTCCTACCTTCCGGCGAGAGCCTGTGTCGACAGTACCTTTACGGTCAGCGGTACTTTCAGCAGAAATTCGGCGTACGTTGTCGAGAAGCCTGGTTGCCCGATACGTTCGGGTATGCCAGTCAACTCCCCCAGATCTTGCGGCTCTCAGGCATTAACTACTTCTTTACGCAAAAGGTGGGCATAGTCTGTTCTACAACTCGCTTTGAATGCCGCTCAATTATACTTTTTACTCAGCTCTCATGGAACAACATCAACGTGTTCCCATACTCGACTTTCAATTGGGTAGCCCTTGACGGTAGCCAGGTCCTGTCGCATATGACCCCCGTCGACACGTATAATGCCACAGCAAACTACAAAGAGCTGCTCAAGGGGGCCACCAAGAACAAGAATCTGGGAGTGACAGACGAATGTCTCTTGCTCTTCGGGAATGGTGACGGTGGTGGTGGCCCAACCCCAAAGATGTTGAACAAGGTGAGGATGCCTGGAGGAGGAGGACAGTCGAGGGCAAATGAAAGGGAACTGAAGCAGATTCTGTGATCGCTTCAGCTGCAACGACTTGGCTCTGTCGCGAAGAATAACCGCGAGATGCCATCCATGAAGCTCGGCAAGGTGTCCGACTTCTTTGACCACCTCTGCAAAAAGACCAAGGGTGGCAAGCTTCTTCCCACATGGCGAGGAGAGCTGTACTTTGAGCTTCATCGAGGGGTGAGCAAGGAAACCCAAAGCCCATTCCCCACGCACCGTTCAATATGAACAAACGATCGAGCCACTCACGTCTGATTCACTTGTTTCTGCAGACATACACCAGTCAGGCTGGTTTGAAAGCGGGTAATCGGAAGATGGAAAAGCTGCTTCGAGATGTCGAGTACTGTGCCACCTTGGCATCTCTCCACGTGCCATCGTACAAGTATCCGCGGTAAGCCCGGGTCTTTGTTCGGTCTTTCCCATGAGTCGGAGTTGGGTCATCGCTGATAACCGTCTGATTTGTGGACATACAGAGAACAACTCGACAAGATCTGGCAAGATGTCCTGCTCAATCAGTTCCACGACGTTCTTCCCGGTACATCGATCCGCATGGCCGTCGATGATGCCCTTGAGATATACGAGCAGCGCCGCGCTCAAGCACAACAACTGCTTGACGAGGCGATCGCCGCGGTGCTCAAGGGTACTGTGAAAGTCAACGGACATGCTGTTTCTCAGGCGCCCATCGTGCTCGACCCTGCTCGACTGACTCGAGTCCAGGTCGTCCCTGTTCCACGGAGCCAAGGGAGACATCTACCTTCAAGTCAGGACGTTTCCTCGAACGACCAGGTGGTGCTCGGACTGCTTCAAACCGATTCTACCGGTGTTGGCTCTTTCATCTCCTCTGACCAAGTTACATCTTCACCCAGAGCCGCGCAAAAGGGTGAAAACACCTTCAGCATCGAGAACGGCGTGCACAAACTCATCATCTCCAACGGCCGTATCACCAGCCTTGTCGATCTCGCTTGGCAGAGAGAGCTGTTGACTCCTGGCCCTGGCGCCGAGACTGGCGGTCTGATGATCTACGATGATTTCCCGCTTGCGTACGACGCTTGGGACGCCGAGATCTATCACCTCGATTGCGCGACCACGCTGTTCTTTGACCATGTGGAGGTCGATGCCGATGGCCCCTTGCGAGCGAGCTTGAAGGCGATCAGTGTCTTCGGCAAGAGCAAGGTTGAGCTCACGGTGCGTTGGTTACTCTTGTATACCCCCTCTATGTTAGTTGATCTCGGACTGATCAAGCACCTCGTAGATTTCGCTCGACGTTTCGCTGCCCGAAAGCGACCTCTCTCCCATCCGCGTAGACGTCCACGCCGACTGGCACGAAAAGCACAAGTTCTTGAAGTGTGAGTATACAAGGGATGGGGACACTTATCACCGTTGGTTGCTGTGCTAACAAATCCTCAAAAAAGTCGTCCTGCCTGTGGACATCCATGCGCCCAGTGCGACATACGGAACTCAGTACGGCTTGATCGAACGGCCTACGCACCGAAACACCACGACCGAGCAGGCCAAGTTTGAAGTCTGTGGTCACATGTGCGGTGATTTGAGCGAGCCTGGGTACGGAGTGACCATTGCCACCGATTACAAGTATGGCTACTCGGTTGAGGGCAATACAATGAGGTCAGTGACGTGTGAGGTCTCCCCCTAGAGCCCTGTGCATTAGCTGACTGAGTACCCTACCCAGGCTCTCACTGCTCCGATCAGCGACTGCGCCCGACCCCGAGCAAGATATGGGCGAACACGACTTGTCATTCGCGATTATCCCTCACGCAAACCGATTCATCGAAAGTGGGGCGTACAAAGCCGCCATGGCTTTCGTCAATGACGTTCACGTCGTCACGCCGTCAGGTAGTGGCGGTGATCTCTCAGGATTAAGGAAGACTGCCTTTGAGGTTTCCGGTGATCGCAGCGATAGTATTATCGTAGACGCCATCAAGCGAGGAGAGGACGATGCCGATACGCGAAAGACTGTCGTCATTCGGATGTTCGAGAGTCAAGGTGGTCGTGCTTCAGGAAAGCTCAAGATGTAAGTATAGCTACAACTGCCTTGCCTCTTCTTTTGTAGGACACGGGAAGGAAGCTGACGATGATCCGTCAGAACTGGCGTTCAGCCGCAGTTGTTGCAATGGGTCAATATCCTCGAGGAGAAGATGGAGGATGAACCAGAAGTGCAATGGAGCAGGTCGGGAGATGGGGTCGAGGCGGAAATTTCGTTCAGAGGGTTTGAGCTTCGAACGCTTCAGCTCGTTCTGTAGAGATTGAGACATGAGATGCAAGATGCAAGATGCAAGGGCTGCTTGCCCGCAGTGCAAGTCGTGTCGAACGTGGCTACGTAATAGCTCGATGAGTATGACCATCGATGCCCCGACCTATCAGTCGTTCGTTCTCCTCGCTCTTCACTCTTCCAGTCTTCTTCTCCCTGCGCAGATGCTCCGATCGTTCGATGCCAAAATCATGGCCAAAGACGAACGAGACTTCCTCGAGTGATAACCTAATAGACATCAAGCGTTGAATCGTCAGTGCGGGCATTCTACGCTACGCCGTAGAGATTGCCCATACGCCCTACGGGGTTCTGAAGAAGCAAATATGGATATGGTGTCGAGTAGAAGCTGTCGCGACTGAGACTCACCCTGAAGTCTCTGGGTAACAGTAGTAGCAGAACGTCCAACCCAACACACAAAAGAACGCATACAGTATGAAAGCGCCAGCGGGAGTGATCGCATTCATCAGTGACAAGAAGGTTCCGGCGATGATTAGGTTGCCGGTCCTAACAATAAGAGACAATGATCAGAATGAATGCGATCTGATTCATCGAGATAATTGTGCACTCGGGCCAAAAATTTCAGCCATGCTTACCAGCAAGTGGCGGTAGATATGCTGGCCCCGATACCCCTCAATTCCAGTTTGAACAGCTCTCCTTGCTGCCATGGTATATTGCCCAGTCCCGTCGCGTATCCGGCCACGTACAGTAACATGGAGAAAAGGACGCAAAGAGCCATCGATCTGGGGTAATCGGATCCTTCAACAAGGACGCCTCCGGTCTGCGATGTGAGTCCTGCAGTATGGGGGGAACATAAGTCAGCTGTGTGCGCAGATCGCGCTGCGCGAACAAAAGCTGACTGTTCAGATAAAACGATATGAGGCCCAACGCCACTACCATGATGGGCAGGGTCCAGAGCATCGTCTTTCGCCGTCCAAGAGGATCGACGATCTACCGGAAGCAAATCGCGATACAGTCAGTGATCGCTCTTTGGCTTCCAGGTCGAGAAGGAAGGAATCTCAGTTGGAGTCCTAGACTTACTCTCAGAGCCACAAGGGTGAAGAGGAAATTGACGGTGGCCACCATGGAACCGACGGCGGTAGCGTTCTTGAAACCGAGTACAGAGAAGATGGTGGCAGAGTAGTACCTGAAAGTCGCGAAGACAGTCGTGGTGATCAGCAGCGACTACCATTTTTATCCCACCTGCCCCGCCGCCCTGTGATCGACTGTGAGTGGCGCCATGAGTCGAATGAGGATGTGTGAGCGCTCACATTAGAGTATTGAATCCGCTGAATTGCTGTAAAGCTTGCAACGCGCAGCCAACGACTGACGATGAATCGATGTCAGCAAACAACTTCTTCGCCGGTCATTTACGCAAAGTGTCCTCAGGAAACACGTCCTACACGATAAAGGATACGTACTCAGCGCTCTCCTGTTTCCTCCAACCAGATTCAAGCTCCTCAATCTCTGCCCGAACGTCGTCCGCTCCGTGACGTCTCTGCTTTGCTGGACCGCCTTTCGCATGATCTTTACTTTTCGGTCGATTTGGTACGAATCGGCAAGAGGGTAGATCTTGGAAAGGATGCAATGCGCTTCTGGGATCTTGGAGCGGAGCAGGAGGATACGAGCTGGATCGGATTGGCTCGCCAATTTTCAGCGAGTGGTTATGCGTTTACAGGTGCATATGGACCGTGCAGGCTTCACTCAACAGTAATAGCTTGGACGGAACAGTATGAAAATATTGTTTTTTCACTCACGCGATTCTGGCAAGAATCCGATCATCGCCAGCTGCACGATAGCAGGCACAGATCCCAATCCGACAATCCACCTCCATCCGCCGTCGACATTCTGGAAAGCTGAGCCGATGCCTGCGAATTTGTTAAACCAAGATCAGACGAATCGATAAGAAAATACAAATGGCCAGAAGGGAAAGTAAGCGAGAACGATAAAGCTTAGACAACCGACGACGACTTTAGAACAGAGAGTTGGTTCACGTACCGTACGCTACTACTTGTCCGAAAGTGACAACGACCGCATTGATGGTCACCAATTTCCCCCTCACTCGTGTCGGCGCCAGTTCACCGATGTACAGCGGGACGATGCAGCTTGCGAGCCCTACGCCTAGTCCGACGACGAAACGGCCCCATATCATAGGATTGACCGAGTTGCAAGTCTGTGAAGCTCGAAGCAGTTCCCATGAGGTTTGTAAGAGATTGGCCTACGGCATAGAACAGGGCTCGGAAGGCATCCTAGCACCAGACGAGAATAGTGATTTGAGTATGTGCTCACCCCTTGGATCAGCGAGCCCAAGATGAAAACGATATTGGCAATGACAATGACCATCTTTCTGCCGGTATAGTCTGACAGTCCACCAGCTAGCAAGCCGCCAATCAAAGCGCCGAAAGTCGTTGATGAAGTGATGAGCTCCTGTTGCATGGATGGTGGCCCAACAAAATGTACAGAAGGGAAAGGGCGTGAGTGAGGTCGACAACATGGTCCACAGCGGATACAACTGTGTAGAGATGACCACCCACCTTTTCCCAATCCGTGAGGGCTGAGCCTAGGTCAATGCCTATGCTTACTAGCACTCCAGAGATAGCGGCGGTATCGTAACCTGGAAAAGACCATTTCGTTTCAATTCATCGACGAAGCGTGACATGTGAGCCTCAGCCTCAAGGGCCATCAGAAGGGCAGGGCAGAGTTTGAGGCTGTGATATACAATATACGAGGGATGATGGAATCGGCTCACTCACCGAATAGTAATCCTGATATCGCGGCAGCACAGACGAGTACCCATACAAAGGTGGTAACGCTACCCGTTGTCATTGCCATTGCAATTGCCATTGCCATTGTCAGTGAAGTCGAATGATGAAGAATGAATCGTCTTCTTGTATTCGCTCTTCTTCCGCGGGATCTCGAAGCTCGAGCTTCGAGCCGGCATGGACTTGACTCACGAGTCTTTCCCTTCGACAGCGACCATACTCTCATCCACTTCATATTCCTCCTCCTCGTCTCCGTATTCAGGTTCGAATGAAAGTCCATGTCCGCTTATCATACCTGCATGATCTCCGATTGCGACTGTGAATGCGTCTTCGTCCTCATCACGAGGTAGCATATCATCTTTCCTGGAAACTACAGGACTCGGACTCCGTTCACCTGACGTTATGAAAGGTCGTTCGGTCTTATGGTCTTGTTCTTCGTCATCGTCGAGGGAAGAAGGAAAGGATAAAGACGCGATCTGAGGGTGAGGATGTCGCGTTCGGTGTTGAGGGGACGAGGTTGACGAGTTGAGAGGAGAAGAGGATGATGATGCGCGCGACATCGCGCCTGCTCCTGCCTCTTGTCCACAGGAGCTGACGATTGACGGACGCTAGTAGATGTTTCCGCTGCAATGAAAGACTGATTCATCAAGGGCAGAGATGACCATTTTTCGAGTCTGGTTGCGTGCTCCACTACGAGTGTGTCTCATCCAATTGACTGACCCAATGGTTAAGGCGGAGTCGGAGATATCGGAGATCTTTCTTTCTCGGCTCGCAAGTCGCAAAGCCTTTTGTTGCTCAATCCTTTTCCTAGATGTATTCATATCGTATGGATCGTAGGCGAAGCGACTTGATCGTATGAATGAGCCAGGACATCTATGAGAACATCAGAAGAGGGCCTGGATAATGGGTGACAAGGCAAGGTAGACGAATGAATGGACGGAGTTGAATCCCATACCAATTCAATCGCGTCGTCAACAAACGTAATCAATCTGCAGTGCAGTGACAGTCAAGATGAGTGAGATGCAAGCCATGCATGATACGGACAGTTTTAACAGTTGTCCTCGAAGACATGCAGTGCGTAACAAACACTCTGCGCTCAGCTATTGAGCTATACACATGACAGGACAGGGGATGTCCTCGTTGCGATAATGCACATGTTTGCAATGACCTCGAAAGGGACCACCCCACTGCTGAACACGACAGGTACCAGCCAAACACACAAATATGATACACTACCACTTAACCCCCTCCTCGTCATCTTCGTCTCCTAACGCTACAGCCCCATCATGAATGTCTTCGCTGCTACCTTCGGAACCAGCGCGTTCCACCTCGACTTCCCCTTCGCTTCCATGATCTCCTTCGCTATAGGTTATCTGCTCTGCCGCCTCCCCGTGCCCCCCGAACGCCACATGTTCGTGGTTCCGGACTACAATCATAGGTGACGTGGGGGATGAAGCTGGATCTGCGGCGAGCGAAGCTCCTATTCCTATCGCCAGTTCACTTGTTCCAGCTCCTGCTGACGCCAGACCATCGTCACTCCCCTCCACTTTAATGACGTCTTCCATCTCCTCCTCCGGAGCAGGCGTCATAGTCGTCCCTCTCCTGCTGAACGACGTAGACATAGCATCTTCCAACCCGACCTCAGAATCCGCTAGCTCAGGAGCAGGAGTCATCGTATCCCCTCGAGGTGTTGAGATGGACGCCGCCGATGTCGTCTCGTGCTCGTCACCGGCGTCCAGCTTCTTCTTCTTGATTGGCACTTTAGCCTTCTTCTTGCCACCTCTCCCATCTGCACCTGCATTGTACCCTCGCTTCTGCTTTTGTCTCTCCTCGTCCTCCAGTATCTTCCGTAACTTTTCACTGTCCTCCTTCTCATCTCTCTCGTCGTAACGCAGCTCCTCAGCCCGGAATTCCTCCCATCGCTCTACCATTGCTCGGATGTGAGATCGATGACTTCCATTTTCATTTCGTTCTTCCGTCGTCGTTTCATCATCTGCTTCGATTTTCATACTTCCGTCGTTCCCTTGAGTGGTCGGTCGGTATCCGGCTGGAGCGTATTCGAAGTCAGGGCCAGGATTGAACTTGGCCTTTCCATTGCCGAAACACGAGATCATTGGATAATAACCCAAGGTCCCGTCATCGTGCACGACGTTGGCGTCACTCTCTCCCGCTTGGTCTGCTCCTGAATCACCGTGGTGGGACCCATGCGCCTTCTTCCCTCCCCCTCGTTCTTGTCCGACATTCGAGCGCACGGGTAGTAGCGGCGTGAAGTCGTACAAGTCGGTGAACGCCTCGCCTAAAGACTCGCCGTTCAGATAGAAGATGATACTTGATCCTTCCAATTTTGGCGGGATCCGAGCAACAGGTATATGGTCCGGGATGGATTTGGCTGAATTGTTGTGCTCCTTCTTGCCCTTCTTGGTGTTCTTCGTCGTCGCGCCTTTCTTGCCAGTTCCCCCTCCACCACCGCCGTTTCCGTTTCCGTTACTCATATCCCCATTGACGTGTCCATTCTCGTTCCGCCCTTCCATCGCAGCAGCAGCGGCTGCTGCTGCCGCCAGCTTACCCTCTCGGTCCACCATCGCATCCATCTCCTTGCTAGGCATGTACTCTGATGATTCGAAATAGCTTTGACCTTTGTAGTTGAAGTGCCTTCTCTGCCTCTTGATATACTTGGGATCGTTCTTTGGCTCGTCGACAGGATCTCGTCTGGGGGGTAGGTTGATCAGACAGCCTATCACATCACCCGTCGTGAATTCTCGGTTGGCGTACGCTTTCGGTCTTGACAATGTCACTTTTTCCCCTCCAACATCTCTGATCGCGTACGAGTAGCCATCCGCACCGACGGGCGCATCGATACTAGCTTCCCTTCTACCCCAACCTATCCTTACATGGGCATTTCCACTATCGCCCCCTCCCAGATGTCCTCGACCACCTCCAGAAGACCCATGACCGTTCTCTATGCGCACTTCGAAGTACCACGAGCCCTGTCTCACAGCTACGTTCGCTCGGGCCGAACGGAAACCTCGATCGTTTGATATTGTCAAGGCGGATGGCGAGACGCGTAAGAACGAGGATCGGTCGAGCCATGAGATGTGAACTGGTGAGATTGGCGGGGGATAAGGTATGGTGCGATGAAAGGGTATGAGTGGATGCGGAGACGGCGTCGGTGAAAGCGTGCAAGGTGCATAGCGGAAATCTGCGGCCAGACGAGTTGACAGCATGTTCATATTTAGCTCTTGCTTCTCCGCCCCCTCAAAGCCGGGTCTTGAAGCAGTCGAAGAGTTGGACAGAAAGAGAGATTGATTACAATGGCTTGAGGCGCGTGAGAAGATTACTAGATGTCAGGATTCATAGCCCACTCACTTTTCACCACAGGTATATCTGTCCAGAGAAAGCATTCCTCGCCGTGTTCACTCCCGTCCCCAGAGCCAGGTACCTTACTGCCCAATCTCGCATACTCTCTTCGCTCCACCGAGGCATTGACATGCCCTCGTCCTGATGTGACAGCCTTCGCAGTCTGTTGCTCTAATGTAGAGGGTCCTGGACCCGCTAGTCCCAGACCGGCGTTATCATCTGTCGTCGCGGGGAGGGCAGATAATGAAGTTGATGTCGATTCCAGTTGTGATGGTGCAAGAGGTATCGAGTGCGAGGGAGGAGCTGGAGTTGACGAGGCGGATGAAGCGGCCGACGCGGACAGCCTACGCTTCTTGACGGGCATGATGTGAACCCAGCCACTCTGCCTATAATAGCTATGTTGTTGAGCGGATGAAGATGAAGAAGCATAAAACGAAATGATGGCCATTGGCCATGGTTGATTGAGACGCGCATGAAAGGAAAAGGCTGAGTGAGGTATAGTGTATAGAGTGGCACGTGGGATCCGCGTGTATTCTTCGAAGAGAGAAAGAAAGGGGCGGCGTGGACCGCCACGGAAAGGTCCGGTACGGATGTTTTGGTGTTTTGATCACCATAGGCAATCCTCCGGAATCTGACCGACAGCACGTGGTTTGTATGAGAGCTATATTACATATGACATGGATTGATCGGATGATTTCACAGAGCATTAATTGAACCGAGAAAACAGCGCATCGTAACGTATCACATACCACCATCCCATCCAACGTCTCTGGGCAACAAACTATTTATCCCCTTCTGAACTGTGCTCAACTTTCTTTTCTCTCCCTTTTCTCCCCCTTGCTTGTTCTCTCCCTATCCATCGCTCAGTGTAAAGACGTCTGACGACGAGCAGAAGGTTCCCCCACCCCTTTACCTCAACGATCTATCAGCAGTTGCAATCGTACCGACCGTACCCCATACCCAACCATGTCGTCTAGCGAGCTCAAGCAGGATAACCCTAGCTTCGTACTGCACGGTATCGAGGATGTCAGATTCGACGAGGTGAGTCTAGCCTCTTTACATGGCCTCGAGCGCTGGATACCGTATAGCATTACCTTGGTCCACGAGATTGCTTTGAGAGTTTGGATTTGATCTCCCAGGACATCCAGGTTCAGATTACTGACTCTCCAGTTGATTCTCAAATCTTCTTCCAGCGATCCATCCCCGAAATCGAGAATGACCAAGTCCTCATCGCGGTAGCCAAGACCGGTATCTGTGGCTCAGACGTACACTACCTCTGCCACGGTCGAATCGGCGACTTCGTACTGGACAAGCCCATGTGTCTCGGCCATGAGTCGAGCGGTGTCGTAGCTAAATTAGGACCCTTGGTGAAGAACGATGGGAGGATCAAAGTCGGGACCAGGGTCGCGTTGGAACCTGGAGTGGCTTGTAGGAGCTGTGTGGACTGCTTGAAGGGCGCTTATGAGGTGAGTTGGATGGTTCGATGGCAGCAGCAGGTCCGCGCAGAGCAGGACGAAAGTGACGATGAGCAGGTGTGGTGTAAATTGGACGTACGTGCATGTTGAGACGGGTCGAGTGCGAAGCCCTGGTGCTCGGAGTGGTCGCAACGTAAATGGTGAAGGGTGGGTGTGAGGGAGTGTCGATGTTCGATTGGCGTCATGGACTTGCAGAGCCAAGTCTGACAAACAGCTACTTTCTGTCGCAGCTCTGCCCTTACATGGCTTTCGCCGCTACTCCTCCCTCTGTATACGGCACCCTCTGTCGTTACTGTGAGTGTGGCTACTACCTGTCTGCTTATAATGTCGTCCCCTTGCTGAGATTGACCTTGTTTTGCCATGCGTTGTATGCTACAAGACGTGCTCCCCGCCCACTTGCTCCACCCCCTCCCCGACTCTGTCGACCTCGAGGACGGCGCCATGATGGAACCCCTCTCAGTCGGCATCCACTCCGTCGCCGCGCTCGGTAATTTGAAATCGGACCAAGTCGTCATCGTCTTCGGTGCCGGACCGGTCGGTCTGCTCTGTATGGCCGTCGCCAAAGCCCTCGGAGCGAGGAGGGTCATCGCTGTAGATATCCAGAAGGAGCGATTGGATTTCGCAAAGTCGTATGCTGCGTCAGATATCTACTTGCCTGTGAGTTTGGACCAAAAGGATCCGTGGCGCCTCATACATTGAAAGGTCACCCATCGCACAAAGGCTAATTGCTTGCGGTACTGTCGTTTGCATCGTCCAGGGCCCCAAGAACGCCGACGAGCAGCCCGACGCCTACGCCCAGCGAGTAACAGAAGACATCATCAAGACTCTCAACATTCCCGAGCGAGGTCTGGGCGCTGTTGATCTCGCCATCGAGGCTTCCGGCGCGCCTACCTGTATTCAGATTGGTATCAACATCCTCAAGCCTTCGTGAGTGTTGATGATGATAATGATGACGATCACCTCAACGCAGTCTAACTCCATACCACCTGCGTTTGAACCGGACTTGTTAAGCTGAACCCCCCCTCCCACCTGTGTGACTTGCAGCGGAACATACGTCCAAGTGGGAATGGGCCGAAACATGAACGTCCCCGTGCCCCTCTTCCACGTCATCAACAAGCAGCTCAAGGTTCTCGGCTCATTCCGATACGGCCCCGGAGACTACCCTTTGGCCATCTCTTTAGTCGAGCGAGGCCTGATCGACCTCAAACCTTTGATCACTCATCGATTCGCGTTTACGGATGCCAAAGAGGCGTTTGAGTCTACCAAAAATGGGAAGGGCAAGGATGGAAAGGGTCTCATCAAGGCCATCATCGATGGGCCGCAGTGATTTTATCAAAAACCAACATACATACGCAAATGTGATAAATTGATAACATGGACATTGGTGTGAGCTTACCTCTCGAAAAGATCTGTGAAGTAGACAGGGGGCCGTGGGCCGTACAGGGGATCGACTCCGCCACTCAACATGAAGTGGCGAAAAGAGACCATTCATCGCACCGAGTCACCTTGAATGGCCAATGACTGACCACGCTCATTTGGATGAATGGTCCACTTTCGCGTGCGGCTGTCAATCGAGGGTTTGGTGAAGGGAATGCATGTAGATTGGACCATTTTCAAAGCATAGAGACGAAAATGATCGTGCCGAGATGTAGATGTGATATATATATGTACACTATTATACAACCCGAGACGTCTCTCGTCCCTTCCTTCAGCCGCCAAAGAGGTCATCGTTCTCTCGGTGCAGGCCGTCCAAGACCCCGTTGGTCGATTCTTCCTTCTCCACTTTTTCCAACCAGTCCCATTCGTAGCCATTGAATATGTAAGCCTTTTCCGCGGAGAGGACCAATTCAAGAAATTCCCTTTTCACCGCACCCTCGCGGTATTCGCGCATCCAGGCAGGATTCAACGTTGCCATCTCTGCCAGATCGATATCTCGTAAGACCATGCACTGGTAGTCCATGAGGTCGAACCAGTACATGTCATTCACCTCGCCGTTAGGGTTGGGCATGGGCGTGCCATCATCCAGCTCGGGCGGGTAATCTTCTTTGAACGGTTCTTCGTAATTCCTCTCATTGAAAATCTTAGGTAACCTACAAGCTGCCCAGCAAGGGGCAGTGGAGACGAACTCCCAGTCGATGTACGCCACAAGATCGGCTTCATCGTCGATCAACATGTTGCCCCAAAGAAGATCGGCAGCGAAAAGGATCATGGCGTTCGACCAGGATTCCGACGGAGTTTTCGCCAAATTGTGCTCATTAGGTGCAGAGAAAAGCCGAGGAATGCATCGGATAACTCTGTCCGTGAAGTTGAGCATCCTCTGTTGATTGTGCCAGAGAGCCTCGGGGCCATTTGGCTGAAACTGTGATACCTGGCGTGCTCGTGCATCGTGAAGCCGAGCGTACAACCACTGGATGTCGGTCTCGAAAGGTCCTCGAGGGGTGGCTTCGTCGGCGAAGAAGAAATCCAACGAACTGCATCGGCCGATTTGGGGAGGCAGTGAACGGTGCGATGCCAGCTTGTGTCTCGACCACAGTAGAATGCAAGAGATGAGGAGTGCCAGCGTAGGCTGGCAGCTGATGAAGAGCAAGATTGTGAAAGCGAAGAGGAATGCTTTGAATTAGCACGTCGCCCTTCGAACATGATCTTGGGTTTGTCGCTCATAGTTCGGGCTGTATATTAAACTGCCGATAGTAGAAAAGCGATAGTAGAACAGTCGGGAGTGAAATTGGGCGAGCTGCTTGACCAATCGTTTTCTCTTGATCATCGGGATGTCTCGCCAGTCTGCCATACCCTTTGCTGGCTCCCCGTTCACCATTTCCACGAGCATCCAAGGGAATCTCAGCTGGTTGTCATTTGTGGGATCGTATGCCAAGACATTGGGAGTGGGTATAGAAAGCTATACAGAGCACATGAATCCAAGGGTGAGTAGAATGAAGAGTGCACTGAAGGGTCAAACGATCCGAATATTGGAGGTTCACTCTTTGGAGATACCATTACTCACTTCACGCAGGAAATCGCAAGTGGCGACTTCGCTTTCGACCTTGAAAGGCATGTCGAGTGGCAGGCCCACTCGCATGACGAAAGTATCGTTTGTGGTTTCGACTTTATAAACCTTGTTGTTGGCGCCTTCAGAGAGATATGTGACGGTGCATCGGATGCTTGAGTTATAAGGCAAGTCAAGATGATGTCTAGCGAGATTCTCCATGGCGACAAGATCGGGTTCGACGGTCCACTCAGGACTTATGCCGAATCCAATCTTCCAAGCAAGTCCGTAGGGAGGGTTGAAAGAAAACATGTTCTGTGGCAGTTTAGCTACGAGGCGAGGTCGTTGGTTTCGAAGAGTTTTTGAGGGCACTCGTCGCTGTGTCGAACTCAGCAAGCAAGGTTGATCATACAAGCAAGGTGGGATATCAACAAATCAGTTTTGGGAATCTGGGTCGGCCTTGATTCATGAGAGGACGCGGTTCAAAAAGAGTTACCATTCATGTGTGCAAAGAGTGAGGACAGGACGAGAATGGTGAAAAGAGGTGACAGCATAGGGATTGACAATTGGGTTCCGCGTATACATAGGGTTATACAGCAGCACATCGTGGCTACGACCTTGCATCCCCATTTTACTTGTAGCTGAATGAACTGACCGTAGGGTCTCCCAATCTGCATATCGTACTCTGTTTCATTGGCGGGGACACTTACTACCTCTCCTGCCATTCAGCTCAATACCGTCTCATGTGGCGCATACACATCTGTCCTCGAGAACCTTGTTATCAATGTCCCACGGCATTCAGCTTGGTCCCATGGCTGCATACACGTTCTAGGTCATTCATATCCCAATCAACGTTCCCTAATGAGCGACTGTAGCTAGCCCATTGACCTGACAAGCGAAGAGAGTCAGCATTGCTCTATTGGAGAGCCCCCCCAAAGCTTTAAAATGTGGTTTAGAGAGCAGAGTGGAAACATCAGATGTCCGCATGCAAGTTGATACCGACCCACCTCGAATCACAGCCAAGATGACGATCAACTACGGACCTTCCCACAACAAACCCATATGCCGCTTCATTGATTCAATCCTGGCTCACATACTGGAAGGTCATATCCCCACCGGACGGCAGCGGACTATACATCGTACAATTGATTTTCGATTGGATTGCCAGGGCGTAAGCCGAGTATCTTCCTTGATAGCCGTTCAAGTGGTGCTGACTCCCTGCCGCAGATCGTAAGCGCCGGCGGGATCTATCGAGCGTATAACTGCCAGGTGTAAGTCAATTCGGGGCATTCCCAGAACGGTTCGCAAAGCTGGGGGCCCGGGGGGCCCTTGCGGCCAGAGCGGCAACTGTCACCATAGTTTTTATACCAGTGGACAACACAATAAGACAAGACTCAGCGTTCTCCGCTACGGCGTTGCGAGAGCGCTTGAAAGGTAGTGTGACTGGAAATATTCTGACGGGAGATGAAGATAGCCATCAGACCGCATTCAGAGCACTCATAGACAACATCTGTCAACGTGATAGGTGATGCTTTCATTATGCATACAATACCTACACATACGTGATCATCGTGGCTAGTCTCCAGACTCTCAAGGTCTTGTCGATCCACCAGCGATAAGTAGTAAACAAATCATCCCCACCAACTCCTCTGTTGACCCCTTATCGCCCTCAATTTGTTCTTGATACCATTCCCACCAGACCCAGAGATATTGATACTGCTGCTGAGGATTGCACCCATGGCAACGACGGCACATAACCTGATGGTATCAGCTTTGTGAAAAGCGGGTGGGTTTCTGACGGAGCACTTTCGTGTTGAGTTTGTATCAGATGGCCAGAATGGCCAGAATGCATTTCCACGAGATTGTCTGGTCGTCTGTCATAAGCACAGACGAACAGCGAGGAAAGTGCTCAGTCATTGCCCCAATTGTCAAAGAGACCCTCCAGGACTCCAGCAGTAGATTCACCCCTCTCGAACCTGTCCAACCATGTATTGTAGTGAGGGTCGAACAAACCGAACCCCTCGGCAGCGATGATCATCTGCAAGAAATCTCTCTTCTGTTTGCTTTTCGGATTGTGATATTCTCTCGTCCAACCAGGATTTATGTTTGCCATCTCCGCCAGGAAGTGATTTCGCAGGACCGTATCTTCGTAGTCGCGCAAGTTGAACCAGTACATCTTGTTGACTCCTCCGATCCCCGTTTCTAGTTGGCCACGTATCACCCTCAAGGGGTAACGTTCTTTCTTCGGCTCGTTGTAGTCTCGAATGGGGAATATATCGGGTAACGTAGCTGCCGCCCAGAGGGGGACTGCGGTGATGAATTCCCAGTCGATGTATGCGACCAGATCGTTATCTTCATCTACCATGACGTTGCCCCAATGCAAATCTGCGGCGAGTAGCGACATGACGTCTTCTGAACAAGTGCCGTCGAAAAGTACCGGTACACATTTCAGGAGTCTCGTTGTGAAGTGTACCATCTTCAGTTGTCGTTTCAACACAGCCTCCGGCGCGTTAGGTTGAAGCCCTGATATCCAACGGGCTCGCACATCGTGCAGCCGTGTGTAGACCCACTCGGTGGCGGTATCGAACGGTCCTCGAGACGTCGAAGGAGACGACGCGAAGAAATCGAGCGAGCTGCAGCGACCGATCGGCGGCACGGGTTGAGCCTGCCCCTTCGTGATCTTCGTCCAGAGATAGATCAAAGCAAGCAGAAGTGACAGATTAGGCAGGTGAAGAACCATCAGCAGGATGGCGGTTATCAACGATAGCAAGCGCGTATCGCGACCAGGCGGGGTTAGACCTGGTGCAAGGCCTGTATTGAATGTCAATGACTTGTTTTGGCTCCCGTTTCCCGTCGTGAGACTGCCGATATAGGCGAAATGATGATTGAACAACCGGGAATGGAAGTGAGCGAGCTGTGTCACCAGACGTCGTTTCTTGATCATTGAGATATCCCTCCATTCTTTGTCGGCGAAGTTCTGACCAGGTACGAATTCCATGAGTATCCAGGGGAAGCGAAGTTCGTTCTCGTTCGTTGAATCGTACCCCAGAATTCTTGGGGTTGGTACCTGCAGCTACAGAAACACGCCAACCAAACAAATTAGGTTGCGATCCCTCCCTTATTGATGAGACGACCGGGAAGACATTCAGTGACTCACGATCGTTCTGAGAAAATGGGCGGTGGCGACTTCGCTCTCGACCTTGTAAGGCATATCGAGGGGTAGTCCAACTCGCATGACACAGGGTCCTCTGTACGAATCGATTCTGTAAACTCTGTTATTGGCCCCATTTGATAGAAATGAGATGCTGCATGAAGTAGAGGAACGGGGAAGATCAAGGTGCCGACGGACAAGGGCTTCGATTTGACCGATATCTGGCTCAGCAGTCCAGGAGGGGCTGATACACCATCCGTCGAAATCCCAAGCGAGCCCGTACTGGGCCTGTTCATGCAGCATGCTGTGTTGATCGGAATTGGAGCTGATTACAGATATGAACAATCGACGAAAGGATTTGTGAGCAAGATGTATTGGGGGTGTATGGTACAGCCTCAATCAGTCAAAAAGAGGAAGAAAAAAAGACAAGTAAAAGATGACTCCGTGCTCCTATATGGACCGGGATGAGACCTACGTCTAGATAAACGTACAAATCCACTCCCGCGCACAATATCGCTAGTGCTAAGTCGTCAGCATGTCTTACAAGGCAGTTGAATGGAATGGAAAGGAATGGAATCGTTCTCCGGCAATATTGAACCACTGTACAATATGTACGTATACGCGGATCCGTTCTGAGGGAGACGACGCATGGGTTCCGCGAGTCAGTCAATCCCTGCCAGTGTGGCAGATGAATGGCACAGACGATGGCACAGATGAATGGCATGGATGAGTTGGCATACCTCCATAGTACGCAGCTCAAAGCCTTGGGTCATTTCACCTGGCGAAGTCGAACCCGTAGAGGCAGCTCCATCTGGTGTAGTCCATGGAGACTGCTTGCGACTTTTGGGCATATTCAAGACGTCGTCAGAACAAGTGGCTAAACCGCGAACCTTCATTTTTTTTCTACCCATGAATGCATGAACCTTTGCAAGGCCATTCAGAGTGAAATGCAAGGGGTGTCAGCGATTGTGCACTTTGGGAAGAAGGAGCCTTATATAGAACCCGTCACGATTGTAGCAATGCGATAGCAGCTAACAAACAGGAATCGAGCTTCACCATGACACCACAAATCGACTACGGGCCCGCGCATAGAAAATTCATCTTCACCTGGATAGATGAGATTCCTGATTCTGTGCTGGAAGGAGGTTACGCTGTAGGGGTAACAATGTATCGGGACAATAATCTTCGTCTTGACTGTCAAGGGGTGAGTCATATCCTACAGTCTGGGAACTCGATATGCTGACGCCTCATCCAGCTCACCGGTCATGGTCCTTATCAGTCATATAACCTACAAGTTCAGGTGCAGAGACAGCACAGAAAAAAAAGCTCGCAGAGTTGGAGGAATTTGGCGGCCCACGGCAGCACTGTGGCTCTTACCTTCGTCACTGTTAACGAGGATTTACGACAGGCGGCGGAATATTCCGCACAGGCCATCCGACAGCGTCTCAAGATGTCGGTCACGGGTGCAGAAGTGAATGGTGACGACAGCGGGATTAAGGCGATGTGCGACAGCATCATCGATCAGCTTAATGGTTGGTAGCCACAAGGAAACACAATGAGTGCCAATTTTTGTACACGACGCTTGCCATGGAAGATGTATTGTCATACGGGTCGCATTGATTGTTCTACACATAGGTTATAGTCATGCCAAGCTTCCAAACTCCCAAAGATTTGTAGATCCACCATCTCACATAGTAGACAAACCATTCCCACCACCCCCTCTCCTGGGCTCTGATCGTCCTCAACCTGCTCCTCACGTCATTTACATTCGATGTGACACTGCCCCCTGCAATGCCACTCAACCCCGCGGCGAGTCGGCGGCGACGATAACGCACTAGCACCGTTATCATAAACAAGATAGGCAAGGGGAACGCCAGAGCGTACGAAAGACTGCTCTTCTCGATGTATGGCCCTAGGAAAGCGGACATGCTCGAAGGAAGCAGATTCATTATTGACTGCAGATGCGTTCTTCGAGAGGCGATGGGCTGGGGCCGACCGTATCCGCGACTTGAGTCGATACTTGGTGCGTCCCCTTCCCTTACCGCTGGCCCATCTGACGTCGCTTTCCCCTTCCCTTTCGTATCCCACCCCATTTTGCCTCCGCCATTCTCGCCAAGGTCAGCAGGCCTCGATGCCGAAAGTCCTATGTGGCCAGTACCGGGCCTAGCGGTCCTCTCGCTCGAGCTCGACGACGTGGAGCTGGTACTCTCGGTGCGCCGGTTGGTCCTAGATCGTGCTGAGTGGTTTGGACGGGTGGTATCTGACGAGTTCTCGGAAGGAACGTTGTCAGTGGAAGGGACGGGCAAGACGAGAGAAGCCGACGGTGATGGAGCGGTGTCTGCTAGTGATTGGCGTTGAGCGGCATTCGTCTGCAGGGATCTGAGGTGTCGATATAGCGCCTGTCCACATGTTTGTTATCAGCTATCGCTCCAGGCTGCACCTTGAACGCGCTGCACCGGGGAGCGCAGAGGAATAGATCCAGCGATTACATCCTCATGCGGATGGCCTGATACATGTCGCAGTCTCCACTCATCCTGCGTTCCACCTTGCATTGCTTTTGCCACTGGAGCTTGCTGGTTCGTCACAGATTCAGGACTCACCTCTTTGCGCTTCGAAGACATCACGACTTCCCCATCTAGGAAACCCCTCGCCATCTCCCACTCTCCCTCTCTACTCAGCATTTCCCCAACAAACAGCTCGACCACCTTGATGTAACCCTCTCTGGCACTTTCCACCTTCCGCCTCTGAATTGCTTCGTGCCGGCTCTTATCGCCGCTGCTCTTTCTGGTCTGGTGGCCATTAAGCTGATTTTGGGGTGATATCGATAGAATGAAGGAGTCGGGTAGATTGGCGAACCATTCTTCGCATACTCGGTGGGTGTAGTCGAGTGCGGGAGACGATGGGCGTAGTTTCAAGGATGCCAGGATGAGGGTCGAGAGGATTTGAGGGGGTAGTAAGAGTGCACTGGGAGAATCTCCCACGTCATCGGTGCGGGTCCCGTTCTCAACGGGGTCCGGAGCTTGGTCTAGGTAGAAGGCGTCTCGGCATCGATGGTGTAAGTAGGTCAGGAGCCGGTCGGGCGATGTCGAAGTGGAGTTCAAAACGGAGCTGGGTATCAATTGGCTCAGGTCTTCAGGCAAGTGCGATTTCAGCAGAGCTGAATCGGATGGTGGATCGTCGTAGAGCGATGCCGTCGATGAAATGAGCAGCTTCAAGCTCTTGATCATCCATTCCTCGTGGATTTCTCTTTCCCCTCCGAAAACAGGCACCGAACTATCCTCGCTGCCTTGTCTGGTAGCTTCACTCTCTTTCGTGGCTTCTTGATTCAAGTTGTACCATCGCGGCCTGCTACGACCTCCCCTTCGAATCCGGCCAAGGGTATCTAAAAGCCTCGAAAGCGTAGCTTGAGTCTTAAGGTGATCACGCCGCACAAAGCATTGAACGGCGGTATTGTACAACGCCTCGATCTGGGTATCGGCCACAGAGGTAGCAGCCGAGCATGTCGACGAGGGAGCTCCTTCTGCTGATGTCGACGTCGACGTCGATGACGAGGGTGATGAGACTTGTCTGGGTTTGGGTTTCGAGCCCGCTGATCGCGGAGGCGGCATTGTCGAAAGGAAGGGTCGGCGATGACGATCGACAAACTTATGACGGGTAATTCTTTATGTGCTCTTTGTCTCCAGCTTAGCTTTCATGTAGCATGCAAAGGAGCGAGGAGAAGAAAAGAGATTTGAAGGAGAAGGGAAGGGAAGGGAGAGAGGGTCTTGGTCGAGGTCAAGAAGGGAGACAGTTAACTGACGGTTATAGTGGACCGGGTATAAGCTATGACAAGAACGAGTGAACGGACGGGATCAAATTGTAGACTGGTATACAGAACAAAGATCCCGTAAAGGTTTAAGATTTCTGTTTGATTTCTCATTTGAGTTTCTACATCTCTCTTCAGGTCCATGACAAGAGTCAGAGAGCACGAGCGCATAGAGCACAGAGATGCCTAAGCCTCACTCTCGCTCTCGTGATAGAGCAGCGGCGGCAGTATCAGCTGCGGGGCCTCAACCGTCAAACCGGGCTGTGTCTATCACCACTACTCACGAGCTGTCGTTGAAACAGCTTCTCAAGTCGTCTGACACTTTGCTCAAACCACCTTCGCCTCTCTCCTCGAACCCGCCCGACCTGATCCAGAGGCTCAGGCAATGCTCGAAAACGTTGCCGAAAGATTGGAGAAGGAGAACGCCCGAATGGAACGATGAAGATGAGTTGGACCAGATTGGAGATAATGGATTACCGGGTGGTGATGGCGTGGATGAACAGCGTCGGAAGAGGAGGAGGGACGAATTGGTGTTTGTGGTTGGGAAAAGATGTTTTGCCCTGATCAAATCGATGCAGGTCGTCTTGGAGAAAGAGTGCTGGCCGAAAGATCAGAGGGGTGGATTGGATCAGAATGAATGTAGGTCGAATCGCACTCTTCTTCCTACAAGATCGCCATCAACAAGTGATCAACGCATCAAGAAGAACAAACGCACAGATGCGCTGCTCAGTCGCAAGGATGTTCCCTCTCCCCCTCCATACTCTCATCACCATCATCCTCATCCTCATCCCCATATTCCTCTCAAGCTGCATTCCAAGAAGTCTCAGCCTGCCCAACAAGGCAAGGGCGAGACCAGATACCCCCGACAAGAGAATGCTTCTCCCCGCTCTTCAGTCAAGATCTGTCATATTCAAGAGAACAAAATAAAGAAGATCAAATATGCTAACCGCAAAGTCTCATCCACTGCTGCTTATACCCATCACCCTTCGTCAGTCCTGCTTGGTACCGCCGACTTGCGACTCATTCGGCTTATGCTTCAGCACACCACCTTCTCATACCTCTTACCTCTCACCGCTCAATACGCCGACGCCCTGCCAAACATCTCGCAAGAGACGTCCTCGGCACTCTCGACCGCTCTCGAGTCGTCGCTCAAGCTACTCAAGACCTCTGGTCCGCCGACACCCGCCGCGGGACCCAGCTCGAGAGCGCCCACTCCGCCCACTGTCATCACTCAGACTCTCTCTACATCTCACCTGATCCCCATCTTCCTATCCACACTCATTCTCGCGTATACCCCCTCGATACCCTCGGAACAACATGCACCGCTCCGTTCAGCCTTTATGCAGTCCCTACTTTCTCTATCGCCTGGTCATGCCATATCATCCCTTGTCAACGTGTTGAAGCTGCTGGTATCTGGAAGGAAGGAAGGCGCGAAGATCAATGGATGGGTGAGGGAATGGCCCAAATACCCCGAGGGGATAATCAATGGCCTGTTGACCGCACAGGTGAGGAGACCTGGCGGTGTCCGTGGACTGATGGAGAATGTTTTGGGTGAGACCGCAAAAACGGATGATGTCGCCTGTGAGTACACGATGCAGCTAGCTGTGTTCAAAACGCGCCGCGCACTCCTGCTGACATCGTATATTATCACTGCCCTAGCGATCGATGGCAAGCGTCTCGATCACATCTTCAACGTGCTCGTCCGCATCCCACGTCAGGTCACACCTGAGGTGCGTGATACAGATCTCCTTCTCTTGCCTGTGGAATGCTTGGCACTGAGACCATGTTGTGAATCGCAGATCTATTATCCCTGGCTACTATCCGAATTGTTCTCTATGATCCCCCTCACCGACTCGTCGCACCATCATCCTATCGCATATGTCAACACCGCCTGTTACTGCATCCAACGGCTATGGGCATCGAATCGTCCCTTGATAGGCGAATGGCTCAAGAGCAAACTCCACTCGCCTTGGTATCCCAAACTACCGGCAACGATCCCCTCCAACGAGCGGCCGATTGTCGTCACGACGTGGGAACATTGTCAACGCTCGGTACAGAATATGCGACTGCTGATCATACATAATCCGACATCCCCGGAGTTCGCAAATTTCATTGTTGGAACCATCTTGCCGCCTCTCTTCTCTCTTTATGCCTTTGTCGACGAGCAAGATAAGAAACTGCAATCTATCACCATTGCACCCAGGTCCGGAAAGGCGACCTCCGCCGCCGGCAAGGGGAGCCAATTGAAGGAGGATGTACTATCGGTGCTGAGAAGCTGGGGAACGGCGGTAGACCAGGCCGAAGGTGTGAAAGGTTTCTGGTCGATCGTGGAAGGTGGTCAAGGATGGGGCAGAGGCGGGAGAGGGGACGAAGTTGAGCTGTATTGGGAGAAAGAAGGGGAAGGCGTCAGGCTGATGGCTCGAAGGTGAGTTCGTCTTAATGGGTCTACCTAACCTATATACTCAAATGTTCTTCTGACGCATCGTCATCAGCCAATCACACCACGGCGAGCAAACTCAGATCACCTTGCCGACATTCTCGGGCATTCGTGATACATCCGCCAGCGAACTTTTGGGCTTGCTGCCTGAAGAACAGCGTGCTTCTCCCGACCCTACCTTGTTCTGTCACTTGATCAGGTCGATCGACCGACCAGAAATCGCCAGTGAGGTTATCCTAAAGTCGCTTGACCTGTGGAGGATCAAGCTTGCAACCGAGTCGGAACCATCCACAGAGTGAGTGATCTCAAGACGACATGTGCAGACCCGTCCGTCCCAATCCGCGATAAGACTGATAACACCCTTGTTGTTCAGGTCATTGCTCAACCTCCAGTTGACCATCAAAATGATGGAGCTTCTCGGCGCGCAACTGTTCACCAAACCGGATCAAGTACTAGGCTTCGTTGAGAGGGTGTTGAAGGACCAAGTTGAGTCATCGGAGCAAGGAGAGCAACATCCTCAATCGACGGATGGAATGCAAAACAAGCCCTTGATCGTGGAGGTCGGCGGGAAAGGCGATGGACATTCATATGGTGGTCAAGGAATGGACGACGATGCTGCGCCGGATGGGAAGAGAGGATTGATTGAGGTCGCTTGTCAGCTGTTGGCTTCGCTCGAAGGTGAGTGGTCATCCAAACGGAATCTAAGGGTTTATAATCGCGAACTTTGTCTTCATGACTGATGAATCGCGAGATTGCCTTGTCCTGCACTTCAGCCGATGGACAACTGGACTCGAGCGACCTCACCATAGTACATCCCATCCTCGCCCATCTCGAAGTTCTCGCTACGAGGTCCCCATCGGTCTCCATCAGAAATGCATCCAGAGAAGCTCGCCTACTGCTCCTCTCTCATCAGTCCGCCACCACACCCCTCCGTGACCTGTCGAGCCCGGCCAAAGTTTCCGCAGAGACATATCAACAAGCCATGAAATTTGTCGCCGACCCTATCATTCCTGTCCGAGCGCATGGTCTCGCCATGCTGCGAGATCTCGTTTTCGCCCCTTCGTTCGACAAGCAGCTGATACCGCAGATATTGGCCGTATTCATGCGACAGATCGACAGTTCAGACTCTTTCATCTACCTCACAGCTATCAAGGGATTATGCGGAATGGTCGACAAACTCGGCAAGGAGATCTTCGAAGTCTTGATGCACACCTATCGCCAAAGTACGATGCAGTGCTTTAGTGGGGTCGGTGTCGGGATCGGAGCCGGAAGCGCGAGCGCGAGCGGAAGTGGGAATATGCAGAAGGAGCTGGAGAATCGTATAGATAGGTCATTGAGACTGGCCGAGGCGATGGATCAGGTGATTGAGAGGACCGGAGAAGCATCACATCAGTACAGTGAGTGTGCGAGAAGTAGAATGCGTCTGATCCAAAAGACAGACAGCTTGTACTGGGATCAAAGGGGTTTAGGCGTTGCGTTGTGAGCTGAGCTGATAGATTCCACTCATATAGCCGTTATTCTCCTACCTTCTCTCATGGACATCTACCCCAACTCTCAACTCCCGACTATCATCCGAAGCTCCGCTCTATCTCTCATATCGACTCTGGCGCGTGTCGCTCCTCTGAGTATCCTGTTCGACACAAACGCTATCGCCGACGCGGTCCTCGATCTGATCCAGATAGAAACGGTCGCTTCTTCACCCTTCCGCCCGATCTTGACCGAGTCGGAGGACGCCAACAATGATATAGGCGAGAAGCCGAAAGCTTGGGGGAAGTCCAAGAAAATCCAGCTCGTAGACGATGAACCTGATCCAGAGCCTGAAGAACCCCGGGAGGATGAGGCGTCTCGGCGCGTACCTGCCAAGCCGAGAACAGTCGATGCGGAACCTACCAAGGCTAACGACGGCACACATCCGACGCTGCGCAGAGCGGCTTTGACTTTGCTCGGCTGGGTCATCAGAGTGTTATTGTTCGTGTCTTTCGCCGATAATGACGATGCGGAGGAGTTTGACGACGAGAGGGAATTCAAACTCCGTCTACCACCGGTGACCCAACCAATCTTATCAGCCCAAGCCTCAGCTCAACGAAACATCGATGAATTGAACAACAGTGATAGCAACAGCTTCCATCTTCCCTCGAAGACGATAGAACGAGCAGTGACAATTCTGGTGTATCTAATCAGGACGGACGAGGACGAAGTCACTCGACAACATGCCGAGAGCGTCGTAGCCGACCTGAAGTTGCTGCAAGCCGGGACCGAGACTGCTCTAGGAGGTGTTCGCCAAGCTTTGCAGGAGACCGAGCTGCCTAGTAATGTGGAGAGAAAGTTGCAGGCTATGACGATCGTGTGAGGGATAGTGCTAGTGGTTGGGCTGATATTGATATAGGTGTACTGTCGGTGTCAGTAGGGAGGAAAGAAACGACATTCTGTGGACATGTCTTGTGATTTTCATAACGTCCAACGGAATAACCCCACTTGAGCCCTTCTCAGCCGCTGCATGAACCATGTACTGTATATCTTGTGACTTTGGGGCGTCTTGCGTGGTGCCGCTACAGCGTGATCGCAGGGGCGTGGTTATCATCCATACGCAGTCCTCTCCAGTCCCTCTGAGAGTCTTCGGAGTTCGGGTGTGAGAAACTCGTAGCTGTGCGCGTCACCATCGAAGCCTCTTCTTTTTTTCGAAAGCAGCATCAAGACGATGCGAGCGAGCCCTCTGGCACATACGATAACGGTAGAGTATGGTACATCCCTAGGGACACTACACTACATTACAAATGCTTCTCAACAACAGGTCTGTAGAACACGATAAACCCTACCAACCATAGAGCAGTCCAGCCCATCTCGAAATACCACGACGCGTGGACGTTTCGAAGATCGTGTATACCGTCCGGGTGGATGGATATTAATCCTGCTTGTATGGATAGAGCGACGACGCTGCTTGTCTGCATTGACATTTGGAGGATAGCGCCGACGATACCTGTCCGTTCGGGAGGGGCGGCGAGCATGATGCCGACGCTGCGGTTGGTCGATCGTTCCGTTGATTGGTTCGTACGAGAACAGGAATGAAGCAGGTAAACAGTGTGAGGGAGATCCAGTCAGTCGAACACGACATGTCGGTTGAGCAGCCCCTAACCAGTAACAGTGATAGTGAACTCCACAGGGCAAATACGAGCAGAGGGTAATTGCGGAAGACTACCACTACTCACTTTGTACTGAGGAGCACCACCTGCATCCCACCCGACCCGATGATCATTCCCGGAAAAACGTACCGCCAGTAAGAGGTGCCCACGACGCTGGGAGCCTGGCACCATATGGCATAGGCCGCGACGCAGAGGCACATGGCTGCGTAGATCGGGTAACGAGGTCGAGCGATGAGTTGTGGATTGGTACTGAGTTGAAAAGACGGCCCGACCCGTTCAGCTATGGACTGACTGTGTTGTATTGGTGTGGCGTATTGTAACGCATGAAGCCGCGCAGCAGTATCTCTGGAAAACCCCAAGCTCACATTAAGATCACGCTGACGATACCTGCGCTCACACCCTCCGGGAGCGTCCTCACCGCCGCCAAGATCGTGCGTTCCCCGTGAACCTGCGTAAACATCTCGACGAACGGTATAAAGTTCACACTCCACCAACCGAGCGTGATCAGCGCGAACACGACCAAGACGGTGACATTCTGGATCCGCCAGATCGAGGGAGGTAACAGCGCATGCTCGTCAGGTAGTCGTGATTCCCAAAAGAAGAAGGCTGGTAAGAGTATGACACCGAGGATGAAGGGCACAAGGAAACCCGCGTAAGTCCATCCGTACGAGGCGCCTAATGTCAAGCCGAGTATAATCAGGATGATAGCAGAGAGCATGCTGAGAACCAACGCAATACAGTAGGCGTCAGCCTCAGCTCACGTACTGAGCCTCTTTCCGGAAGCTGTACTGTAATCCTGATGAAAATCGCTCACGTGCATATTCCGATCGGGTCCAGCCGTTGAATAAGTTCGACATTGATCTTTTTACGAGCAGAAGAAGGAGTGGCCGACGCATGCGGCTTTGGTATGAGTGTATGACCGCAAACGGCACACGGTAAACTAAGCACAAGTGTAAGCACCAGCAGACCGCATGTGTCTGGTAGCGTAGTGGAACGGCCTGACTGCTTGACTTGAAAGAACATACCTGACGGCGGCCACTATCCGAAAAAACCATCTCCACGATCTCATCTGACCTCCGTTCGGGATATAGTCAATCAAACCCGCGATGATCGTGCCCGTCACATTCGCGATACTGCCCGTCATCCCATAGATCGTATACGCCCACGCTCGCTCTTCGGGTGTCGCACTGAAAATCTGAGCTATGAGACGATACGATGTGGGCACCAAGCTGGCAGCTGCGATCCCGCTCAGAGCGCGTATCACAAAAAACGATATCTTGTCGTTGAGGAAAGAGAGGACAATGTTGGATATGCCGACAGCCATGAAACCGATGCAAAAGACGGGTTTCGGGGAGAAGATGTCGCTGACTCGTCCCCAGAACGGCAGGAAGGAAGCGAAAGTCACCGCATATGAGGTCTACGCAACTCCCCAGAAATAACATTGTAGTCATTTAGATATTGTTCAGCCTGAGAGAAAAGATGAATCTGGATGTAGATTACGAGTACTCACAATCACCCAGCTTTGCTGTTCAAAGACGATCGAAAGGTCGACAGCGATAGGTCCTGTGAAGATGAAGAACGCTGACGAGGCGAGAACTGTATGTAGTGAGCGATATCAGGGCAGCAAAGACAATGCATGATAGCGTATAGCGCAAACAGTCGCAATCAGCAGAGCCCAATCGTCCATGTCAGGAGCATTGACGACAGACTGACCGTCCACAAACACGGAGAGCACAAGGATACCGAGCAAGAACAGTCGTCTCGGACGTCCTAGCAAGGCGGCTTGACGATCGTCATCTTCTTGCAGACCTAACTCTTCCTGCGGGACGGCAACATCGAGTTTGCTCGAGGACATTGGTAATTGGTCTTTGGTGATTGTGGTTACACTCGGCCGTGTAAGTACAGGGCGGTATATATACCCTTTTGGCCTTTCTTAGAGCCTTTTTTACTGTCGTTGTCAACGTCGATGGCGCGCGACTAGTACAGTATTCAATCGTCACGAAATTGCCAACATGATTCATTGACTTAAATTCTCCCTCTATCTTGTTCCTCTGTTTCTCTCGACTGGTATCCCCAGCGCCAAGCGGTACATCCATTCGGTCGGCACTTCCTTCTTCGTACGTGTAGGTGGGATGTTAATTAGCCAAATAGATATGGCAGAAAGCTAAAACCTCGACCTAAACCGCTCGTCATGGTCACTACCCTCCACCCCTTCTTCGTCGCCTCCACCTCACCCTCCACCCTTCCTCCACCTCGTAACATCCTCTTATATCGATGATAGATTATGTAGTCACATGACCCAACTGTAACTCGTCGAGTCAACACATACTTGGCCTCATCGATGTTCGAGATCGATATCCACAAAACAGTAGCCTGAGGGACAAGAGGGCTCGACAGCTGCATTACGATGGTCCACCATCCGGAAGGTGATCATGTCGATTTGGTTGGCCGATATAATCAGGTAGATTCGATTGACTTATTGATGACAACTGACTCCATTGCGTCTTTGAAATGTATGGCTGCCGCCCAGGATCCGGTCCGTGGCATTCGGAAGCGGAAGCGGTACTTGATCCCGCTGTAACATCATCTAATCAAGCCAAAGGAGTTGGATCCCACACAACTTCGAACGTATTTATTTATAGGGGAGCCGAAAGGACACGGACGGCACACCGCCGCGTGAGTGACACATTGTTGCACGAGCCTTTCCGCCTTTCCGGAACCGGTCCACGACCCACCGCCATTGGCTTGATTTAGCTTCAGAGATGGCAGATCCGAGCACGTGTGACGGACTGGTCAAAGCCAATACGTAAGCGGGTGAGTACGATAGTGTCAATCAAAGGAGCGTCGGTATGGCTATGCAGTCTGATCAATCACGCGATGCATGTAACGAGCTGCACATAATCACTGCTGCTCCCATCGCAACCCATCGCGTTATGTTGCCTTGTATGGATGGGGGAAGCGATCAACAGTCAGGCACGACACATCTACAGAAAAGGTACAGAATTGTATAGAGTTTATGGTTCACCTCCAGGGATCAGCCGGTCGTATCGGGAAGGCTTCAGATGGCATGGCATGGCATGAGATTTTGATATTGTACGGTTGAATGTATGGATGTGTCGGTACGGCATTGGCAGTCACCGCTTATAGCAAGCGGTTCCAGCGTCCCTGGGGGCCCTGTCAATCCATCCCACTGGCGGAGAACCTTTCGGAACTAAATTGTGAGAAACGCAACCACATCTCTTGGGTCGGCTTTCGATAATCGGGTTCCTGGAGTGGACCGACTAGCTAGACAGCTAAAGTATGTGGGGATGGGGGAGAATCTCACCAGAGGAGATGAGATGATGATCATGGGGTTGATGGTGACAAGAGCAAGAGATCAAGGACAATGCTATGCTATTCGCTTGCCTTGCGGGGTGGAATCCGTGATGGTCGCAGTTCTCCTTGTCGCTCGAGCCTACTGTGCAGCAAAGCAGGGTCAACGATGCCCCCCTGGCACGACATCAGACCGGATCCGAGAGACCCACGAAGCTTCTGTTCGCATAGGTGCATATCTATCTAGCTATCCAAGGAAGCAAGCCTCTCCATTCTATACACCATATACCGTACACCGAACCATGCAATGCAGATGCAGATGCAGATGCAGCACGAGCTTTGATTCCAACAAATTCCAAGGGATCACAAAATTTCGGAAGGCGACAGTCCGGGTTCCTGAATGCGAAGGAAATGAGGGGCACACTTCGGGTGCCTGATTGCCATGGCCTTGGATAATAATAATAATGGATGGGCGTTGGTGATTGTCGCTCGCTCGGCTCGGTAGCATCTGTCTCTCCTTGCAGCCTGATCTACCGTTCGACTGACTGGCTGAATTGGGAATGTGCATTCAGTGTCCTTGGGAGCTAGCTTCCCTGGCTGGGTCGGAAGCAGCAGCAGGAGATTGCACAGCAGGCCGTCTCTCAGGTATATAAAGCGGGTCAAACTCGAGCCTTCTATCTCGAATTTTATCCCAACAAACTCATCCATCTCTTCCCAACAATCTCCTTGGATTCTAACTCACAAGCTCAATCAATACCCACCAGCTCCCCCACACACCCACAATGTCCCTCTCATCATCTTTCACCGACCTCTCTCTCAAGGAGAAGAACGGCTCCTGGTTCCTCTCCGCCAAGCATGTCCACGGCGACGGCGACGCTCACGCCGTCGCTGACTTCCCTCTCGACTTGGTCCTCGGTAACATCAACGGCGAGTTCCGATGGGGTAACAAGGACTTCAGCGCCTCAGCCGCAGAGGTCGAGCTCGACGGTACCGTCCTCAAGGCCAAGTTGGCCGACACCAACGGTGAAGAGCAAGACGCTTCTTTCGACCTGGATGAGAAGTTTGTAGTTGACGAGAAGGAGGGTGGAGAGCCTGCCCTCAAGGCCGTGGACGTACCTGCTTTGGTCTACCTTCCTGTGAGTGCTGAACACCACGCATAGTCTCTCCGCAAAGCTCACGATTGTCTGACTGGTTTTTCGCATTCCCCTTCACAGGAAGCTTTCGTTCAAGTCCCCGATGAGAAGACCGCTCAGGCGCTCGACGTCCACTTCGACTCTATTGTACCCTTGAACGCCGGACTCCTTGCTGCGCCCGTGAGTTTCATCACTCTCAAACTTTCTTGCTATTCCTCTCCAACGTTGGGTGCTGACTCTCGCACTGTCATCCTTCTATCGTATTCATCCTAGAGCGCCGACATCATCCCCCAGTTCAACGTCCAAGTTGCCACTGGCAGCGGCGACGACGCCAAGACCGGGTACGCCACCGCCGGCGCCTCCAGCGAGAAGAAGGACATCATCGACGGTATCCTTTCGCACTCGAGCCACCAGGCCAACGCTTCCGCTTCCTTGTTCCACGTCGAGCAGACCAAGGGTGGACCCATCGAGCAGTGCAAGGTCGACATCCTCTCCGTCGGCGCTGAGGCTCAAGCTGAGAGTGTCGACATTGCGGGTGTCACCATCCCCAAGTACGCAGGTGTGGATGCTTCGGTCAACCTCGTCAAGATGGACGCCGGTCCCTTCAGCTTGAACCTCGGTGCCGGCGCCAACACCGACATCGGCATCAAGGGAACTTCAGTCGAGGCTCACGTAGCCGGTTGTGGTGTCACCATCGGAACTACCATCGGTATCTCCGCTTTCGGCTCTGGCTTCAGCATCGACTTCACCAAGCTCTGGTAATTCGTCCCATTAATCACCAACTGGCTTGGGGGACATAGCGCTGGCAAGGAAGGATAAAATCTGTGACTTAATGTCACTATACTTTTGGGTATTTGTGAATATGCATGCATCGTTGTACATACAGTGACGTACAGTACATTGCGGAGCTCGCTCGTTCTTGATGCTCGGCTGATCTTGCGCCATGGCGTCCCTTACTCATTTCATCATCTTGGTTTCTGCCGCTCCATTCTACTGTACAAGTCACCCTCGTTGCTTACCCGGGGTGTGAACTTTGGGACGGCAAACGCAGGTCGACCATAAGATGGACAGCACAGTAATCTGGCTCGTACCAACTAGGTCGAGAAAGAACGATCGACTGTTGGGTACTTACAGAATCGGTGCACTGTTGAGTGATTACAGAGTCGTTGCAAAGTAGGTAGCAGAGAGCTCATCTAGCTGGCAAGGTATCGTACTTGACTCTCCAAAATGATTCATGCTGTATGCTATATGGTATCTAGTGTCTACACGCGCTGGCGCTCGCAACTTTTGGGCACAAATAACAACACGTTCGTCAATTTTTCGCCTCGATCCATTCTCAAAGACAATAACAAACACCAACGCCCGCTCGCTCGACAAAGCACTCTCGTCCCCCCCTTGATCAAGCCACGATGGCTGACCGAGCAGGTGGCTGTGCCGTTGTCTGCACATTCGCCTCTGCCGTTGGCGGAATCTTGTCATCCGGCTGCTCTTCTTTGGCCCGCTTGGAACCAACGGTCTCGGCCTCGACCGTTCCGTTGGATGCGTCGGCCGTCTTTGTACGCTTCTTCGAAGGAGCCTGAGTTTGCTCTTCTCTTTCAGCAGACTTGTCGTCCTGCGTTTCCCCGTCTGCCTCCTCATTCCCCAACTCAATTTCTTCGCGCGATCGCTTCGTACCGCCAGCTTGGCCGCTGAGGCTCCCCAAATCGGGGGTATCCGAGAGTCGTGCCACAAGCTTATAGCCACCAGGTACACGGCCATGTCGAAGGTCCTCCAAACCTCTTTCGATCCCACTCAGACCTCCTGGAACGAGGCGGATCCGAGCCGGCGTGAGTGATTCCGATTCGAGCAGCTTATCGAATTTGTCAAGCAAGGCCTCGGAGAATTCGGGATGATTGTAAAAAGTGGTCGAGAATGATATACGTAACGAATCGACTTTTCGTACAGCGTCCGAGTCTGAGCCATCAGAGGAGGAGGTGGTGATTTCCTTGGGTGATCCCGCAAGAGGTACAAGTTGACCAGGCGTCGTGTCATCGTCGCTGTCGACGGATACGTCGTTCTCCTTGCGCCACGAGGCAGAACCTCGGAGTACTTGATGGCAGAGGGCGGCAGTCTTGCCGCCAACGTTGTCAATCGCGATGCGAACCTGTAAATTATTCGATGAAACATGTCAGCCCCCTTGAAATCTCGTTTAGAGTATTTGCTCAAAAGCACCGGCTGCTTATCACTCACGTTGTCGTTGGTCGCTTTTCTGATGCTTTTCACCAGATCTGCAGGGTCCGACCACCTGTCCAGCACGACATCCGCGCCCAATGACCTGACGTACTCATGGTTGACTGGCGAAGCCGAACATATCACCCGATAACCCAGCAGTCTAGCAAGCTCTATCAGGTATACACCGGTGATACCTGCCCCACCCCAGATCAATAGCCATGGTGCATCGTCTGCTCCTGCTCGTGGTGCTCGTGCTCGTTGCTGCTGTTTTGCAGCTCGCTGAGGATCCAGATCGTCAAGAGATAAGCCCAGTGTTCGGAATAGAGCCACTCCGGCGGTGATGAGACCTGTTCCTAGCGTAGCAGCTTTCTCGTCGGTGAGGTGAGAGGGGGTGTGGCCGATCTCCGAGGCCGAGTGGACGGAATATTCTTGGAATGCGCCTGTTCCAGAAGCCGATGAGTTGGCGCAGAACCAGACCTGTGTCCGCTCGACCAGTGGGATTCGGTATTGTTAGCATCTGTCTGCTCCAACGAACGTGTTTTGAAAATAGAGACCCACCCTATCACCCTGCTTGAATCGTTTCACCTCCTTCCCAACATCCACGATAACGCCCGCTCCATCCCTCCCCATGACTTTCGCTTCTTCCCCAATCCCATACTTGAACGCTACACCTTGCCAATCGAACGGATTCAATGCCACATACGAGGTCTCGATCAGCACCTGATTATCCCCCAAGTTAGGGTGAGGGCGGGAATGAGAGAGCTCCCAAGCGCTCTGACCCTTTTCGGCGGGGATCTTGGCAGTGAGCGCACGGTGAACAGAGCGTTTTCGAGCGAGGTCGTTTGCCGTAGCGGTGAACTGTTGAGCTTCGACAGTCATCCTGGTGGGGTGATGAAGGAGGAAGAGAGAAGGTCTGACCGAGATGATTGAAGCTAGGCAGCCAGCTAACAACAGACTGTAGGCGTATAAGAAGGCAGGCGGCGGTTGAAACACCTTTTCTGTTTGGCTTTTATTGTCGTTTCTGGAGTGATTCTGTCACAGTCAGAGTAGATCGTTAGAGTCAAAAAGAAAATCGGTTTATCGCTTCAAAAGTCTGAACCGGTCAGTCATCAAGAGATAGATAGTGTCACATAGCATCGGCAAGCCGCTCCTCCCATTGCCTCTGGCTCTTTAACAGACTTTTCCCATCACACCATCGTTCACATCCGTATCATTTCCAGTATTTCAGTGCAAGTAACATCTTGACCCTGTAGTTTGTCTTTGGCTGGCGCTTAGCTTAGCTTAGCATGGCTTCTTGTTCTGCGCTTCTGCTTGTGCTTACACTATCTGTCTATGATGTGATCAGCTCCTGTACGCGGAACGATTTGCTTGCTTAATCAGATCAAAGTTAAAGCCGAGGAAGGGAAGAAGGAGGGAAGAAACGAATATGTCATGGGGGAAAGAATGATGACGAGCTTGTTGGTGATCGCGCCATCGCTCGCTTTCATCGGAAGTCTCCGAAGGTTCCTTCCTCCCCCTCTCTCTCTCCATCTCTCTTTGGGTCTCTTTCGGCCGCTCGTTTTGTCTGTCTGCTATGCATATCGTATCATTCCGTGCCTGCCTGTCGCCTCGCCTATATCGGTCAAAAGGAAAGATGTCCTTGCATACACAACACAATACAACGACATATGCAGATGTCCAAACGTCTTGACATGGAGATATACGGTACAGGCGATCGCCGCCCCGTGTGATCACGACAAGCGTAATGAGTATATGGTCAACGTGATGTGAAAAGGAATACCAATCCAGTATTGACCCAGGTCTTTCTTTGATTCAGGCGCGACGCTCCTAGCCTGTGACATGTTTATCTGGGCTGTAAATCAGCAGAATAAACTCAACTCATGACCCGTTGTGAGAACTACTATGGAAATGGGAAAAAACCCAAGAGATGCATAACTCTAGATAGATAGCCCGAAGACTGCGACTGCAATTGCAATTGCAATTGCGACTTTGGCTCAGTCGATGTATGTCTCGACGACGCAGGACGCGGCTTTTTTGGAATGTGACGCGAGAGAAATTACAAAGTTTTACGCTACTGTATTGCCAGCAGAACAATCATCTGTCGCTGTAGACACACGTCTGCTTAATCCCTCAAAGCCCTAGCTCGCTTGGCGGCTCGCTCCCCGTTCACAGTCTCCTTCGTTACGACTTCCCCGGTGGTCTCCTTCTTAGCTTCCGCTCTCTCCCTCAGCACCTTGCGCACACCGGGGATGATGTATCGTCCGTAGTCGAGGGCGTCGTTGTAGTTGTCGTATCCTCGGATGGAGATCAACTCACAGCCCAAGTCGATGTAGTCGATGATCGAGTCGACAACGGTCTGGTAAGAGCCGACCAGAGCGGTGGAAGCGCCTCGGGCGCCCGTGGCGGTGACGGTAGGGTACCAGAGGGCTCGGTCTTGGACCTCGCCTCGAGCGGCGATCTCGAGCAATCGCTGAGAACCGACGTTCTGGGGCTTGGTGCCCTCCTTAGGGTAAGGGTGGACAGCGGTACCGGCCCGGTTGGCCTTGAGGAGCTCGAGGGTCCTGTGGGCCTTGGCCCAAGCGAGATCGTCGGTCTCAGCGACGATGGGTCGGAAAGTGACCCAGATCTTGGGTCGGTCGTTAGGTGCTCGTCCGGCGGCGTCAGCAGCGGCGTAGATTCGGTCGATCTGCTCCTTGGTCTCCTTGAGTGGCTCACCCCAGAGACCGAAGATATCGGCGAGGGCACCACCGATTCGGTAAGCCTCTGCTGAGGAGCCTCCTACGGAGACGGGGATGGTACCGTTGGTGGGCTTGACGTTGTTTGTGAAATTCTTGAATTGGTAGTACTTGCCCTCCCAGTCAAACGCCTCCCGGGTCGTCCAGGCCTTTCGGAGGATCTTGATGTACTCCTCCTGCCTGGCGTATCGCTCGTCCTTGCTGAGGAAATCACCTTCTCGCGCTTGCTCGGTATCGTCACCTCCTGCAATGAAGTGAACAACGACTCGTCCCCGAGAGAGCTGGTCGAGGGTAGCGAGCTGCTTGGCAGCCACGGTGGGGTACATGGTGTTGGGTCTCAGCGCGATGATGACCTTGATGTTCTTGGTCACAGACAAGACGGTCGCACCGAGGGTAAAAGGGTCAAAGCTCGCAGAGCCGTAAGGGATCAAGGTATAGTTGAAGTCATTGTCGTCGAGGGATCGAGCGTATCGGACGAGGAATTCCGGGTCGACGGCAGCGCCGGGGATCGGGTTAAGCTCGTTGGAAGCGTTGGGGAAGGTGACACTGATGAACTCGGCGGACATGATGGGGAGGAGGCGTTCTACTTTGTGGTGTCTTGGTGTTTTGATGATGAGAGGAAAGTGGTAGTGGACAGAAGAAGACGGACAAGAGAGTTTAAATAAAACTTGTACATTCCTTCAAAAGTGCAATCAGTCATATATACATATATACATAAATACGTGTGCAGAGCAGCTAGCTAGAAAGAGCAATCACGCCATTCGGCCAAGTTATCTAGATTGATAAGTAAGCAAGCGTCGCTCCTGATCGGGTCAACTCGCTGAGGAAGGCTCGGACTGTATATGTATAAGTATGAGTCTTGATACCCCATCGATGGCGACATTGCTTCGTGCTAATGAGCGAGGTACTCAACCGAGGAGGTCGTGTGGTAGTGTGGAACGACTGGTCTGCCGAGGCTAAAACCAACCCAAGCAATCGTACTGTACTCGCCAGGCACCTACCACCTACTGCAGCTCTGCGGAGAGGTGTGAACGGGGGAACGGTGAAGAGACGGACCGAAATGCCAAAGCCAAACCAAACGAAACGAAACGGCCTTGCAAGGCAAACGCCCAATGCCAACTTTAGATATTGCTACCTCTTGCGTGATCTCGGAGATATGTGTTATCATGACATGACAACATTCCTTCCTGCCTTTTCAGCAGCGGAAGGCCCCGACCAGAAGGAACGATGTCGCAATCGGCTAAAACCGAAAGAAGGGACTGGGGATGGTATTCATTGATTACTTACTGCTTGCAGGTGACTTTACTCGAATGTTACAACAATATGTTACTCTATCACCTCTTACCGCGCGCAGCCTTTCTACCGCGAGGGTACTGAGAATTGATGATCGATGACGATGAGCATGAACAAAGCAAGATATCCATAGATTGTCGAATCTTCGACAACCAAGAGCGAGCAAGCAATGTTTGACTTGACTGGAGGGTCTGGCAGCGGGTGTGCCCCTTATACATTCCACATGGCAGGCATGATTCGATTACAGATTATAGGTCTGGACGCATACACAATGAATGCCGATCATGCCTTCTATACTGATAAATTAATAATGGATGGTTATTGTCCGGGTATCTACTCTATCGTCCTGCGGCGTCGGTATTGTTTTCGTTTGATTTGTTTTTCAAAGGGGTTACTGCTACGAGCTGTTCTGATCTAATAATCCGATCTGATCTATGACGACTCCGCCTCGCTCTTGACGTGCTTCTGGGATTGCGATACTCGAGAAGTAGTCTTGAGGTCTTGCGCGTCGGTGGTAGGTTGCTCCTTACCGGCGTGCTTGGGCTAAACGAAAGTAAGATTGGCACCAGTCAGTCGCTTGATCCCCATACAGTGTGCATTGTGGAACCGAGAAGTGGTCAACACAAATACTCACCACTCGTGCAAGCCAGTAGAGACCGATGGCGGCAATCACGTTGACGATGATGTAGACCCACATCAAGCCAAAGTCTCTCCATTTGTTAGAGTACTTGATGTTGAACGACTCGAGGAAAGTGTTGGTGCTCTCGAGCGCACAGAACTGACAGCCTGACTGAGCGCTAGGATCAAGCAGGTATCCACCGGCGACTCCGATGTAATCGGCCATGTAGGAACCACAGGTATCACCGCTGGGAGGGTCAAAGTGGAGGTATTCGACGGTCGAGCAGACGACAGAGGTGTCGGCGACGGCGACGCTGAGCATACCTTCGACGAGGTACGTGAAGGGCGATACTCGGTACATGAACTTCCAGAATCCGGGCAGAGAGTTGTACACGACAAGAACACTGTAGTCGTTTCGAGAGACTCCCGTCAGCAGGATTTCCTTCTTCGTATGTGATAAGAAAATCCGCGCGCCGTCAACTTACCCGTTGAAGATCAAACAGAGCGAGAACATGAGCTGAGCAATGTTACCAGCGGTCTCGGCCATGTCCATACCGGCGACAATGGCGGTAGCGAAAGTCGATGTGAAGAGGAAGAAGACCTGCAAGTAGAGCCACATGAGGGCACCTCGCAAGTGGACCGTGTCGGTGGGGATGGCATTTCGGTAGTAACCGATGGGGTAATACCAGCAGAAAAAGAATAGCGTTCCAACGAGCACTAATGGTGGGGAGGGGATGTTCATACAGAGTCAGCTTGCTTCGGAACACGTCCTGTCCTATCAAATGAGGTGACTCACCAGACCAAGGGATCTCAACAACGATATTACTCAAGATGAACACCTTCCAGCTGTAGGTTTTGGAAGGTCGCTCCCTAGACTCGTACAGACTTCGCTGGGTGACAAAGTTGGGCATGATCTGCTGGACTAATTGACCGAAGATAAGGAAGGACTAATGCGCGCCAAGATAGGTCAGCACTGTACCGTGTTCGAGCTGACGAAATCGAGCTCACCATGAAAGCAGAGAAAAGTTGACTCTGCAAGCCCGCCTGAGAAGTATCCGCCTTGAAGAAGGAGAAACCAATGAAGAGTGACTGGAGTAGTGGCAGGAGAACTGTCAGCTTCGTGCTATCAACAGGCAGGTGAAGACACGTTCACTCACCGAAGCAACGGAAAGGAGAATCTTGGAGTAGATGTACGAAGGAGTTCTCCAGTACTGTTCGAAGACTCGCTTGAGGACGGTGAAAAATTGGACACTGAACGGGGCGGCGAACTCTGCATAAGCAGCCTTGTCGCCCTTGGAGTGGGACTGTTCCTTCGCAGCCGGTCGTTCAGCCTTCAATCGGTCGAGCTCCTCCCTGACTTTGACACGTTCAGGACTGTTGATCCAAGCCTGGTGCCAATCGACATCGGTGTGACTTCCGGGAGCGGCACCGATAGCAGCCAACATCCATTCGGCAGGGTTTTCACCAGGTGGGCAGTCGGGCGCTCCGTTTCGGACAAAGTAATCGATCAAGATGTGCGAACCTTTACCGACCTCACCGAAGTAGACAGTCTTACCGCCCTTGGCAAGGAACAAGAGTCGGTCAAAGTTCTCGAACAAAATGGCGGAGGGCTGGTGAATGGTGCACAGAATGGCTTGGCCGTTCTCGGTAAGCTTTCGGAGAAGTTGCAAAATGTTCCAGGAGGTTTGAGAGTCGAGACCGGAAGTAGGCTCGTCAAGGAAGAGAAGAAGTTCGGGTTTAGCGACGAGCTCGACACCAATGGTCAATCGCTTTCGCTGTTCGACGTTGAGACCTGATAGAGGAAAAGCGTTTGTCAGTGACTGTATCTAGCTTTGGCTTGGAATGTAACTCACCTTCGCCGGGAACACCAACGACAGCATCCGCATAACCGTCCATTTCCAAAAGCTTGAGGACTTCCTCGACATATTCGTACTTCTCTTTCTTGCTGACATGCTTGGGTTGCCTGAGGACAGCGCTGAATCGGAGAGCTTCTCGGACGGTACTGGTCTGAAGGTGAAGATCCTGCTGTTGGACGTATCCGGTCTTTCGCTGGAATGAGACGTCTCGCTGTTGACCGTCAACAAGCATTTCACCGGTTACGACACCCATCGTAACTCGGGTGGCCAAGACATCGAGAAGTGTGGTTTTACCGGCACCTGAAACACCCTGAAAATGACAAGACAAGCCCCAAAGTCAGTCAACGGCGCTACCCATACCCACAAGTAGAAACAGTCCAAACTCACCATAAGCGCAGTCAAAGTACCCGGCTTGACCCAACCATCGACGTGGTCAAGAATCCGCCTAGTCTCCTTCTTGATCTTGATATCGTATACTACATCTCGCCAAGAGAAGATACTGGTCTGTCGCTGGATGATCGCAGTGTTGCCGCCGGAAGGTGAATCAGCCGCGTTCTGAGCCTTCATAGCTCGACCGCTGTCAGAACCTTCAGATTCGATGTCGCTGTTCTTGGAAGACTTGAGAGCGGCGGGGATCTGGCCCTTGGGGTAGACCAGGATTTCACCCTTGGACTGCTTCTCAGTGATGTATTCTAAGGAGAGTCAATAGTCAGTGTCGTCCGGCCAAAAGCTGTAGAGACAATGACACGCGCTGCAACTCACCGGTAGCGATGATGTAAGTCGCGAAGAAGAAGAGCATGAAAGCAATAAGGATGCCGAAATTCCTCCATTTGTGACTGTGGACATACTGGTAGGACAATTCGAGGTAGGTGTCACCGTTGACAACGCTCGAGCCGGCTTGGGCACCGACTGTACTGCAGATGATGTTGGTCGGACCGACGTTGGCGTAGGTGGGGATCTGGGGCGACGGAACGTATTGGGAACACTCGTAATCTCGACCGTGGAACTCGTTGATCATGAGGGATTCAAAGGCGTAACCGATAGGGTTGATGTAGTTGATCCATCGAGACCAGCCTCGCATGTAGGTGACAGGAATGGCGAAACCGGTGTAGACCACGAGACCGATCATGATGACCGAGGCGGGAGTCATGGCGGTGACGAACTGTCGGGAGACGGATCCGATCGTTCGGAAGATCATGGACATGGTCAGGGTCGAGAAAAAGTTGATCAAGAGGTAGAAGAAGAAAGCGCCGGGTTCACGTCGCAAGTGAGTCATGAAGTAGAGAACCAAGTTGAAGAAGATCGCGTTCATCACTTTGTAAGGCATGTCAGTGAGCATGGAGGCGAAAGCTTCGGCAGATGGGTGGTAGAAGGCATATCGCGAATGTTTCTCGACAATGGGACGTTGGGCATAGAGAGTTAGAATCTGGATGAATCGTGAGAACGCATCAGCATGACGCATCGTCTTTCAGAAGCCGTGCTCCACTCACTTCAAGAGCAGCACCGAAAGCGTTGAGTAGCACCGCAAAGAACAGCAGAGAACCTCGCTGGTAGAAACTGGCCGTTGTGGGTTCTACGGAGAGTAGAAGTGACATTGGTGAGTGACGTGACCGACATACGATATGCGAACAGTGATTCATCAACTTACGCAGGTTGAAGAATACCGAACTGATGATCAGACCCATGACAAAGTTACCGAATAGCTGGGTCAAGGTAAGACTTGGGTCCGCCTTCAATCGCCAGAAGCCTCGAGCAAGACATAGCTTGACCTGTTGACCGTATGAAAGAGTGTAAGGGGAGGATGGTCGGCTGTGAAGGTGGATTTGCGATAGGCTGGTCATTAGCATTGTCCTGCCCTGCATATAGTTCGATGTCCAAGCCCACTTACGTTCGCTTGGATTGCTGGGCTCGCCTGGAAGCCATGAACTCCTCGTACCTCTCACCCTGCGTAGGGTGTCGCTGATTGAAAGCGGCAATCTGCTCCTGAAGTTCCTGGAACTCTGGACTAGCCCTCCAACGTTGAGCGAATTCGTAAGGGGTCTTGGGTACCCTGTCCTCAAAGCCTGCCTTGGCCTTTCGCTCCGAAGGACTGGTCAGACTGGTCAAGAAGTCGGGAGTGGTCTGTTGTGCGGGGCACTCGAAGCCCATGTTCTCGAAGAAGGCCCTGGCATCGCCGACTCGACCAAAGAAGATCTGTTCGCCTTGGTACAGGACGCATACCTTGTCGAAAAGGTCGTAGGCTGATTGAGGGGCTTGGTAAATGGCAACGACGGCGGAGGTTCCCATGTACTCGGACTGCAGTCGAAGCGTCTTACAGAACTCGATGGCGTTGGCGGAATCGAGACCTCGAGTAGAGTTGTCCCAGCATTGAAGGGGAGCTCCGGCGAGAGCAGCCTCGGAGATTGTGACTCGTTTACGCCTATGAGAAAACTAATAAGCATTGGATTTAACCTGGCATGGCCTAGCACTTTACTCACTCCCCTCCGGACACACCTCGAATGAAGTCGTTTCCGACCTTGGTATTGATGGTGTGGCCGATACCAAAGACCGACATGATCACATCTCGGAAGTGGGTAGCGAATTGAGGTCGACTCAATCCACCAGGAGGGTTTCGAGGCGCTCGAGCCTCAGCAGCGAACCTGCAGCATGAATGTCAGCCATTTGCTGCATGCATGTTTCACCGGGTCCGCCAGCCAAAGGAGTACTCACTGTAGAGTCTCACCAACGGTCATGTTGGGGAAATGGACATCCACTTCAGCGGTGTAGATGGCTTCACCCCTGAACCTGCCATGCATCTGCTTTGGTGTGATTCCTGTATGTGTTATGTGCGATCAGCCGGCGCCCGAAAACAAAGAAGAATAACGGCACACTTGACGCGCATGACGCAAAGAAAGACGCCGCTCACTCACCTCGGTAGTTGATCTCCGCCTCTTCATTCAAATAGATTCCGTTCATCTCACCAGCAATCGTCTTGAGCAGCGTGGTGCATCCACTTCGTGGAGAAAAAACAAAGCCAGCGTTAGTCATGGATGCTTACGCGTATGCTAAAATCCTGGCAAATGCGCCACTGGATGGTGTCAATGGGTAAGTCACCGCTCACCTTCCCGGGGGACCAAGGACGACGAGCAGCTCTCCAGATTCCAGTACACCGTCTACGCTTTGCAAAATCTGGACTCTTCGCTTTCTGCTGCTGATGACGTCTCGGGCGGAACTGATCAACGAGGGGATGATGTTCCATACCGTCTTTTGGTAGTCTGGGATGGGTATGCAACGATCAGTTCAAACCTTATAATGGCATCGAGATGTCGGGTCAAGTGAAGTGCTGATGATTGTTCTTAATGAAGGGTAAAATGGAACCCTTCCGACTCACCTGCATCTGATCCGAAACCGTGCACACTCATGTTCTTATAAGCGATACCCGCCGTTCTTCTCGGCAAGGTATCCGTGCTGAGCACGCTCATCTCCCTGACCCATCTCCTCGCGTCGAAATTCTTTGAGAAAGGATCGAGCTCGCTATCAGGTTCGTAATTGAAAAGATCCTCCGCGTTTGGGTGCGCTCCTTGCCCTTGAGTCTGAGTGTCCCTTCTCCCTCTCATGGAGACTTGGGTGAGCTGTCGAGCGAGATGCGCTACTTCCTCATGCCGTTCAGCGTTGGTGGTGGGCACATGGATCGTTTCCTCGTCGCCGTCAAACACCTGATGCGGACGAGCGTAGGTACCTGGGACGGTGTTGGAGAGGACTCGACCGAGTTCAGGTCGGTCCTTCTCCGCGTTGAAGTTGTAGTTGAGACCCACGGACATGGCGAGGAGGGGGGGGGGGGGGTGAGGTTTTGGTGGTGTCCAGGTCAACGTTAGATCACGAGATGATGTTCGTTTGGGTGAAGGTAAAAGGTGAAAGAGAATCAAAGACTTGATATGATGTGTCCGATCACGGGTCGAGTGTCGGTATATACAGTTGTGATAATACCGATCGGCTGTTATTATGTTGTGGGTCGAGAGGGGGATTTTCAGAAAGAGTCAGGTATGGGTCGTATACTTTATATAGTCGAGCAATCGACCTATCGTGCCAATGAGATTTTCAAGGGGGTGATGCAAGCTTTGCTGGGTGCTGTCACTACGAAGATATCAAACTAGCGAAGGAAGGAAAGGGCCGTCGGCGTCGGTCATGGATCATTCATGTATTCTGTATCAACTTGACAACTACCCACGCCGTGCCAAGGACTAATCAGTGCTGGGCTGTACGGCGGCCACCTGTCTTTGTGTTGTCTCACGGCGTTGTGGTGGTTGAATGGTTAACGGTAATGGTGATGGTGCAGCGGTGTCCAAGTGTTTTTGACTATGGCAACGCCGCATAATCCTCCTGATCATCCCAATGTATCATATGTATCATGCTCATTCCGGGCGCCGGGAATTAATTGTCTTGGGCTAGAAACAAACAAACAAAAAAACCCTGACCAGAAGCGGCGACAGAACCAGTTCCCTGAGTTACGATGCATGAATTTCTAATGCTTATTAGAATCCATCGGGTCCCGATTAGGATCCGTTGCCAAGCGCATTCAATATTTCGTAATACCTTGCCTAATCGAAGTACCCAAAGCCGTCTCCGCGTAGTAAATTAAGGCTTTTCCAACGAGGAGGCCGAGATCTCGATTGGATGTGCAAATACATGCGGGCCGATTGGTGAGAAACAGATACACAGACGGACACGAGCCCGATTACGAGGGATCTCTTCGGCATGTCGGTGTGCTGGGGTAGGGGGCTAGGGCAGAAGCGATACGTTGGTATCGCTTAGTTTAGTACGCGTGCATTTCCTGTTATGAGATGAGGTGAGCTTTCATGTTCGCGGATGCTGGATGAGTGAATCGGCGCACGGACAAGCAATTTCATCCAAAGCCTACCTAGGCTAGCCTTAGGCTGAGGCCTGTTGTCATACCACCGGCTGGTGTCAACGCCCATGAGCAAATATATCATGTTGCATTATGCGTTATGCCGCATGTACTCCATCTGACATGATATGGTGTCGTCCTGCTCGCTCCACGCTCCACGACTCGAACAAGATACGGAAAACGTCTTCATCGACCTCAATTGTCGGCGAGAGCAAGACAGACAGACCCCCTTCGAACGTCAGTAGGTGGGAGGGAGCGCGGGGGAGGGGGGGGAGGGGGGTTGGGGTCAACGGCGATTAGGTACATAACGATTTATGGGTGACGTTAGAGTCAAAGGCGGAAGCGGAATCTTATCAGCTCTGGGAATTACTTATAGATTTATGTGCCCGTTCAGGTAAGCGGCGGGCGAAAACATACAAGCATACAAGGAACAGATCAAAGCGGCGAGCTCCGATCTACATGAATGAACGCTGTAGTGAGAGGTGAGTGGGTGATGGCCGTTCGGGGTTCCCGTCGGCGTCGGTATAGCCGAGACGACGGAGGCCGGGACCGAGACCGAGACCGTTGAGCCCTCCGGCAGAAGTGATGATGCATATGAGAAATGCTACATCGGCAAGGTATCTTCAAACGCACCGTCATCGTAGATGTAGACGTAGATGTAGATCTCATTCGTCCCATTCCTGCGACCGTAACGGCCTCTCAGACTAGTTCACGTGATGCCAGTCACCGTATGAGCGACGGCGATCAAGGCACATGGGAATCGCTGTCCGCAGATTATTGGTCGTCGAGGGTCGTCAATAAAGAGTTCGACACTCTGAGAGTTTACGTGTGCGTCTGGGTGTCTCAAGTATTAGCAACCGCATAGCATGGATTTCCTCCTCTCAGTTGATACTCACCACACAACCCTGCCTCTACAGCAGTGAGTGAGTGAGCGATGTAGCTTCTCGCCTCGTTATCATCTTTTCTATCAGTTGACATGACGTCACGTTCACGGTGGCCGGTTATCGAGCATGTAGTTATGTACGCGTGCGGTATAACACCCGCAAGCGTCGTACCGTATCTCTCTCTCTCGCACACACACACACACACACACACACACACCCTCATGCCAAGCGGGCTTGAGAATGCGAAGAGTATATGCGTGAGGTTTAGTAAATGCGTGCTTGTGCCGTTGATCGATAGTACAGACTACTATATAACCTATCTTCGACGGGCTTTTCGTACGACCGGAAAGGAGTCTTCTTGCATCTTCATCGCGATCGATAAACTTCCCAACCCACTCAAGCTTATCGTTTCAGTGAAGTGAGAGAGCTATTCATCCATCATCATCGCAACAGCAGCGAATCACACACTCTGCAGCCTAACATACGAGTATCAAATCAAACGCAAACTCGCAATTGATCCGGAACCAAGATCAAGATCAGGACCAACATGAGCTTCAACAACCTCGACAGCCATCCCTACTACCCGTTGATCGCCTCGACTGCGCGATTCCTCGGCCCCTTCATCGCAAGTAGCACGGCAGGTTCCATCCTCACCTTGTCATACTACTCCATCCCCATCATCCGCTCCACCTCCACGGAGCACTCGACCAAAACCGCCTTGCAGCAACTTCGAGCGCTGTTCTCTTCGGGATCGCACGTTTTCCCTCCGCTGGCGTTTGCAGCGACAACGTGTTATGCGATCTCGGCGTATGTCTGTGATGATCCAGCTCATAGGCGAGGGTATATCGTAGCTGCCATGGGGAGTATAGGGATTGCACCATTCACGACGCTCGTAATGCTCCCGGTGGCGAATCAGAGGCTGATCGACCTGGATGAAAAAGCCAAGAAGGGCGATTACGACGGTGTCAAGAACAGTAAGGAAGTGGATGAATTGCTCAGGTCGTTCGAGTGGCTCAACGCCATCAGGGCTGGCATCATGGCCGTGGGTGCGACAGTGGGATTGTGGACGGCACTGAACTAGAAAGAAGAGCGTTCGAGTCGGGCGCGTGCGTGCGTGCGTGCTTGCGGCGCTACAGTATCGCTGGGTGCTGGGTACTGTAGCAAGAGATGCCAGGTTAGTTAGTGGGGGATAGGCTTGGCTGGACTCGTGGAACAAAAGAAGATGGATACTTATTCATGGTGTTCAACAGTTAAAAGCCGATACCACTCACGCTCTAGACACGCACACGATTGCTTCTCCATACACCGACAGTGACCAGTCAGACACATTCTGGCTCGCGCTGATACTTCCTGTAGCTGATTCCTCATTCCGTATTGCGTCTCAATTGATGCCGAGTGGTCACTTGGATCACCTCACCGTGCTGGTGCTACTGTAGGGAGTTATCCATATTGTGTAAATAGCGATCCATACAGCCAAACCGCTGTGTGTGGTCACGCAGACCAGATAGCTGTTAACTTCCTCCTTGCTTCTCTTTCAGCTGCTTGCTGTCAAGCGCGAGCGGGAGAATCGACCTGACTCGGTGGTTAGGAGAGCTTTTTCTTATTGTACGAGTACAATACTAATCACATCTTCTACAGTAAGAGCATGTTTGTGGCAATGTACTAGTACTTGTACTGAAACACGTTTGTCTGGCTAACCTCGTGAATATAAAATTGGCCAAAAGAGGTCCGTTTTGGTTGAGCGTAGCGTTGCGTACGGCATGTACCGTAACGTGATGATATCAGTGTTGCGTGGCGCACTACCCTACTGTAATAATGTTGAATGATAGTCCATGGATATGCCTATACCTAGCTAGGTCTGCAAGTTGCCGACAGACAGCTATTGTGAAGTATTCCACTCGGACTTCAGCTGCATACCCCGTAAGTTGAATTGTACAGTACGAGTATGTGCGAGGCAGAGGCAGGTGGGTGTACAGTAATGTAGGAGAAGCGCAGAGAAGAGAAGAGCGGGCAACGGAGGACTAGCTACTGTAGCTGCTAGTTTCCCATTGCAACACGGTCAAGTTGTATATAGCCCTACGTCCCTTCTGACAGATACCGTAGCCTGCTACGCTAAACGATACGATACGTAGAAGAGAGATAAAATACTACGCAGCATTGCCCCAAGGTTTGACAGCTTGCCGAGGTCATCGAAGACAGTTTCTGTACGCTATTTCTGTACCTCTTTGTAAAGCGCCTCCGACCCGAACCTCCAGTTTTGGTTGGGTCTGGGTCGATTTTCCTTTATAAAAATATGTATATACATCGGTCAATGTCAATGTCGGGGTCAACGTCAACGTTAGTGTCAGCGTGAAGTTGTTTCTCAATCCTGAACGATCAATGGTCGGATTGCCGCCCAAGCTACAGAATCTCCTTTATCATCTACAATACGAGGTTAGACTGTGTATGCAAAAGCTATTTTGATGAGCAGGAGTATGCCAAATCGATGATCCTTGGTACAGTAATGTCTGCTCTCGCTTCGATTCTACACGATTGCAGTACGAGTATCGATCTGTGCTTCATGGTCCTCGTACAATACTATATTCAGTGAGCATCACGAGTGATGTACAGTAGATTGTATATCGAACCACCTATTCATTCCCCTCTACTCTACGCGTCACTCACGAACTAACGTGCAGTGTGTACACTCCTCGGTTTCGCCTTCTCTAAATATCAGTCATTGGTCATGGTGTCCTCGGACACGACCCTTGTTTGGATACAGTTCGAGTGACCTCCTTTTTCAGGGTAGGGGTCAGTTGCCCGAACGTCGAGAGCTTGAGCATATAGAGGAGCTGAACCAGCAGTAACTTACCAAGAATGTCAGCTCCAGCGCCAGTACCACAGCGACCGAACTCATACATCACACGTCTAGCTCCATACGATTGAGATGGTTCAGAGAGGCGGTCGACCGTGATTTGATGAAGAGGGGCGGGAAAGAAAGAAATGATTACCCACGCCCAATACAGTACAGTACGCCCGCTGTACAGTATGTCTTTCACCCGTTCTCTTCGATCGCCCGCATACCGACCCACACGTTTGTTTATGACAAGCAACCATGCCATCAAACAAGCTCGTACCGATGCGTGTTCCCTGTTGTATCCGTTGAACAGAAGCAGTCGCGTCTGAAAACCACGAGGCAAAAAGGTGCCACGCTCGCTCGACACAGTATACACTACACTACACTACACTAATTTCGGGCCGGCTCACGCGTACGGTCACGGTTATCTCTCATATCCGGACCGATCCCACCGACCAAACCCGAGTATATAGCCAATACCTCTTCATATAGCCAATAATTGTCAGTAGTCACGAGCAGGATAGCCAATACATCGACGGTGATAGCCAAGGCAGCTTGTAGATATAGCCAATACGAGTGTGTGGGGTGGAGCTCCATCCATATGCATAACCTATGCGTAGTGTCAGACAAAGAGAGAGAGAGTAACGTGATCGCCATGAATTGTTGGCTATCAGCAATACGATTTGAGATCTGAGACGTTGGTGAAGCGATGAAGCCTTGTTTTGCCGTCACTGCAGGTCCGGCATCATAACCATCCCATCCCGGGTCAATCTGACTTCTAAACACACCCTTCTTAATCCGGACATCTGCAACAGTCACCCATCTATCACTTCATCTCGTCTGATGAGATCAGTCCATCAGTAAATCGACTTCAAGACCAAACACCTAATAGACAAATCACCATGTCCGACCACGACTACTCTGCCATCAAGCTTCCCGAGCATGTCAAGACGGTGCTCGTCACTGGCGCAGGAGGTGAGTGGGGTGGAGGTGCTATATATGGGTGATCACGTCTGCCATAAGAATGCCCGGCCTGGGCGTAGCTCGGGACGGGATACCTATTCGGCTGCTGCTGGACGCACTATGTGGATGTCTCGACCATGCCTGCCTATCTTGCCGACAGTCCGCCCTTCCCCGCTCAGCGCGAGCGCTCGGACTAAGTCAAGCTAACGAGTCTCTCTCTGACCACCTCCGTCTCTCGCTATGTTGCATATGACAAACTGTATGATGTGCAGGCTTCGTCGGCCAACAACTCGTCAAGCTCCTCCTCTCGCTCTACCCCTCTGTCCGACTCATCACAACGGATATCGTCCAGCCTCCCAACCATGGTATCACGGATGAGAAGAGGCTCAAGAGCGTGAAAGCTGATTTGGGGGATAAAACTCAGCTTGAAGGGCTGTTCGAGGGCGAGAAGATTGGAGGAGTGTTTGCTTTGCAGTGAGTGGAGTGTGCTACTGTAGTACGATATCGAACGAGAGATATACCTCTGAAGAGGCTCCTTACATCTACTCCTTAACGTCCGGTGCTGGCTGGTGATTTCTCTCTTCCCAGCATGGGGTGATACGGAGAATCCATTATATGCAGAAAGATCACCCGCTGAAAGTTTTGAATACCTTACACTGAACCCTCCCACAGCGGCATCATGTCCGGCGGCTCCGAAGCCAACTTCCCGCTGGGATACTCTGTCAACCTCGACTCCCACATCTCCTTGCTCAAAGCCGTGCATGCTCACGCCAACTCGCAATTCCCTTCGACGGAGCCTCGACCCGTCTACGTCTTTGCGTCTTCCTTGGCGGTTTACGGCGGTGTCACACCCCAGTCTGTGGTAGATCCCAAGACGACACCGGTCATTCCTGAGAGTAGTTATGGCGTGCAGAAACATGTGGTGGAGATGATTGTTTATGACTATGGCAGGAAGGGTGAGTAGAGTAGAGTAGAGTAGAGTAGGAGGGCTGAGCGAGAAAAGGAATCAATTCTTGACTAATACTGATACTGATACTGTCTGTGGACTTGACTGATCTTGTGGTTTATAACTTGTTCCAGGCTACCTCGACACTCGGACCGTCCGACTGCCCACCGTGGTCGTTCGACCTGGCGCGCCCTCATCCGCCGCCTCATCCTACATCTCAGGCATGATCCGCGAGCCGCTCAACAACCAACCTTCCCTGTGCCCCATCGCGACCTCTTTCGATGACCCGGCACTGGACGAATACTTGACGTGGGTCAGCAGGTCCAAGACTGTCATCAGGAATATTCTGTGGGCGCTCTGTTTCCCCGAGGACAAGTTTAAGCTGGCTCTGGGATATGGATTGGGTGGTAGAGTGATCAACCTCCCAGGGTTCCAGGTGACACCAAGGCAAATAATCCAAGCGCTGTAAGTGGAGCTGGCTTTTACCATGTGTACTTCAGTCCATCCATCATCCATCCTTCTGCATCAACAGACGACAGACGGCAAGGTAAACAAAAAGCGAAAACATGGACGGTCGCAAAGAAGGCACGCACGGAAACCAAAAAAAAACAAAAAAAACGCATTCTTAGCTGACCCCACATACTTATCATGATGTGATTATGTGATAAATGCTCGATCGCTCTATTATATATACAGCATCGAGCACGGCGGTCCCGAAGCTGCCAAGCTGATCGAGTACAAGAAGGATCAAGCTGTCATCAACATCTGCAACACCTGGGCTGGAGCATTCGACAACTCTGTCTATCTCAAGATGGGTTTCGTAGTCGACGATGCCAAGACTGGATTCGGTGACGCTGTGAAGGACTTCAAGGAGGAGATGGCGTCGCAGTAGTGATGATGCCTGGTTCACGATGTCTCGGTGATGGAAAACAAGAAGATAGTATGTTGAGTATGCAGGCGGGTTTGTCTAATGATGTACAATGCCATCTCTTGGAATGCAGTGCAAAACATGAAGAGGCAGCAGGCATCAGTGTATTCTCAGTGGAATCGATGAACCAGTTCAATAGATTGTTTGCTTGCTGTAAGCTTGATCGACTACCGCTGTGGCATCTCGTATCCAGAAAGCGAATGCAGGAACGCTCAAACAATCAGTCCCCGTCAAAGCTCAACAAGTCGAAGCAGACGATGCATTAGATGGGTGTAAAAGTGCAGAAATCTATTGGTATACCGAGATAGGTACAAAACGGAAATCATGATGTGAAACAGAAAAAGAGAAAAGAAAAGCCAGAACACAAGTGATAGGCCTCGACCCGTGTCAAATCCGATAGAGTACACGCCATCTAAACCGGCTATCTATTCGTGAACGTCCATGAACATCAGAAGAGGGAAAGAAGCCACACAAGAACACTGACAACGGACCACACATATTGAGGAGTAGACACTTGCTTTACTCCTCGTCGTCGGTGTCGGGCTCTCGTTCACCGCCATAGGTCAACCAGTTGAGCTTTCTCAGTCTTCTTCGCTCCTCCTGCGCCTTGACCTCGTTTCGGGTGAGCTAGTAGAGTAAAGCGCGACACATCAGCGGAGAGCCCTTCATAGGGGACCTATTATATCATATCAATAATTGGTTCAAACCAAACTCACCTTTTTCTTCTTCTTCTTGAGCATGAGCTTAGCTACGCCATCGGCCAACTCGGCACCGGACGCGGATGCCGCCGTGCTGCCACCGGGAGTGGCGGTACCTGGGGTACCAGGGATAGTCCTGGGTGTGCCGGCCTTGGAAGCGGTTCTTGAAGTGGGGACGGAGGGGTTGTCAAAGGCGTCCTCGACAATGGCGACTTTACCCTTGTGGGTCAATTCACCAGCGTCGACGTGCCAGATCTCGGGACAAAGGGCCGAGACGAATTCCTGAGAATGCGAGATGATGCAGACGGCACCTCCCCATTCCTTGATAGCAACGGCCAGACCACCGAGAGCTTCTCGGTCCAAGAAGTTGGTAGGCTCGTCAAGGAACAGACATTGAGGTCTGTAAGCGGATGGAGTTGGAAGTCAGCTCTGCTTTTACAGGACATCCGCCCATTCCGACCGCCATGAAGGTCTTTCGCTCACCTATTGAACATGGACGCCGCAATGACGACCTTGACCTTTTGACCACCGGACAAGCCACTCATCTCGTTGTACTGAGCGATATCACCGTCCAGACCGACGGCTTCCAACACCTCTCGAACAGCACTGGCAGCGGTATCTCGCTGACCAGCACCTTCTCGCGAAGACTCCATGTCATCAAACTGACCAAGCAGCTTCTGGAATCCTTTTTCGATCAACACATCCCGACCGATCCAGGCGTTGTGCTTGTGGGTCATTCCCTTGAACTTGACTTCATACTGGAACGACTTCTTGAGCTTTTGTCGACCGAGGATACACTCGATCTTCCTCAACTCGCCGTTCTTGCCCTCAATGGGTCGGTCCATCATCTCCTTGTCCTCGTCAGTGAGGACACGGGTAGCCTTCTCCATCATTTCTCGATCGTGACCATCCTGGTATCGCCACTGAATGTACTGAACAGCGGTCTTGTCGAGATGCGAGTTGATGTGGTGGAAAGCGTGCTGAGCAACATATCCGACTCGGAGAGCCGGGTGCTTGTGGACGGTACCCTCCTGAGGGACAGTCTCACCGGTGAGAAGCTTGATCAAAGTCGATTTACCAGCACCGTTGGGGCCGACAATACCGACTCGAGATGAGAGCGATAGCGAGCAAGTGACGTTCTTGAGCGACGGTCGAGCAGCACCGGGGTAGGTGAAAGTACAGTTGGACAGCTTCATGATAGCTCGAGTGTTGGATCGAACACCCATGAGTGATCCAGGGGGCGGGAAGGAGAATCTTTAATGATTCATCAGTACTTAGTCAACAGGTCGTTGCAGCGATTAGTGGCCGAGATGTTGAGCTTCAAGTACTCACTTAATGGAGGTAGCGGCGAGAGTGTAGTATGACTTGGCAGAGGGTACCTTCTCGACGAATTTGGAAAGGTTTCCAGGGTAGTAGGCGATCTTCTTCTGCTCGTAGTGCATCTGCAGATGTCCATCAAAGACAGTCATGAATAAGCGAAAGCTTACAACAACAGAAGACGGTCGACCTGTGACACTTACGATATCGGTACAGACGTTGTCGAGGAATCCAGAGTCGTGCGAGACGATCATGCATGTGACCTCGGTCAGACTGCAGATGTACTCCTCGAGCCAGGCGACGGTTTGCACGTCCAAGTGGTTAGTCGGCTCATCACTGATAACGTGTTGTTGGGTCGGTCAGTTTTGTACCTTAGTGCCACCCAACGTTATTGAAGGCTGATGAAACCCGTACTCACAGCAACAGGATGTCCGCACCGATCAACATAGCCCTAGCCAGCTCGAGCTTCATCTTCCAACCACCTGACAGAGACGCGACAGGGTCTCGCTGCTTCTCCTCCGAGAATCCGACCGACAACAGCATGGCGGCGATCTCTTCTCGCGTCTTACCAGCGAGCTTGGGGTCCGCGGAGATGAAGTCGAGGATAGCGGCTGAGGCGTCTTCACCTTGCAGAGCGTGCTCTACCATGATGGTTCGGAGCTCGTCCTGAGGAGGGAATCCTTCGACCTGGTAAATGCCTCCGCGTCAGTATCCTCTTCTCCAGCTGATGTATGACACTCGATCCTACTCACCTTGCCGTCTCGGATAGCCTTCATGAGGGTAGATTTACCCGCACCGTTGGCGGCACAGATACCGTATCTTCTTCCTCGTCGCAACTTCAGGTTGGTGTGGTTGAGCAAAAGAAGACCACCATAGGCTAGCGAGAACTGAATGTCACACAGAAGTTGACCCTCGGAGCCGTCGTCCTCAGCAGCGGGAGCGTACTTGGCCTTATCGATGTCCATGAAAGCCTTTCGGATCGCCTCGGTAGCCTTGGCACCTTCCTCCGCGCCAGCCAAGAGCTTCATGAACGAACCGAGACCTTTCGTCTCCCAGATATCGGCGTCCCACTTTCGCTGATCGACCAAATCGGCAACGACGTTGGCCTGATACTCTACAGCGTGAGCGACAACGGGAGCTTGAGGCATAGAAGCGGTAAGGGGCAACGAAGGGTGTTGAGGGAGACCAGCGATGTTGAGGTGAGGAGCCATGACCGTGAGAGCTTCAGTGACGGCAAGGTTGATGTCTCGAGGAGGAAGAGGGGTCGCGTTGGCCGAAGCACCGGCAGAGATGAGGATATCCAGGGCGGTCTGAGCGAAAGCTCGGATCTCGGGGAAAGCAGCACCTTTGGCGATCTGCTCGACACCACCGAACAGTCCCCCGAGGTATCGAGCGGCAACCGTAGGGTCTCGCACGAGCTTGACCAAGTTGCCGATGACGATACAGGTCATTCGCTGAGTGTCGGTTGATCGCTCCTTCAGAGCTCGGGTAAGAAGAGGTACCATAACGGCGAGAGTGGGTGCGTTGACTTCAGCGACGAAAGTGGTAGAAGACAGACCCTTGATGGTTCCGGGTACGGCAGCAGGAGAGGCCATAGCGGAGACAAGGAGGTTGATGTGCTTGAGGACATCGGGGTTGGGGAGGGTACCACAGAGGGTAGTAGCGGCCTTCTGGGCGGCGGCGGAGACCTAGAGATATGAAACAGATCAGATTTGGCTTGCTGCGATGTTTCCGAGAAACAGTGGAGTCTGTGTCAGAGAGTTTTGTGGACGTGACTACTCACCTCGGCCTTGGTGTCGTGCATGGCTCGTTCGACGAAGGGAATCACATGACCCAACTCAGGCGCGATCCAATCCTCAGCGCCGGGCTTGACGAGACCCTCCATGGCCTTGAGCGCGGCGACCTTTGATCTCCAACCCTTCGAATCCTCCAGCACGGTGCAGAGGGTATCCAAGATCATCCTTGATCCCTCAGGAGCGGATGCCTTGATCAAAGAGGTCATGGCGGAGTTGACGGCGCTTCGGACGGGTTGACCTTTGTCCATTGATAGGTTCAACAGAGCGGGGATCAAGGGGAGGAAGACACCCTCGATACCTGTTCCAAGGGATCGGCACAACCTCTCCACGAGAACAGGAGCCGATTCCCTCTCGTACCCCGACTTGGAAGCTGACCAGGCCAGAACGACATCTACGATTTTGCCATCTTGAATAGCGTCGAGCGTTCGAGGTGCCTTCTTGAGGCCGAGAGCGATAGCGTCTGCCGCGGCCTTGGCCTCTACGTTGGAACCGGCCTTGGCGAGAGCGGTGAACTGGTCGGAAAGAGGAGAGAAGGGCAGAGGTGTAAGAGCAGGGGCGGCAACGGGTGACATGATGAAACAGATGTCTTCTTTTGTGGGTTTTTCGGTGAGTTTATGCTGAGTGGTGAGTGAGTGAGCGACTGATTACAGTTTTACCTGGCCGCGTGTGGCAGGATTTTTGACGTGTGGGTTATGCTTTGCAGGGGTGTTTATCGCGGCGCAATAGCCTTGGTGGGAGTGTGAGGCCAGAGGTAGTCTACTCTCCGACGGGATGGGAGAAGAGTTAGAAGGGTATGAGAGGTGATGATGAAAGAGAGGAAGATGATAGGATAAAGGAAAGTGGACGAGAGACCAATAAGTTAATTGGGAGGCGAGAAAGAGGTGTCAAGCTTGCTGCAGCGGTGCAATTCAAGTTTTTTAAATTGACGTACTCTACCACAGACAGAAAAACCTTATCACACGTGGTTGACTTCCCTACTAACTCTACCTTGACCATAAACCTTACGTAACACATAAGATCGGAAAATTAGCAGTGATACTTGCACACGGCGCAGTGAGGGGAGGGGAGGTTGCGTCGTCCGTCACGACGAGTGGCATATGCGGTAGTACAAGGGAAAGACGAGCCGTTGTTGACTGCAAGTTACATTCGGTAAGTTGTTACATACAATTACAAGACGAGATCAGAATGACAGCGAGATATGCAACAACAATATATCAACGATCTCCTTCCTATTGACACCGACTTTCCATTCGAGCCCAATCCCACCTAACTCGTATCGTCCCTCTCCCTCTCTCTGCCCCATCCTATCCAGTCTCTCACCATCCTCAGCCCACACCCATCCTCACCCCCAATCTCCATATGTGCCCCGGGGCAGAACAACAATTTCAGCCGACCTGCCTTGTTCAGCTTCCTCAGACCGATCTCGTCGGTCTGGTTGTAGATCGGTTGATCGGTGATTGGGATGATGGTCTCTTTGTCCTTTGAGCCGGGGATGTAGGTCCCGAAATGCGATGATTGGGCTGGCGAGACGGTGCCTGCGAACGACGAGTTGAGTCAAAACAACGTTAGCGAATTTCGCCGAGGTCGAGGAGGCTGACGAGGTTGTCAAACGTGTCTCGGTCCCTCATAATCAGGCCCAATGAAGCAGAATGGGCTCACGATCGTCCGCGAATTGAATCGCCACGAAAGTCTCCAGTCCACCCAGCCCCTTTCCAGCTCCATTCTTCCCCTTCCACTTCTTATCGTCATCTCCATTGCTGACTCCGGCCGACTGGCCCTTTCCCTTCTCGCCATTGAGATCCCTGACGAACTCATTCACCTCCCAAAACTCGTCCAATCGCTCCGTATCCCTGAAATAAGCCGCTTGAACGAGGTTCCTCTGAGTCCACGGTTTGTAGATGCCCGACCGGGCTGCTCGGGCTGCTAAGAGGCATGAGAGCGTCGGTGGGGTTGGACAGGGTATGAGAGCGGCGATGCCAAAGTGTGGGGTGCCGAACTGGAAGCGGCAGTCGATGCAAGAAAGATATGAGCGTTGTAGTAGTGCACAGGACTCGTGGTTGTACCGTCGGAGTGGAGTGGAAAGACGTTTGAAAATGCTCCTTTTTTCGGCATCCCGCTCAGTAGCGTGGGGCGCAGAGTGAGAAGCAGTAGGATTAGAATGATAGGATGGTCCAGCGCAGGGGGTTCACTCACAGTCACGAGATTGCGCACGGGTGGATCGTTGCAGTATTGTACATAATACCGCATGAACAGACCGCCTTGGGAAAATCCAATCGCGTCGAACTGCCATTAGTTTTGACCCGAGACCGACTCACAATCGATTCAGCAATGCTTTTCTTTTCAGCGATGCCCAATTCACAGAGCTGCACTGCTATGACGCTCTCAGGACAGATATGAAAGATGGGTCGTTCCACTCACCCCTCCTTCCAGCTCCGATATACTGGCTAGTTGTTCGCATCCTTGCCGACCTTGCTCTTCTGCATTCCCCCACTGCGGTGTGCCGTTCGATGATAACGTCACAAGGTGGAAGGAAAAGGGAATAAAGGATGACCAATGCGTCAGGTAGTCAGCTCTCCATACGAGCCATCTGAAATCTTTGAGCTGATGAACAAGGGATCAAGATAGGTTTCGATTCGACAACGTGTAAGTGGTTGGGCGGCAGAAATCGATCCACGCGTGCGGTGAAGAAAGTTTCACAGAAGACGAAGCCTGATAAACATGACTCCAAGAACGTATACTTACAAAGCCAGCCCGCCGCTCATCGTCCAAGCTCCCGTTGATAGGCACCTGAACGCTATGCACAAAGATGGCGGGATAAATATCCTTGATATCTTCGATGAATCCTGATATACCGTCCGACAGAGCTGTATCGCCCAATCCGTGCCTATTGTAGGTGCGTGCGATGAAAATAGGGGGAATCAATAAGTGTCAGCATGCTGTTGAACCAGAGTGATTCTACCTGCAGGACAGGCAGACAAAACAGATAGCAAGATCTTGTATGTTACCTTGGCTTCTTCGCTCCTCGATAGCTCAATAGCTCAATGGAGCGCAGAGCAATGATAGTCCGGTCTTACTCACCATATCACCAACGGTCTAGGTCCCTTGTCAGAGATCATATCCGACTCCTGCACATGCACACCGAAAACCGTCTGTCCCTTGTCCTCAGCCACGACGGCCGGGATGCTCGCGGCTGCTGCTTGAATATAGGCCGTCCACAGCAGCGCCGCCGCTCCAGCTGCGAACGCATGCGGTATAGCCAATCTCATCTTAGATCCGAAGTTCTACTGTAGATAGGACTGATGGATATGATATCGTTGATTGAGGCTGTATTCATTGACGTCTAGATGTAGATCGCTCGTGTTTGCTTTGCACGATCCCATGGCCGGACGTTGCTATGATGCTCGTCAACATTACCACGTGGTAGCAAAAAACCACGTGTTTCCCATGTTCCTCGTTCAGAGTGCCACATCGCAAACTGCCGATTCTCCATCCTCTATCTGCCGTTGTGATGGCTTCGGCGTCCGTCACCGTTTTGCCCGTCTTGTCTTCGAACCACGCCGACATGTTGATGGGTCATGGTCATCATTTCGATAGGCCATTACATGTATATCACGACTTCGCGAACGATTGTACTACCGTCATCATCTCATCATAGCATAGTCAGAGCCGACTTTAGACCAACCTTCTCTTCACCTCAAGCAGCAGCAGCACACCGGAAGCAGCCCACTCACCAAGCTGAATTCAATATTCAATATCCGTCCATATAAAACCACACAATGTCCGCCCCAGCCGCCGCGCAAACCACGTCCAAGTTCCAGGCGTTCATGAATCACCCTGCGGGTCCTAAGTGAGTTAAGAGGTAAATAGTAAAGAAATGCGAGCGGTGTGATGGAGGGTGATGTAGTACCAGGGCTGAGGCTTGAGTTCTGAGATATGAGAATTGAGAGTTGAGAGCCGAGGGTTGAGGGCCTGGATGGTCATAGCGGAGCGAGTCGTAAGGAGGTCTAGTGGGGAGAAGCTGGTGTGAACATGAGCGAGATGATCGAGATTGGGAGGAATGCCCTTCTCGCCATATATTCTAACTCGCATCTCTCCCATTCGCTCCACGATCATTTGAAACACGCTTATCAGATCCGCTGACTGATCGACGTTCACTATTCACCATTTACTCTTGTTCATTCTGATCTCGCAAATTCACCTGTACCATCGAAACAACTTCAATTTGAATCAAACTCAAATCTCCCACTTGATGCACCACTGCAAACGGATACGAAAACAAAAACATAAACAAAAACGAAAATGACAAATGACAACGCAATTCACCTTCCATTTACGCTCTCGCTCTCTCGCCTTCTCGCCTTGATTTAAAATCACCGCTCGGTCGTGTTGTGTTATCGCGTTCAATAGGACCATCTTCTTCTGGGCTCCCATGGCGAAATGGGGATTAGTAGCAGCCGGTCTGAAAGATCTCCAACGACCTGCCGATAAGCTCTCGGTGAGCCAGAACGTAGCGCTCGCTGCTACTGGATTTATCTGGGTGAGTTCGAGTGGGATGGATGCTTGATATCGAGAGTGAGACTGGGATTGGGATTGAGATTGAGAGTGAGAGTGAGAGTGAGAGTGAGAGTGAGAGTGAGAGTGAGAGTGAGAGTGAGAGTGAGAGTGAGAGTGAGAGTGAGAGTGAGAGTGAGAGTGAGAGTGAGAGTGAGAGTGAGAGTGAGAGTGAGAGTGAGAGTGAGAGTGAGAGTGAGAGTGAGAGTGAGAGTGAGAGTGAAGACGAAGGGGAGGCAGTACGTGCGCAAGACAATATTGGGATTCGATCGATGGGATGGCGCCAGTCTGTCTCCTTCGTGAAAAGGCAAAGTGGTAGGTGGGGAGGCAAGGAAGGAGAGTGCGGTGCGCGTGCGCGTGCGCGTGCGCGTGCGACGGTGCTGTGGTGATGTCAAGGGCAAGCTGCATGCAAGATGTCGGGGTGGATGCGGATGCGGATGCGGATGCGGAATGTCAACGAGTACCGGACGGATCTGACCCCGATAAGGGGAGGGGAGGAGGCTCGGCCATGGTCACCCCTTCTGAGACAGTCGAGGTTCCCTCCTCTTGATTTGAAATCCAATCCTATTCCCTGCTATCATTGTGCTTGTCATGGTTCTTCTTGTTCGCAACAGACATTCTCGCTAACGCTCGCATTCGCCATTGACAGGTCCGATACTCATTCGTCATCACGCCCGTCAACTACTCCCTCGCCGCCGTAAACTTCTTTGTAGGCTCAAACGGCCTGGCGCAGCTCTACCGAATCTGGGATTACAGGAGGAATAACCCCGTCGCTGCGGCGGTGACTTCTTCGGCTTAGAGTTAGTTCAAGTCAGTTGGATCAGGACATGCGATGCGGTCATAGGCAGAGGTTCTGGATTCAGGTTCAAGGTTCAGAATTGGTTAGGAGGACATTGTCATTGACAAGAGGAGTGGGCACAAGTTTGCCAGAGGCCTGGAAAAGTCTGAGCGAGTCAGGTTCAGGTTCCTTCATTACTTTAATTCACCCCTTACAACAATGATCACGCCAAGCTGGGTCAACTCGAAAACGAGTAGAAGATCGGAAATCACGTCAGGTCAAGTCAGGTCAGGTCAGTATCTGGTGGCCTTGGCTGGCCAGTTGTAGTAGTTATACCCCAAGTTAGCTTAGCGTCCTAGCTAGCTAAGGTGATATGCAATCATCATAGACATCATTAGATCATCTTCCATCGTTTGACACAAGATGATGATGCGCAATTCACTCTCGCCTCGCCTATTTCTATCGTTTATCATCTATCGAGGTTCCTTCTTTCTGTCGTGATAATTCTAGCTAGCTAGCTAGCTCTTCGGTCTGAATATGTCACCGCTTGCTTGCCTGAAGATATCTTTTTCCGATCATGATCAGTCGAGCGAGTCAGACCCGTTCACACCCCACCACGTCTGGGCCAGACTCAATCTCGAGGTCTAGGTCCTGTACTCATACAGTATGATGCGATCATCTAGGATGAGTTTCCGCCCGCGTGATTCCAACCTTTGTTGGAAAAAAATAGACTCAATGCTTAGAAGTTACGAAGTGATAAACTCGCCTCATGACAAAACCAAGCCTCCAGCTTCCTAGCCCAGTTTCTTCAAGGCCATGCATGGAAATTGCAAAGCATTGGACCAGGGCGAAACTGAAGTGCACTCGTACTAAAAGGCTACATGCATTTATGTGTGATAACTGTCTCGTATATCGTATCGTGTATATTCTGTTGCTAGATCATACCATACTCCAAACACCAGGCGATATTTCGCAAGCAAGAAATCGGACCACTCCTCCATTCCTTCCACCTGCACAGCACAGCGCAGCAAGATGGAGGCCACAGATTCTAGACTATCGCCTATCGAGATCTCACCCACCAAAAAGGTCTTCTTCACCGAGTCACACCACCTTAAAGCACCTCCCACCTCTGCACGCCCATACTGACGAGCCTGACGAACAGCTGCTCCCTCCTCCCAACTCTGGTAAAGTGCAGTGTCTTGCCTTCCGACTTCTTGCCACCTTGAGCTTCGAGAATCTGTTGCGCGACGGGCTTGAATCGGACGGTGAGACCGAGACCCTCGACTTCTGCGCCAGAGGCCCAGCCGAGTGCCATTCGGGGCATCGAGACGTGGCTCTGTGCGAGTAAGTGAGTGTGGAGGAGTGCAGCTTTTTAGTTATCCGGGTCACCCAATATACCAAGGTCTACAATGCTACACGACCAAACAAACAACCCTCACTCACCTTTTTGATCTCGACGATATCGTCAATAGGCAAGACAAAGTGCTCGCTCTTGCCAGAGACAGGTACAAAGGTGATACGAGGCTCTTTGATGATATCGCTTCTGTTCTCGAGAATCAGATGACCCGAGGTACCGTCGAGTTTGCACGGGTAGGCTATTGACGTGAAAACACATATCGAGTCAGATCTTCCACCGACTATACTACCGAAGCACCGTGGGACAAGGTGATTTCTGACGCTGACGCAGCAACACTCACACTCCTCGCCACCGTAATCCTTGATATGACCCTTGAAGAAAAGCTTGTCCACTTTGGAGCCAATCTTTTCTTTAGCCGTCAGATCCGACTTCTCATTCTCGCTCGTCTGACCACTGCTATCCGTCTCATTGATACGTGCCTGTTTCTTGGTGCCATCCACCGCGACGTCCCCGTGGAACGCTGCCATCTTCTTTCCGGCAGCTTTGAACGCGCCGAGGATGTGCGACTTGGTCTTGTGTTTCGCTTTGGTGGCGGCCTCGGTGAGGCCCCCTTCTTGCTCGGCTTCGAGCACCTCGGCATCGTCTTCCGCAGTGACAGTAGCAGGGGTCGTGTCCTTGATCGCTTCCTGCATGAGGTATGTGGAGCAATGTCAGCGGGTTCTCACGCATGAGTCGATGCTTGTCACAGAAAGACTGACCTTGGGTGTACCCTTGAGAGGAGGGGGACTATGTGTGTGACGATGTTCGGATCAGCCAACCGGATTCTGTGAATCAGGTACGTGCATCGATCGATCGCTGACTTACGGTGGTCGAGGTAGAGGCGAGTTAAGGGCTTCAGCAACACGGAGCAAGTGCAGTGTGAGTTGAGCATCGGTGGGAACCTGGGAAAGAATAGAACTGAGGCGGATTTATGGTGGACAGATATCAGCAAACTCGTTTCAGACTTGCCGTTCCCCGAGAGAGACTGATGGCGTCGAAAGACAGAGACTTGTGTGAGACAGATCGCACGGCTCGACTCACTTTCGCATGTCCAAGAGCTCCTGCCAATTCGGCACGAGCTCGACGAACTTCTCAGCGGCTCGGATCAACAGAGGCTGACCCCACATGCCTACGCCGAAGAAGAAGGTTGCCGATCTGGCGAAGATCCATGGTGGGACGAACGTGAAGAGGAACATGATAGGCACGACGAATGCGCCGGCAATCTTGAATCGGGCGTAAGAGTCTGGGTAAGGCAAGGGAGGGGAGAGAGCACTAGGGACGCGGAACCAAGGGCGTCAGTCACGGCGTCTCGTTCTGACCTTGACAGAGGAGAAGTCTATCGCCCATAGAGACGAAGATGATCTGTATGAGAACTGTTGGCGGGCAATACTGACTTGGTAAACCTCTCGATGGTGTCAGCGAACGCGCCCAGGCCATCTTCCGTCGCCTTGGTCATCTTGGAAACCATCTCATCCCTCTTCCTCTTCGCTTCCCTCTGTGCGAGCTTCTTCTTCTCCTTGTCGTTCAACGGCTTCTCGGGCGTGATCGTCTCTCCTCCGACAACGACGGCACCCGAATCCAATCCTTGGGCTTGGCCTTGCTTGGCAGTGCGATTGACGGCCGGTTGACCGGGAGGCACATCGTCGTCCACGTCAGACGACGAGGAAGAGGATCCGGCTTTCTTCTCGCCGACGTTGGAGTTTCCTGCTTCCTTGCCCTTCTTTCGGCCGTCCTGGACGCGGACCCAATCAAAAAGAATGTCATCAGCGACCATCCCCTGTACATGCTAGATATACCTCCTTTGAAACTTGTTGAAGTGACTCACGAAAAGTAGCCTGGTGGTGTACGCTTGCAAGATCGAAGTAGCCTCAAAGGCCTGTTCCTCGGCCTGCTCAGCTTTGGTCCTATGTACCGTCTTGCTCTCGACGTTACCGAGCAGACTCTCATCACCCTTCTGATTGGTGGGGTCCGTCGCACTGGGTGGTGTGAACGGTGCGGGCGGAACAGGAGGGAAGAGGTATCGTCTGCATTCGGGGAAACAGATCAAGGCGATCAAGAACGAACACACGCCCGCGATGGCGTAACCGAACACCCAGCAGGTGAAGTACGCGGCGCAATATGTGCCGGTTCGCCATCGTTCTTCGGGGGACCATGACATCAGTCGTTGCATCTCCCTTGCCCCTCGCACGGAAGAGGGTCCGACAGCAGCGAAGACGCGTTCGAGGTTGGATCGAAGCACGTCAGAGTGTGAAGGCAGGTTTGGTAAAGTAGATGGTCGAAGGTCAGGCTCTTTGGGCGGTAGGTTCGTGGCAGGGTGTAGAACGTGAGTGATTTGCTATGGGGCGGGATATGTGGGTCAGCCCATTAGCCCATCTCAGTTGATCCACTGATCATGGTCTTCTGTTTGGAACGAAGAATGTCCCACTTACCACGTCAAACCTCCTCAACATCGCCCACAGCCTATCATCTTCCAAACCATGGACGACCGTCCCTTTTGGCGGCTCGCCCTTGAGCTCTCTCGCCTCGGCTTTAGTCTTCTCGACCTCTCGACCGATCACAGCGGGATGTTCGTCCTGCAAAGCCCGTTTTTGCTCTTCAGGGTGAGTGGCAGGGTTCGTAGGGAGTGCCGTCGGAGCAGACTCGGAAGAAGGCTTGTTGGGGTCGATGGAAGCTGTTGGAGCCTGAGCCTGAGGATGCGAGGGATGGTCAGCGGGTTGAGTAGTACCTTTCGATGGGTCCGAAGCGGACGTAGCGGTAGATGGGGCGGAAGGAACGGCGGTATCGTGCGGGTTATCGTGGAGCACTGCTTGCGCAACAGGGTGCTCGGTGTTGCTCGGGTCGACCGTCGCTCGACCGTTAGCGTTCGCGGCAGTGTTGAGATGAGAGTTGGGATTAGGGAGCTGATTGAGGCTCGGATCGGCCGCCGGAGTGGGAGCAGCAAAGGTCTGCTGAGATGGGACCTGTGGACCGGCTCCACCGACAGCGGGAGGAACAGGCTCTGGAGGCGCTTGTGATCCGGGTCCGGGTCCGTCCATCACGCCGGTAGGTACAGGTACGGGCTCAGCAGAAGGCGGCACTCCATGCGGATGCGTATGCGTCCCATCGATGTCCTTGTGGATATGAGCAGGCGGGACTCCTGCGATTGTATCCCGATCAACAAGCGTCGAGGTGGAAGCGGAAGTGGTAGTGTGAGAAAAACCACTGGAAGGTGAAGGCGGGACGGCCTTTGTGCGCTCGTTGAGCGGCGCGCCGAGGTCCATCTTGCGGTATGGTATGTCCCTGCGTATGTGAATCGCTTTCCCAACTGAGAGAAAGCATGTATTATTTCACAGGTTCCGTAAAGAAGAAGAATAGATGATATCGATGAAGGTTGCTTTATGCGCTGCTGCGTAGTTTGCTAGCTATCGCACGATGTGATTGTGAATGGGGAGTAACGAGTGACTTTTACTGCGAGTTGTGTAAAAAGCCGACAGGTGAAATGACGTAATGACGTCATGCCGTCATACAGTATACTTTTATGGTTATCTTTCACCATGACTATGACGAGGATCGCCAATACCAAGTCCAGAGGCAGCTAGCAGATGAGAAATACATAGGTGGCATAAGGAAGATGTGAAGTAGCACAGCCGAGCCAAGAAGAACCCACTTGAAGTACAAAGTGAAACCGAAAGAAGACGAAAGCAATGAACAGGTAGCCTATCTAGCCCAGGCAGGGCCGAAGCCACGCGAGCCACACCTAAACCTTGTAAACTGTGCCATCCGCAAACATGATCTCGTTCCTCTCCCCCATCCTAGCCACGGCGATCCTGGCCTCCCTGTTCCCAAACATCTCTCCCATTTCTAGTCCCTCGTTAATCTTCGGTACCAGGTCGTCGAGATCTATCATGCCTTCTGATGAGATTTGGGCATCAGTCTCGAATATGTTGGAGAGTCGCGTCCGGAACAAGTTTAATCGAGCAGACGAGATCTCAGCGTCTGTCTCAGGCACCGTCGCTGACGCTGACGTTGATGCTGGTTCGTCTTCCGTCTCGTCGGCTGCCAGACCGAGAGACGCTTCCGCTTCACCCATATCCACGTCGTCTTCGTCGTTTCCGTTTGCTCCAGGTCCGGCGGAAGCAGCCGCCGATCGAGGCGTACTTGCCCCTCCTCGTCGGGGCGGTCCACCTTCCATCCTCCTGTTCTTCTCCCTTGCTCGTTCCCGCTGCGAAGTGGTGACTCCACCACTGATATCCTCGTCACCCTCTCCATCCTCTTCGTCGTCCTCCTCGTCTGTAGCATCAGAGTCGTCCGCATTCTGACCGGGGTTGAGCTTCCTCCTCTTCCTTCGTTCAGGCTTGAGCACCTCCTTGAACAAGGCAAATCGCAGGATCTCCTCCGCCGCCATGGCATCTCGTTCGTCGACGGTCGGCGAGAGTCGCGCCTTGGCGTGAGCGGTGGACAATCGGATAAGCGTCTCGAGCGTACGAGCAGTGAGGGGAGAGGTCTACGTAAGCGGTGTGCAACGAGCTTCACAGTCAGCTCATCGATCGATCTGGGAATGCGTGACCTGCCACACGAATTCACAACGACTCACCCTCTTCTGGTTTCCAGCGAGATCGTCATTTCTCAACCCGCTGTACACTCCCACAATCCAGTCCGCAGCGCCCTTTGTCAAAGTCGGATGACACCTGCTCTTGGTGTACTGAATGTACTTCTTGACGAACGCAATCGAAAGTACCTCTTTCTTCTTGTTCGCTCCCCGACCGGAAGAAGTGGTCACTCCACCATGTAAGAGCGGGTTGAACTTTTCGAAGACGGGCGTCTCAACGGTTCGGGATTCGACTTCGTCGCCTCCTACGTCAAGGTTTTGGTCGATATTCTCGATGGCGGGTGCGCCTGAAGAAAAAAAAACCGTGAACATCAGCTTAGATCCCGTTTTCGAACGCCATGTCGTGTATCGAGCCAAGCTGAGGTCGCTCGCTTTGCAATGAGCAAGAGACAAATCGTTCACTCACCCTCTTCTACACCAGGCTGGAGGTATCGGTGCATCCTCAGAACGTGCTCAGAAATCATCCTGTCCCTCTGCTCATCCGTATCGTCCGTGACGACAAACAGCAGGTCGAAACGAGACAGGAGCGAATCGGGGAGAGCGATGTTCCTGTGAGGGTCTTTGTGCACGTCGTACTATTGGTATGGAAAGACGGAGACGCAAAACTATCAGTGAGCTGTTCAAATTCTACGAGTTTTCCTCATCTTCCGATTGAGATAGGGTTGTCTATACTCACCTGTCCGTAGATAGGGTTGGCGGCGGCAACTACACTGCATCGAGCGTTCAGCGACGTGTGAATGCCAGCCTTGGCGATGGTGACGGTCTGCTGCTCCATGACTTCATGAATGGCCACTCTGTCCACCTCTGACATTTTGTCGAATTCGTCGATACACACGACACCTCGATCGGCGAGGACCATCGCACCAGCTTCTAGTCGCCTTTCACCGGTGTCCTTGTCCGTAGTGACGGCCGCAGTGAGACCGACACCTGATGATCCTCGACCCGTAGTAGCGATAGCCAAAGGAGCAGTGTTCAACACGAATCGAAGCATTTGCGATTTCGCAGTGGACGGGTCACCGACCATGAGGATGTTGATGTCTCCTCTGATGTGAGCGCCGTTCTTCAGGTTCTTCTCCTCTCCGCCTAACAACAGGAGCAGCACCGCTTGCTTGATGTAGTCGGAACCGTAGATGGAAGGAGCGAGCGATTGCGAGAGGAGTTGAAAGATGTTTCGTCGCTTGGACAGCTTGTTGATATTTCGGATGTCGGTGTCGGTCAGAGGTGTTTGAGCGATACCACCACCTTGTTTCGAGGAAAGGAGAATGACGTTATTGGCGATGATGGATGTTCTAGCAAAGGTTCAGTTATGATAGTCTCGGACCGCCCGAATCTCTCGTGTTCAAGCCGGAAGCTGAAAATGGGCACACTCACTGGAAACCCCTTGCACCTGCACCTCCGCCCGAACTCTTGTACACACCCACCAGCTGAATCCTATCACCAGGCTTGCACCCGTCCACCAGATCATCGGCCAGCACAACCTCGACACTCCGTGGCAACTGTCCAGCAGGGGCTCGCTCCGGCATCTCCTGAATGCTGATTGTTTGATGGTCTCGGAAAGTCGAAAGACCGTACTCCATAAGTAGAGGGTTGCCAGCACCGTCGTCTTGCGGGATTACTGTGGTCGAGCCCGTCAGAGTCGACGAGGGCGCGATGATAGTTGCATCGTGGTATGATCGAGAGTGGAATTTCTCCGTCTGGGGACAGTAGTGGATCGACTTGAGCATCTTGGGTCGTACGAGCGAGCCTGTGGGATTGTATTATATCAGCGAGCCATGTCGCGAATCAGATAAGACAGATTCAAATAAGCTCACATCTCGTGACGATACCCTCCAGGCTGACCATCTTTCCAATCTGGTGACTTCGCAGCGTTCTAGGGTTACAGTGCTGCTGACCGAACGATCCCCTCAACCCGACATAATCTATGAACCGCCCAATGAATAATCAGCTAGAGCGCACCCAGATTGATTCAAACGCTCGCTTTACTCACACTCGTTACCCCCAATCTTGTGCTTGACGGGATCGTGCAGACTCTGCACGAGCTGGCCGAGAGCGGCATCGAGCGCGGGAAGGTACTGAGTCGGCTGAAGCAAGAGTCCATCGGCGTATGTACGATCGTAATCTCTCAGATCGTCGAGGTTGACTATCAGTCGGACTTGCTCAAGATCTAACATCCGCTTGATCGATTCTCGATAGTTGTAATTTGCTTGGGTCTACAATGTTCCCAGAAATAGAAAGAGGGAGAAAGCGGCCACAAGCTGTCAGTGGGACATTTGCTCTGAATCCGGCTGGGCACAATGTGTTGACATCTCGCTTCACTTACATCATCGTCCAAGAACTCTACGAACTGACGTGCCCTATCTCGCATCAAATCATCCGCCAGAACCGGCGCAACATCCTGAGTATTGTTGAGGTCGGCCATATTTGCTAAGACGGCAGTCGCCTTTCGGTCAGATGGTAGAATAGTACAGTAGGTATAAGCCGGTGAGTAATATAATGATGCAGCTGAATGTGGTAGCTGATGAGAAGCAAGAACCTCTGTCAAAGTAATCAATGTTGAGGAAAGAGGAGGAAGTGGGAGACGCGAATGTAACTGAGTATGCAACGCTGCAAAACGATAAATTCAGGGGTTCGGCTTTTACGCGACTGGACGCGCCATGTCAAGCTGACGTGGCATTCGTTTTATCTTCGTACAGAGAGAGGAAAAAAAAAGCAACCTGATAAGCACAAGCTGTACCCTACCTGAAGATCCACGTGTATGCCACGCTGCGTTGACACGGTGGAGGTCATGAGTTGATTTCTCGACTGTTCGACGGTGTACCAGTACTCCTACACCAGTACTCTACAACGCCTACAGCAGCAGCGGCAACGAGGAACGACCAGCGACGATTTCTGACTCTAAGCCAACGTGTTTAATACTCGTAACCTGACCTTCCTACTTTCCTCAGACTCGTCTGTCTATCTACCCTACCCTACAGATCCTCCTCACTCCATTGTTTTCATTGTGTAGCCCAACAAAGCGAACAAGCGAACAGAGCCAATCATGTCAGACGTGAGTGATACCCTCCCAAGTCCCAAGCCAAGACGAGCAGATTGAGTCCACCTTTTCCACTCTCCCGTAAACTGACCACCTACGCATACCTTGCTCAACACCACAGGCCGCAGCTATCAAAGCAGAGGCCAACAAGGCTTTCTCAGCGAAAGATTACGTGACGGCAGCCAAGCTCTACTCGGACGCCATCGCCATCGACCCGGAGAACCATGTGTTGTATTCGAATAGATCGGCGAGCAAGGCTGGACAGAAGGACTGGGCTGGTGCATTAGAGGATGCTGAGAAGGTGGGTTGCTCGTGTCTGATTGATTCTCTTCATGGTGTATTGCGTGACTACAGAATGACACGGATGATCTTTCGAGTACAATCAACGCTGACGGTATATGACTATGACGTTCGTTCGCCCACGCAACAGTGCATCGAGCTATCTCCTTCATTTGCCAAAGGTCACGCCCGAAAGGGAGCCGCTCTGCACGGACTCCGTCAATACCCCGAGGCCGTTATGGCCTACGAAGCGGGCCTCCAAGCCGACCCTTCCGCCGACGTATGCAAAAAGGGACTCGCTGACGTCAAGCGGGCGATGGAGACTGACTCTTCTTCCGGATCGCCCTTCGGTCCAGGAGGAGATATGGGTTTGGGAAAGATTTTCAATGATCCAGGGATGATCACAAAGTTGGAGAATCACCCAAAGACAAAGGAGTATATGAATGATCCTACGTTCAGGAGTAATGTCGCTCGGCTGCAGAGCTCGGGAGGAAGAGACCTTCAGAACATGATGGGAGACCCGAGGATGTTGACTGTCTTGGGTGTGATGATGGGTATTGACATTGTGAGCATGAAGGCTTCAGAAAGATCCACTCAGGCCAAACAACCCGACGGACAGACGGTCAGATCAACCACGATGCTAACATGATCACGCCTTACTCCGCCATTTTCAGGACGCCATGGAGCGACCCGAGGGCTCGAACGAGGTGCCTCCCGGAACCAAGCCATTCCAACCCGAGTCCGCATCCACCTCCCCTGCCGCCTCATCTTCCACCTCGAAACCCGCGCCCGCTGCCGAGAAGAAGGTCGAGACCGTCCCCGAGACCAAAAATGAGCCTATGGAAGTCGAGGAGCAGGAGCAGGAGCAGGAAGACACCGACGCTGCTTCAAAGAAGGAAGCAGAAGAGCTCAAGGCCAAGGGAAATGCGTCTTACAAGGCTAGAAAGTTTGACGAGGCGATTGAGCTTTACACAAAAGCTTGGGAGGTATACCCCAAAGATGTTACTTTCCTCACAAACTTGTCAGGTGGGTCGGAGATTCCTAGCTGTGACACATTTGGAATCGCAGTGGCTGATCCCGTGGTGTCATTTTTCGCTGATCACCTGCTTCAGCTGTCTACTTCGAGAAGGGAGAATACGAGAAATGTATCGAGACTTGCGAGAAGGCTGTAGAGGAAGGACGGGACTTGCGAGCGGACTACAAGGTGTTTGCCAAGTGAGTGAGCCGTTTCCCCATCGACGGGGCCTGAGATTCAAACCAAAGATCGAATGGTGCCTTTTCAGCCGGGGTATATTGAGTGCAGCTCGAGCTGACCTCGTCGTCTTTCCAGAGCTTACGGCCGAATCGGATCAGCTTACAACAAGCTTAACGACCTCCCCAACGCCATCAAGTTCTACTCCAAATCCTTGACCGAGCACCGAACACCCGATATCCTCACCAAGCTCCGAGAAGCCGAGAAGGCCAAAGCCGAGGCCGACCGACAGGCTTACATTGACCCCGAGAAGGCTGAGGCGGCCAGAACTGAGGGAAACACCGCTTTCAAGGCTGGTGATTATGCCGGCGCTGTCAAGCACTACACCGAGGCCGTCAAGCGATTACCGTGAGTGGAGCCAAGCCTTGTTTTTGTCCTTCCTGGGCATCGCCGCGTTATTCAGTCTGCAGCCTCTTCCGCACCGCCGCAAAGACTTGCATGCTTACTGTATCCAACTTTGACTCGTCGCAGTACCGACCCTCGAGCATACAACAACCGAGCGTCATGCTATCAGAAGCTCATGGCTCTGCCCGAGGCTCTAAAAGACGCCGAAGAAGCTATCAAGATCGACCCCACTTTCATCAAGGCATACATCCGAAAAGCACTCGTACAAGAGGCGATGAAGGAGTACACTGGTGCCTTGGAGACGCTGCAGCTTGCTACGGAGAAGGACACTGAGAAGAAGGTGGGTTGACGAATCAACCCGGGTTAGACGGCGCATTCCAGACGGCATGCTGACGCGTCGCCTTCCCTCCAGCACACCCGAGAACTCGAGACCAACATGACCAAGATCATGATGGAGATGCAGTCCCAGCGATCGACCGAGACGGACGAGCAGACCTACGAGCGAGCCATGCGAGATCCGGCCGTACAGGAAATCATGAGCGATCCCATCATGAGGCGTGAGTGCACACTGACCCACTGGCTATCTAACGGCACCTTACATGCAGAGGACCGATGTTGATTCTTGATTTGTTGTTTTTCTGCTGCATTCAGAAATCCTCTCGGACGCGCAACAGAACCCCAAGGCTTTGCAAGACCACATGAAGAACCCTATGGTGAGTGCGATAGCTCGAAGAATGACAGGCATGTTCAGCCGCTATGAGAACGATGAGGCTGATTCAAAATTTCCCGTGGTTCTATTGTCTTTGGTTGTTTTGCTGCATCGCAGATCGCCCAAAAGATCCAGAAGTTGATCAACGCTGGTATCATCCGAACTCGATAAGCTGGGGGTTAGGTTGGGCGTAAGGGTATATGCATCCTCAGAATGGACCCGCTGTTTCTACGGTGCTGAGGTATAGGAAAGAAATTACCTGGAATTGCACAGCGCAGGAAGGAAGAGGGGAAGGAAAGAAGAAGAAAGAGATTAAATGAACAACGTTCCCTACCGTATCATTGACCGTCGATATACATACATATTTTACTATTTACTCTCATTCTCATAGCGATGCGCCAACTGCACAGTGCACATTGCACAGGGCACAGTGTATACATGCATTTGCTTCAATCAGGCAACAGGCATCTTGCGCCAACCAATTGGTCGTTGTGAGTAGTAATAAGGACTGACTGCTGTTGTTTATCTGCCCCACCAGTTCAAGTTGTCCTGCATAGTGAATTGAGTGACACTACACACGCTAGCTACACCCGCTTGCCGCGATACCGCCCATGCGCAGCGCGGCTAATGGTCGTATATTGCCTGTTTATCCGGACCGACCGGACACCGTGAGTACTGAGCATCCTCCCTGTACGTGTCAGAAAGGTGTGGCCAGAACGGGCGGGGGTTCTGGCCACGTCGATGGATGCGATGTGTGTGTATCCTTTCAATCTTCTTGACTTTTGAGTAGTATAATACATCTCCTTTGGTATACTGGCTTGACTCGAACCGGACTGGACTGGACTGGACTCTATCCACTTCAATTCGACTAGAATCACTTGTTCTTCTTCTTTCCATTCGCGTTCGTGCAGCTCTTAAAAGTATCTGACATTCGAGTCATAGGTTCTCATTCATATAGCAACATACTTGGTCTATCGCTATATCATCAACGTTCATCCACCCCACCATGTCATTCTTCGACAGCAATACCAATACCAGTGCTGCCGCCGCCGTCGCCCCCGCCCCCGCCCCCGGCAAAAAGCTCCCACACGAGCTTAACCCCCGAATCCCGCCCCCTCAACCCGAACTCAACGAAGACCCCACCCAACTTCTCGCTATGATCACATGTCAACCCTATCACTCGTGGGACAAGTACATCGATCGAGTGAGGGATAGCGTCTCGAAGCGCGTTTGGGAGATCAATAGGGTGGATGAGATGGAGGAAAGGATGCGTCAGCTCAGAGAGTTGATATATATGGGCGAGAAGGTTTGGATCGTCCAGGGTTTGTTCTTTGAGTATGTGAGTGGGACTGGGACTATCGACATTGGACTATGTAGCTAGGGGCCGATCGGTCGGTCGGTCCTTCTCGTGCCCCGCATTTCATCCATCATGATCAGATCAAAAAATCAATCACATGCCAATCGTCCATGCCGTGCGAGCATGCTCGGACTCGGCTACTTGCCCTCTGCTTGCTTCTACTTGCTCACAACGAGATCACTCGAAACCCTGCAACACCCCGCTCCTGTCCAGTCGCAAGAAGACTTTCATCACCGGAGCTCTCTCTCGCTTGACGACTGATTGGCTGACTGAATAACTCCCACGCCGCAGGGCTTCAATATCACGATCGGGGAAGACGTCTTCATCGGCGCCAATTGTACCCTCCTGGACGTAGGACCGAGTGAGTGGGCACTGAGTCATCTCCTTTGACGCTTGAATCTGGGTTGCCTGTCTTTCATTCTTCCTGCTCTTTGTCCGGTCGTCCAATCCCAACGTACGAGAATAGTCGAGAGACAAGGGTCTGCACGCATGTACTGTGGCTACACATAGTCAAAGCTTTTGTCTCTCGTAACTGGATCACTCCTTAGCTTTTGGCGCTGTTGTTCGCGTCCGTCCGTCCTCCGCACGTCAAGCCATGTCTGGACCTCCTTTGTCATCCTGGAAGCTGAAAGCTGACAGTGCTTCTTGTTTTCATTCCACGTCTCATCTCATACTCCATAATCGTACTTCCCGCCCACCCGCAGTCAAGATTGGCTCCCGAACAATGCTCGGCCCCAACTGTCAACTCCTCACGCCCGACCACCCCATCGCACCCGAAGCTCGACGCGGACTCGAGGGCAAAGAATCCTCGAAACCCATCGTCATAGGCGACGACTGTTGGATCGGAGCGGGCGTGACCATCTGCCCTGGTATCACGATCGGTAACGGGACGACGATCGGAGCTGCGAGTGTGGTCACGAAGGATGTAGGCGATAGGTGTGTGGTCGTGGGGAATCCGGGGAGAGTGATCAAGAAGATCAGGATGGATGGGACACTGGAGGACGTGCCGAGGGCTTAGCAGAGATTTGGTAAGGCGTAAGACTGGCTCATTTTAAGGTGTGGTTGATTGGAGGTCTCTATCGCCCGCGCCGCGCCTGTCGTTCTGCGCGCACGGTCAAGCCATCGTCAGATTGTCGACTTCTCTGGGGTGAAGGTCAAGTCGAGAGATCAGATCATGGATACTCGTACAGCTCAGAGGAGACGAATATACATAGCGTGAGAGCGAAACGGACAGTTTTGGCGGGGACAGAGTGGCATATAAGCATAGAATAGAAGACTGCATGTACATACACCTCATATAGTAAGGTATCAGTGACGCAACACAAAAATGAGAGGATGCCTTCTTCAATGCTTAGTGTGAAGATATCGCTTGCGACACCATACGCGAAGCGCCGTGCACCTGTCGCTGCGGGCGATATCAAGCCGTAGTCGTAGTCACTGAGCGCCGGGTATATATCAGTCACGACTGACTGACTGGTCGCGTTGGTCATCTTCGCAACGTGAGTGTGTGAGTCTTGAGCAGATCATCAGATGGTCTTTGCTTGGTGAGTGCTTGTATGCTATCGCTATCGTCTGTGTCGGACGAAATGTATGTTATGGTAGAGGTAGCGAGAGTTGGATATGACGTCAACCCCAGGAACCCAGGGTGAAAGGCTGAAGGGTGAGAGAGAAGTCGCATCCACCCGAAGGCTCATACCACACGGTGGGTGGAATGCATACTACCTACCAACTTACACTCACGTTCGACAACCTTCTCACCGACTTACCACCAATCCTTTCCATCTTTCTTTCTTTCTTTTTTTCTCTTCCCCTCCGTCGAATCTCTGTGTATAAATCGTCAGAAGATCTGAGAAAACGCCTGTAAAATGTCTGTCAACGTGAGTGACTGATACCTAGATCCATCTGAATCTGATCCCAGCCGACAGTGGGAATTCTGGCACGCTCGCTGACCTCTTCATGTTCCGCTATCGTGCATTTCCTTGCCCTTGCCCTTCTCGCGCACTCACAGAAAGTACAAGACTGGGACTTTGAAAAGTTCCCCATCGACTTGAAGCAGTACAAGCCCTTCCCGCTGGATCCTACCAAGGACAAGAAACTTACTCAAGAGCAAAAGGATGGTTTGGTGAGTGGTGTGGCTCAAAATGCGTCTATCCCACCCCCCCGAGACGTGCATCGGTACATTCCACTTTGCACATCGTACAACAGTCCTGATCAAAAGCGAATACGTGCCGTCGTGCTGATCTCTGAGTTCTGATTTATGTATAGATCGCAAACATCTCTCTCCTTCGGGATGTGATTGTCTTCTTCACCGCTACCGGTGCTGCTCGAGGTCTCGCCGGCCACACCGGGTAGGTCTTAGCACATATTGGCTTGCATAACGTCGCACGGCACGAACCACATAAGCTAATCCAAGTATCGCTCGCTCCCTTTCCTACCACCCCCCAGTGGAGCCTTTGACACCATCCCCGAAGTGGTCATCTTGCTCTCGTTCTTGCTCGCCGACAAGGACAAGTCCAAGTACGTCGACATCCTCTTCGACGAGGCCGGTCATCGAGTAGCCACGCAGTACCTCCTGTCCGTCCTCGACGGCCACTTGCCGGTCGAGCAACTCCTGCACTACCGAGAGGCGAACTCCAAGTTGCCTGGCCACCCCGAGCTTGGCCTTACTCCTGGCGTCAAGTTCTCGTCGGGTCGATTGGGTCACATGTGGCCGTTGATCAACGGTGTCGCCCTCGCCGAGAAGGGCAAGACGGTCTTCATGCTGGGTTCGGACGGCAGTCAGCAGGAGGGAGATGATGCTGAGGCGGCTCGATTGGCCGTTGCCCAGGGCTTGAACGTCAAGCTCTTCATCGACGACAACGATGTCACAATTGCGTGAGTGAATAGGATCGCTTGCACATCACCTTCTTGCCTCCCCATATGTTGAGAGATCGTCTCGAGTCGTGCTGACTTGGCACATGGCTCGATCCCAGCGGCCACCCTTCGGAATACCTTAAGGGCTACTCTGCCGCCAAGACCCTCGAGGGTCACGGTCTCAAGGTCGTCGAGGCCAACGGAGAGGACATCGACTCGCTCTACTCTGCCATTGTCGAGGTTATGAACACCCCCGGCCCTGCCGCTGTGATCACCAAGCGACCTATGGCTCCTAAGATCAAGGGTATCGAGGGAAGCCCTCACGCTCACGACGCTATCAAGGTGTGAGTGATCGATCCCTTTTGACAGCATCGACGAGCGTTTCTGCAGCCAAGCGCGATAATGCTCATCCCCTCTTTCTGTGTCTATACTTTGTCTCAGCGAGCCCGCAATCGAGTACCTCGACCCCCGACATCCCAAGTGCGCCAACATTCTTCGTGCGATCCAGCCCTCGACTTACTCTGACATCCTCTACGGATCAACCAAAGACCGAGGAGCCTGTCGAGTTCAGTTTGGAGAGGCCGTCAGTGCCGTCCTCGACAAGACTGACAAGGAGAAGAACAAGGAGAAGGTCCTTGTCATCGACTCGGACTTGGAGGGATCGACCGGTCTTAGCGTCATCCACAAGAAGCACCCTGAGTGAGTAAAGCGTTCTGTCGTTCCTGTGGCATGTGAGCGTATCTTGTGAGCGTATCTGCGATGTTGAGCTGATAAGAAATCGTACGATCCCCCATTCCTGTAGGGTCTTCCTTTCCTCCGGTATCATGGAACGAGGAAACTTCTCCGCTGCTGCTGGATGGGGTGGTTTCAACGCCGACCGACAGGGTGTCTTCTCGTGAGTAATGCCAATGGTACCACCACGTGAAGATGAGGTTTGAAGGAGAACCTGAACTGATTTGGCGCATTCTGCCTCGCGCCGGCGCCCCCTTTAGCACCTTCTCTGCCTTCTCTGAGATGATCATTTCCGAGCTCACCATGGCCCGACTCAACTACGCCAATGTGCTCACTCACTTCTCGCACTCTGGTGTCGACGAGATGGCCGACAACACCTGTCACTTTGGTATCAACCAGTTCTTCCTCGACAACGGCCTTGAGGACGGCTACGAGACCAAGCTCTACTTCCCTGCCGACTGTGCTCAGATGGACGCCATTGTCGACAAGGTCTTCTACGACAAGGGTCTCCGATTCGTCTTCTCCACTCGAGCTAAAGTACCCTGGATCCTTAAGGAGGACGGTTCCAAGTTCTTCGGTGAAGGATACAAGTTCGTCCCCGGCAAAGACGAGATCATCCGAAAGGGTACCAAGGGATACATTGTCTCTTACGGTGACATGCTCTATCGATCTCTCGATGCCGTTGAGCGACTGCGAGAAGAGGGTCTCGACGTTGGTCTGATCAACAAGTCGACCCTCAACGTCGTAGACGAGGACGTCATCAAAGAGATTGGAAAGACTGAGTTTGTTTTGGTTGCTGAGAGCTTGAACCAGAGAACCGGTCTTGGTTCCAAGGTGAGTTTTGAAGGATATCTGCAAAGGATTCTGATTACTAACCATTATGAACCTCCCAGTTCGGAACCTGGTTGCTTGAGCGAGACCTCCGACCCCGATACGGCTACCTGTGAGTGACGCTCGGACTAGCTCGTTCCATCAATCGCTTTTTCATTCTCCTCTATTGCAGTATCGCACTGTATTGTGCTAGCATGTGACGGCAAGCTGATCGTATATTCCCGCTGTGGAAACTGTGCGCGTTCTCAGGGGAACCAACAAGGAAGGATGTGGTGGTCTCGGCGAGCAGATTGAGTACCAGGGACTCGGTCCCGGTGCCATCTTGCTCAAGGCCAAGCAGCTCATCAAGTAAGTTAAGCCCATTCGTCTTAGCTTGGCTTGACCTTGCGGCGCCGTCTCGTTTCTTCACGGAAAGAGAAAAAGATAAGAAGACTACAAGGTTGTGGAGTAGACCATGTAGTATTTTTGGATCGTTGGTTCTGGAAAAGAAAACAATAGTGTCTAAGTACACACGATATATACATGTAGCGATTTGCGTCTGGACAGATTCAAGGGCGTGCTGGTGGGTCGAACGGCTCGCAAATGACTCACGGACCCGATTCAGCTCATATGAGGCTGAATCACGGCAGGGATGTCGTCACTCATAAGCGGAGCATGCGGGACACGACTGAGTACAATGGTGAGACTATTTGCTCGTGTACTGGGTGCAGCCTGTCGTGTTATGAAGCGTACTGTGTATACAACCAAGAGTTGTGACATGACATGACTCGGACGCTTTCTTGCTACTCCTACTCATCCTCCTACGCCTACTCCTACTCTAGTGCCCCGCATAGCCAAGCAACAACTCCTCGAATTCACCCAAACCAGGTACTCTACCCAAGCCCCTCCACTTGCTTACGAACTCGTCGATCTTGGTTGCCATGTTGGTGGGCTCGAAGCCGAAGTATTTGTAGAGCTGTTGTTGGGGTGCCGAATGGCCCTGCGAGCGTGTCATATCAAATTATGATACAATGGACAATTTGAAGAAGATAGTCAGCGTCGAGGTCGCTCGCTGTGTCACTCAGACCAGGCGTTGAGTCAGATCATACTGATGATCGGTGTACCGTACTCACAAAAGTGTGCATCGACAAGCTCGCGTGAGCGTATTTGGCCCAGCCGTACGAGGACCAAGCTTCGATCGCCACGACCAAGTTCTTGGGTGACGATTTTGTTCCTCTTCCCAGCACAGAATCCCTATATTCCTTTGGCTGGGCGTCGAAATGCCTCTGAGAAGGCATAGACACTACCCTCACTTTAAGCTTTTCTTCTTCATTACCATTACCAATCGATTTTAATAGCTTGACAGTCTCAATCGCTCGAGAGACCTCTGCGCCCGTGGCGATGATTGTCAATTCCACTTCACCGTCTGGTACATCTTCACCCTGGACAATGTACGCTCCTCTTTGGACTTTGGTTCGATCGGTTCCGGGTAAAAGGGGGACAGGTTGTCGCGATAAGGCGAAGATGCTAGGTGTGTCGGCCGAGAGGTCGTCGTCGAGCGCGAGCGTCCACATGCCCATACATTCTTCGGCGTCGGCGGGTCGGATCAGGTTGATATTGGGGAGAGAGCGATAGAATGACGCGAGCGCGATAGGTTGGTGTGTTGGGCCTTTGTATTGTGCAAAGGGACAAAAAAAAAGAAAAAGAAAACCAACCAAGAGGGAAGATTCAAACATGATCAGCCACATGAATAATCGTAGCGCACACTATCGATGACCGTCAACGGGTTCCGATGTATAGATGTTCCCGTCGACGCCGCACTCACCATCTTCTCCGATACCGATCGAGTCGTGCGTGGCGATACCGATAAACCTCAACTTCTGGAGAGCAGCCATTCGCGCGGCGGGCGCGGCGTAGATCCAGAATTGGAAGAAGGTGGACATGATTCTGTAGATGTAGGGGTGAGCGTCATGAGCATCGGAATGATTCACGATTTCAACTCAGCAGATGGTGCGGTAGCGCCGGGAACAAGATGTTTAGTGGTCTGGCTGGCTGGTTGGCTGAAACCTACGGGATGAACATGCCCTTCTGATACGCGGCTATACCGTTACCAAGACCGACCATCGCAAACTCTCGAATACCGTATCGGATCTGTCGACCAGAGTAATCACCCAGTCCGGAGTCGGGCTGAAAGCAGGCAGGACGAAGATCGTTAGCTTTCCGAGCAGATCGATCAAAACACTCGTTTCAGTCTGAGCTACAGCTGCTCAGGGCATCTCAAAAAGAGGGGCCCAATCTGATCTGACAACGCACCTTCTGGAACTCGATTTGGTCATTGAACGATACAAAAGTAGATTCCAACAAGTCGGCTGAACCGGCAACGAAAGAATTGTACTTGGGCACGAGAGCTTGTACGACGATCCCGCTCGACTTCCTGGTCGGCTGAGCTTCTTGCGGGAGCGCCGACTTGGAAGGTAAGAGCGCTTGCCAGTCTTCGCCGGGGGCGGCCCACTGTCCCTTCATCCGCCTCGTCAGCTCGGTGTGTTGGTCCGGGTATCTGGCCTTGTACTGCTCCAAGAGGGTATTCCACTCTTCTTCAGCATCGGCGCCCTTGCGCTTGGTCTCGGAGAAGTATTCGTACACCTGGGAAGGAATGACGAATTTTGCCTGGGGGTCGAACCCGAGTTGCTGCTTGACATAGGCGACCTCGTCGTCGCCCAGTGCCTGGCCGTGCGCGGGCCCGGTATTGGCTTTTCGGGAAGAGTAGCCGATGACGGTCCGGATGTTGACGAGGACGGGCTTGCCCTTGAGCTGCTTGGCCTTGTCAAAGCCTTCGAGAATCGCCGCGAGCTAAAACAAAGACAGAGAGCAGTGATAGACGCGCATTGTCAGTGTGTCAGCTAAGAGATAAAGTGAAATATCTCCAGAGATACACTCAATGTCCAACTCAACTTACATCGTTCGACCCATCGTACACATCCACTACGTGCCATCCTTGGGCGACCAACTTGGACGAGGTGTCCTCAGTGAAACAGTTGTCGATCGAACCGTCGACAGTGACTCGGTTGTTATCGTACACGAGGATCAGGTTATCAAGGCCGAGGTGGCCAGCGAGTGAGATTGCTGCAACAGAACAAAAGGACGCGTTAGGATATTGATACAGATACATGATGCGATCGATCCATGCTTGACATTTGATTGAAGTTTCGAAGATCAGCGAAGCAATACTCACACTCCTGCCCTACACCTTCCTGCAGACATCCATCACCGGTGAAGCACCAGATCTTATTGTCAATTACCTTCAAGTCATCTCGATTGTAGGTTGCCGCGAGCTGCTTGGCGGCGATGGCCATACCGACCGCGTTGGAGATACCTTGACCCAGGGGACCGGTGGTCACCTCGATACCTGCGGATTGTAGCATTTCATTTCATTTGGAAAGGTCATTACGAGGTCAGCAATGTGCATTGGGAGTGGTACTAGACAGGCGAGATTTCGAGCATGGGCAAGCAAGAATATAACTCACCTGGGTATTCGATCTCAGGGTGCCCGGCAGCCATAGATCCTTTGGTAGCGGGCGAATGGTACATCTTGATCTGGTCCAAAGTCCAAGCTTCGTATCCTGAGAAATGCAAGAACAGGTACTGGAACAGACAGGCATGTCCCGCTGACAGGACGAATCCTGGGATGCAACGCGAAAGGCAAAGATCAGCTGTCTGTTGTTGCAACTTTCACCGAAATTTGACATAGTGATGTGTTCGGTGAAAAGATTGGAGAAGGTACGTGGACAGTGGGACTTACGATCTCGGTTGAACCAGTCGGGATTGGCAGGATTGTATCTCATCTCATATCGCCAGAGTGCTACGCCGATCGCTGCTGCTCCCATCACTGTTCCTGGGTGGCCTCCCTTGTACTGTTGACGGTAGCGGCGTTGACTTCAGCATGTATCGCTGAGTTATATATCTCGCCGCATTGAGCGCGAGCGACGCGCGGTGACGACGAAAGAGGAAGAGGACTGCGTAGCTCACCTGTTGACACAGATCTGCAGCCAGACATCTAATTGTGTTCAGGACGAGCTGCTCATCTCCAGGCTATACATCGACGACAGTGTGCACGTTAGTGAAGTTCTTTCCCGGACGGAAATAAGAAGTTGACAAGGCGATCCAGCGAGACTCACGCTAGCTACCTTGCTTGTCGTAGCGGGCTTCTTCGAGAGCTCCGAAGAGTGTCCGTTTGCTTGGTTACCGGTAGCGATGACTGTCATTTCGGCTTGAGGTATCCAGTATCGAGATTGCTTGCACTGACTTTGTTACATCAAGAGGAAAATATGTCGATGACCATCACCATGAATATGTAGTCTCATCACTTCCCATACTAGCGACAGTCCTCCGTCGGGCCAAACAAGCTCGTTACCGGACCTCATCTCCGGTTCCAATGTCAGTCCTCATCTTTTCTGTAGCGTACAGTCATCGCTGTACACTGTGATCTTTCATTGCGGCGAGTGATTTCATCGGCTTCGGCTGTTGTGTGTAGAGAATAACTTAGAAACTCTCTCCCTCTTGATTGATTGATTTCCTGATGATATCCGGCGGATCTCATAAACAGCCGAATCGGAATCACAGATCTGGCGGTCATCGCCGATCTGAAGAGGTTCTGGGCCGAGCTGAGCCGAGCTGATTAGGTCGGCTCGTGCCTTGAGCACGCGTCTTCCACGTGGCTGTGATAGCCTGATCAGCGACTTCACTTCTTTTCAGTTCTCCGTTCGTTTGTCGAAGGAATGTGTGCAATGGCTGACAGTCAAGGGGCCGCGATACGAGCAGTCATACGTATGATATGCGCATGCGCAAAGTCATGCTCTTCTCTGTGTGCTCATTTGTGCTTGGCGAAAAATGCATACAGACATGTTAAGAGATCGGAATGATGATGAAGCGCACACATGACCCTAACAAAACTAGCACAGATCCCCCTAGGCTCTACGCCCGTACCACTCTTGCATCCACGCTCAGTACGCCGTGTGTCCACCATCAACCAAAAGATCCGCACCAGTCACGAAGCTCGACGCCTTGCTGAGCAAGAAGAGGACAGGGCCCCTGAATTCATCTGGAGTAGATAGTCGATGAAGCATACTTCCGCTGAGCCATTCTTTCTCCAAGTCAGGCCGTTGGGCGAGGAGTCCGTCCGTCATGGCTGTTCGGATATAACCAGGTGATAGTGTCTACGGCGCCCCACAGCGACAGCAAAGTCATCCAAAACGAAAACGAAATCAGCTATCCCGCACCGGCTAATAGATTCAATCTGGGTACTCACGTTGACTCGGATACCGTACGCTCCCCACTCGGCGGCCGCACTTCGGCACAGCTGCAAGAGGGCAGATTTGGAAGTATTGTACGCCAGGCAGGTAAGGCCTTGTGACATGCAATCAAAACGATTCGTCAGTGTCTGACTTTGTTTTGTTTTTCTTTTCGAATAACTGAGACACACCTTTGTTGGCGATAGATCCGGACATGGACGCTGTGATCACGATGCTGCCGGGGATGTTTCTCTCCTTCATTTCTCGTGCAGCTGCTTGTACTGTGATGAAAGTACCTGGAGGTCGTGCCGCATGATAAGCGATGCACAATGTCAATGTCGATGGTGCCCAATTCCCCTGGACTGGATTGGACTCACCAGTCACGTTGACTTCCATGACTCGCCTGAAGTCTTTCAAGGGATAGTCAATCGCAGGGATCATCTGCTGAATACCCGCTGCACCGAAGAATCCAGTGATCGAATACTGGCAGCTCGAGTAGATGTCCGAAAACACGCGCCCTACAGCTTCTTCATCCGTGATGTCAAGCTGCCTGTACTCGATATTCCCTCCAAACTTGCTAGCGACGTCCTGTGCGACTTTCCATTCGCCCTCTACGGGGTTTGGCAAGATGTCGACGCAGTATACGTGAGCTGCTGAAGCTTCCAGCAGAGAGGTTGCGATACACAGTCCCAGACCTCGAGCGCCCCCGGTGACAATCACACCCTGGTTGGCGAGCGAGAACAGCTTGGGCGTGTCCGTAGATACAAGCGATGAGTCTACTCTCATGGGTAGTGTGTGCTTCAAGTATCAGCCTGGTGCTTGCTTTGTTGATTGGGTATCATCCACTCACGCTTTTCCTCCTTGAGACCACCCACAACAGCCTGGTCGACGGCCGTTGCACCTCCATCCAGGTCGACAGTCTTGTTAGACTCTGGAGCAGTGCCCGCAGCACCGTTGATGCCGTGTGCGCCGTTGATAGCCATTGTGCTTGAGATTGACGTGAGTTGTATCTAGATGAATACAAACGTTATGTCGATAGAGAGACAAAGAAGTGACAAGGCCTGGAATGACAATAAGAAGTTCTTGGTCTTTTCATAATTCTGGCTATAACCACCGTCACTGACACATAGTACATGACCTACCTTTCATAGACGGTCCTGCAATAGCAAACTAAACTGTTCTTGTGCAGCTTGATGCTCGTATGACACCTGGTCATCCAGCTGGTCATCCCGTCGGTCTTCACTGGCCGACGAAAGCATAAGCAATCTAGTCGGCATTGTCCCGCCGGGTTCTGTGCCTGGCATCGTGACCATGCCGATCTGTCGGCCCGAGAAGAGCAGTGTGTCAAAAGGCTAGCCTCCGACCTCGAGAGAGTCGCGTGGCATCATTCCAGACGATTTCTCGTCTGCTGGACCGTTCGGACCGACGTCGATGCGTTTATCCTGAGAATTCACTAATGCCGCTTCGATGACCCTGATTTCCTCAGCCAAAATCACGGCATCCCAAAATAACATGTCATCCAGAACCACAATTGATCCTGCACTAGTGCTAGTCGTACCGCACGGCCGGTGGGTGAGGACGATGATCACATGCGGCGGTTGGTTACATCAATGGCTTGGCTTAAGCCTTCCAACCGACCGAGAAAATGCTAAATTATCTCTGCCCTAATCATCTGTTTCAGCCGACACCGAGATTTCTATCTACTAGAAACCGCGATACAGTCTCGCGCCGTCGTCCTGAGAACGGCTCTAACACGCTCCGAAGGAAGGTATTCTGCAACCGAGCGAAACGGATTGTTCATCCCGAGGATCGAAGTATCATCCTGTTTCAAGGGCCAAGCCGAAAAGAACCGCAAACCGCGCTAAGCGACCGGTCCACACTTGCGGTCGCGACGTCGAGCACGAGATTTATTAGCTCGGAACAAACAAACGTCAGGTTTGACATATCGTCCACCCTACGTGTGTCACACACATATATATATAAAGGTCCAAGGTGGGGTTCCGCATTTTACCCCGATCCCCATTCTCCCATCCTCATTCTCCAAATACTTGCAATCCCCATAATCCGCGTAAACAATCCGTAGTCACTACGAGCACACGACAATCTTGATCACGGTCAGCGAATCAGCCTATTCTTGTCGTCAGCATGTTTGGTAACACAGCTCTCCTTCGAGGAAGGCTCGCCCACTGGGCCATTACCGCTTGGTATGTCCTCACCAAGCTCTGTGGCACTTGACCATGATATTTTATAACCCGCTGACGATCTACACCCTGAACAGTTGTGGTTCAGCTTTTTTGTAGGTATTCATGCGAGTCCTCTAATAGGGCGACTCGGGAGCCTTTGCTGTACTGATAAATGTACTGACCGATATGGTGCAATAGATTGTTCGGATATGATCAGGGTGTCATGTCTGGTCTCTTGACCGGCTCTGCCTTCACCAAGCAGTTCCCTCAGATCGGTACGTCTCGTGTTCGCGTGGTGGGTTATTTAGTAATCACACTGATCAGGCGATCATCCGTTGTTCTCAACACAGATACAACCGACGGGGGCAACGGCTCCGCCTCTCTGCAAGGTACCGTCGTAGCGATCTACGAGATCGGTTGTCTGTTCGGCTCTCTCTTCACCTTCTTCTTCGGCGACAAGCTCGGTCGAAGAAAGACAATCATGCTCGGCTGTACCGTCCTCTGCGTTGGAGCTACCTTGCAGACGGCTTCCTTCGGTATCCCTCAGCTCATCGTCGGTCGAATCGTGACCGGTCTGGGTAATGGGATCAATACCAGTACAGTCCCAGTTTGGCATTCCGAGACAACTCACGCAGAGAACCGAGGAAAGGCTCTTGCGATCGAGTTGGCGGTGAACATCTTCGGTGTGGTAAGTCTATACTTATGAAAAAGTGGTCGAGTGTTCGGAGAGGATCAAGTCCGCTGAACCCCGGTACGCCTTTGGACGTGCAGATGTCCGCATACTGGATTGACTACGGATTGAGTTTCGTCAACTCGCCCGCTCAATTCAGGGTCCCCCTCGCCATTCAGATGCTCTTCGCCGTCTTCACGGTCCTGATCATCTTGTTCTGCCCCGAATCGCCACGATGGCTTCTCAAGCACGGAAGGGACGATGAAGCTCGAGCCGTACTGGACCAGCTCTCGTACCATACAGGTGCCGAGAAGAGCGAGAAACTCGTCCAGGAATTCGATTCAATCAGGCTCGCCCTCCTGGAAGAACAAGAAGCCTGTGTCAAGGATAAAGACGGTAACCCTGTCTCGGCGATCAGAGCCTGCTTCACCAATGGCAAGGAACGATACTTCCACCGTGTCATGCTCGGTATCGGGTCTCAATTCATGCAACAGCTCTGTGGTATCAATCTGATCACGTACTGTAAGTGCAGGAGACCAATGTCGCCAGAGTCACAGAGAGGACAAATGCTGATAATGCTATTTTCTTGATATCTCTCAGACGCACCCGTCATCTTTGAGCAATCCGTAGGCCTCAGCCATAGCATCTCTCTCCTGCTGTCCGGATTCAACGGTATCGCCTACTTCTTCTCATCCTTGATTCCCATCTGGATCATCGACCGCGTTGGCAGGGTGAGTCTGGGCTCGATACCATGACAATGAACCGTCTCGTTTGGTGGTACTGACGAGACGCTTCAGAGGAAACTCATGCTGTTCGCCGCTGCCGGTCAATGTGCTTGTATGGCCATTCTCGCTGGTACCACTTCTGTCTCGCACCAGGGCACTGGTATTGTTGCAGCTGTCATGCTGTTCCTCTTCAAGTGAGTTGAAAATGAGCTCTGCGCTCGCTATATCAGTGTTTGACACAGGCGCTGATCACACCCACCTCTACACAATCATTAGCTTCTTCTTCGCTGTCGGACTTCTTGCCATCCCTTGGCTTCTGCCCTCAGAGTACGCTCCGCTTCCGATTCGAGCGCCTGCTGCCGCTTTGGGTTCGGCGTCAAACTGGATCGTAGGTGCAACCCCCGAACTCTCAAGCAAGGATGCGCGCTGATTGCCAAGCACGCCATCGTAATTGTTTAGTTCACATTCTTGGTCGTCGAGATCACTCCTGTATCAATCAAATCCATCGGCTACAAGACGTATATCTACTTCTGCGTCTTCAACGCATGTTTCCTTCCCCTTATCTACTTCTTCTACCCGGAGACTGCCAAGCTCAGTCTCGAACAGATCGACTTGCTCTTCACTGGCGAGAAAGTCTTGATCAAATTGCCACCGGTGAGTGGTGATTCAGTGTTCTTTTCTTTTTGGCAACCTGAAGAATTCGATACCAGGACAGTTGGCTGACCACCTTGTATATAGCACCTTCGAGATGCTCGTCCTGGCGAACACCTCGCGACCGCCGAAACGGGTACAGCAGACTCTGAACACGCCTCTCAGAATGAGAAGGCCCAAGTTGAAAATGCTCATATGGAGAACAATCATCCTGGAGCTTAGTTGTCAGGCAGTGGTCAGTAGATAACGTTGTGGATTTTCTGATGTCTTCCCAAGCATGCCTTGGGGTAGGGGCGAGGGTAAATCACTCTGATGGATGTAGGGAACTTGTAGGCCTTGTGTGAGATAGTGTCTCAATAGCAAAAATGGCGCTGTTAGGCAAGCATGTAGCAAACAGTCAGCAACGGACATGCCAAGAGCTTCTGAAGCAGAGAATACGTGCGATCCTGTAACGGACACAAGCATTGGTATATAACCAGGCTCGAAATCTGCTCTCAGATTTCGAGTATTGAGCCTATTGAACGCCATGTGCCGTAGCTGGTTATACGGACCGAGACAATTCCCATCTCGAAGTTGAGACCTGGCCGTGGATTGTGGTCCTTTTTCGGCAAATGATCGCATATTGATTTGATTAATGATCCGAGTCCACTGATGTCTCGGCTTTTGAATCCAAAAAGGCGAATGGAAAGCCACCAGTACGGGAAGGAGAGGGAGAGCACAAGTAGAAAGCAAGCGAAAAAACGGTGGCCGTGGCGGCCAGGCCAGCGAAACTGCCACCAAAGGAGGGGAAAACGGCACTTTGCCACCATACATTCAGGCACGGGATCTCACTGCCGGTCTCTCGCTTTTACCGTCCTCTCTCTCTCTCTCTCTCTCTCTCTCTCTCTCTCTCTCTCTCTCTCTCTCTCTCTCTCGTTAAGTTACTTCTTCGTCTTGACCACATGATCCGATTTGTTTACTTCAAGACTGTAGAACTGCATTGCTCTGTTTCAAGCATAGTCTTCTTCAACTCTGTTTAATGACCATCCCGGTACTCAAATATGAGTGATGTCTCACGCTGAAGTCGCCGAAGCAACAGCTCGAAGCGCGAGTGTCCCGATGGTCCCTCTCTCTTCAGGAGGAGCCGCTTCCGGCGCATCTCCCGATTCGACTATAAATCAAAGCAAGAGCAACAATAACAACAACAGCGGTAGCCTAGATGTGATCAAAGACGATGAAGAAGGAGACAAGGTGCCCAGAGCCCCCATAGCTTGTAGTGCTTGCAGGGCGAGGAAAGTCAAGTGCTCGGGTGACAAACCTGTATGTATCACTTGCGCCAAGACGAACCAGACTTGCATCTACACCCCTCACGCCAAACGCAAACGAAAAGTACGGGTCAAGGCTGGCGCAGCGGAACCAGTAGTCAATAGACCAAGGCACGAGTCAACAGCCAACGTCTCCCAGGTGACGGGATTTTCCTCTACACCGGCGCAACAACAACCACCTACTAATGGGCAGAACCACCCCAATCAAATTGATGTACAGCACGTCTTCCCCGCTGTTCCAGTCCCAATCCCACCATTGGGCGTGGCCGGACCTTCGACATATGCTCAAACTCACACGACGAACAGCAGCAACCCCTTGCCTTGGTATTCAACGGTCGATATCCCTTCGGGATCAGGAGAACCATACCTGTCTAGCACCCCTCGTCAATACCAATATGATCTCACAGACCCCTCTCACGTACCTGGTCTCGATTTTCTGCACGACGTGTTGTCATGGCAGGGCATATCAAACCATACGGACTCGACAGCATTACAAGGTTCTTCCGTCTCGAACGTGGATAATCAGTCGACTGACTCGCATCTACCGCTAGACCTCAGTGGTTTGCTTGGATGGGATCCCGCAATGAATACGATGCGGCCGGATACTGGTGGAAATGGTGTATTATCCCGAGACGCTCCAGTGATCGACAGCTCTACGAATCAGAGCGATGTCGGATCGTACGCTGAACGGCAAGTCCCCGGTCAAGACTCATCCCAATCTCGTTTTCGAGTCCCGTACTTCCGCTTTTTTGGGCCCACTGCGATCGCGCCAGGATACAAGCGCGTCGTTTATGATGTGTCTAGGCCACCGTCGCCAAAGACGGCATCAGCAGCATTCCCCTCCGGTCCCGATCTCGATGCGCCGGGTGTGTGCATCATGGACAAAGGAGAAGAGTTCCCTCACGTCGAAGCGTTGAAGCATCTCATCCCGATCTTCGTCCAGCATTTCGGTTACTTCTTTCCCTTCCTCCGCTTCAGCCCGACAGACTTGGACTCCGACGAGCGTGAAAAACCCGCCTATCTCTTGAACATGATCTGCGCAGTGGCCGCGAGGTATTCTCCTACATACGGACGCAAAAGTCGAGAAGCGGATAACTTCCAAAGCCTACCCTCCATCCCCACAGCCGCAGCCGCGCATGTTTGGGCGTCCAAAGCGAAGGAGCAAGTCTCAAGCAATCTGGGGTTCTCGTCAGCTCATATGGTGGAGACTTTGCTTCTAATCAGTTGGTATGAATTCGGCCAGGATCGGGACGGAGTGAGTGTGGCTGTGTGTCTGATCACTCTGATAAGGCTGCCGATGCTGACGCTGCAACAGGGGTTGTGGATGTGGGTCGGATCTTGATAACATCGGTACTAGACAATGCGTCACAGCTGACAATGATACAGGTACTCTGGAATGGGACTCCGGATGGGACAAGATCTAGGTGAGTTACATCGAGGCTATGGAGTACCAATGACTCAAATGATCCATTGCGCAGGGCTCGATTCGCTCGTGAAGCAGTCTCGCGATGACGCAGAGCCCGCACCCTCAACAATGGATGGCGACGAAATCGAGGCTTGGAGACTGCATTGTTCTCTGATGATGATGGATGCGATAATGACCATTGGCAGTAAGTTCACGATGATATAGTCTGAGACCATCAAGCTGATGTCAGCGCTCCAGCTGGCCGACCCGGGATGTATATCACCGCAAATGCTACTATCCCCGAATTCCCTCCCTTGATGACCGCCTCTGGCGCGTCCGTCCCCGATCCTTTTGGCTACCTTGCCAAAATCCTAGTCCTTGTAGATCGTACCACCCGAATCCTCGTACAGGACACAAAGGAGGATATCGAACCTCTGCTGGAGAAAGCTCAAAGTGCCCTGAACGAGTTTCATACTTCGCTGCCGTCAGAGCTGCGCTTCGAGACGTCCACCTTCCAGCAGTATGCTTCTATCGGTCAGGGGAGCTCCTTCGTCCTCCTTCATGTGAGTTGAATCGATCGCAGCGTCAGCTCGTGAGCGATGTGCTGACACTATTGAACTTAATATTCAGCTCTGGTTTCATACGTGAGTATCATCATAATACATTCCCCCAGCGATGTACAGCTAACAATTCTATCCTTGATAGTCTAATCATCCTATCCTACCGGCCATCCCTCTTGCGCTCAGATTCGGTCGCGTCAGATCTTTCCGAGAGCGATGCAGCAGGAAACGAGATCGCGATCAGCTCAGCTAAGACCATTTTGGATATAGTCAGCTTCGCAGAGCTAGTAAGTCAGATACACTGTTTCGCTTATCTCGATCCCAATTCGAAGCAAAGCTGATATTGAATACAGATCGATGCTAAAGCCGTTCATCAACCGTGGATCAACTACCCATTGTACACCGCCGGTCGTACTTTCCGTGAGTCTTACTTTCCCCTCAGCTCAGCAGATACACATTACCGATACTGTGTGTTTTGCACAGTATCACAAAGTCTGCTGGCGAAATCGGCCATCGAGGATCCATCAGACTTCCGATCAGCCGGCCGAGTGCACCTTGCAAAGACTGCTCGAGCCAATTTTCAGCGAGTCGTCAGCATCTTCTCGACGCTAGAGAAGTACTGGAGTGGTGTGCGCTACATCCATAGTGCACTCATGCAGAAGGCAGAAGGCGTTCATTCGGTGACGTTGATCAAAGGAGACGGGGAGAGCGTGGATGATGTGCCTTCTCCTCTGGCAGCCCTGTGGTCGGGATCACCTCCCGCTAATCGGTCAGGCGGTGAGTCAACCCTAACCCTCAAGCTTTTTTCTTCTCATATTCGACAACAGTTTTTGAGGTTGTTTGCGGCTGATATTCTTGGCCTGCATATGTGTTCAATATCGTGATATAGTCGTCGGCTTGAGCTTTACAGGCACGATGAACTCACCCACGGACAACTTCTTCAGCTTGCTCTACCCCTCCTCGGCGGTCACTGCGTCTGCTCAGCCCGTTGAGCAGGGTGAGTCGTCGTCTTAGTAGTGGAAGACGGGCTCAATTTACACGAAGTTGTGATCTAGCCGTCTTTACGGCAACGAGGCATGCGAAATGTAAAACCGGTGTCCCGGTGGCCCCGCGTCGTGCATGCTGGTGCTGGGCTGTGCGTGGTCCCATGTCCAAGGCTAGGGCTAGAGCGCGTCTTTGCCCGGCGTCCATACAGACTGAAGGCGCTAGACATTTTCAGCAGCGGGCTCTCAAAATGTCGGCGAGAAGTGCGAAGTGATCTTGTGAAGGTCGACCTCGAGCCGACGTGGGTGATCATGCGGCGAGCGCGCTCACGTGAAGCTTGGCATCGAGAGGATCGTTCACCCTCTATCGGCCAAGAGGAGCCGCACTCCCAAGCCACCTTTGGCAGGGTGATGACGATATACGGTACTCGTACATTCCCTGTCCATTTGATACGATGGAATATATGATGCGATGTGATGCACATGATCATCATGAAAGACAATGGAAACCCGTCTTCTGTGCTGAATATTCTGCACGAGTACTGTATATTGCAATGATATATATCTCGCTTGGAACGTAAACACATGTACTTTTGTCGGATACGGTAAACGGCAAACGGTAGATTATCAGGCACCCGTAGGTATGGCACATGATATGATTGATGAACCTCGGATTCTTTTGTCCAGATTATAACACTGTATCGGGTATCGGGCATTGATAAGTTAGGCCCCCACAACTAGATGGCTCTGCTGGAGATACCGTATCCTGTATTAACTTATATCGGGCGGGGCCATCCAGCCGAGCGGAAGACATGCTCAGAGTACGACACGATACCCCGCTGTCTTCCCGTCCGCCTCCGCCAATGGAGATGGATGTCCATCCCGTCCCGTCAGCTGTGTCTTGGCGCCGGGCCATTACAGCACACACTGTATGACTACTGAAAAACAAAAAGGCCACCCGGGACTCAGAGACTTCCGCACGGGCAGGGTGGTGAGTCACCTACCGTACCTCATAGGTGGTAGGTACCCCACGAAACGCTGTAACGGTATAGAAAAAAAAGGGATGTTACAGAGAAGTGAACGGCGTGCCATGCCGGATAAAACGGCCAAGCTCTCCTTTCGAGAGTGAAAAGGTCCCAACTTGATCTAGTCCTCTTCGCTGGAATAGGAAGAAATTGTTGTCGAAAAATGGCCCCCCCCCCCTTTCCACCCCGTTCTCTCTCGGCTTGGCCGATCCGAAATTCCGAGTTGCGACTTCAAGTGTATGTGTTGGTACTGTAGTAGCCTTTAAGGCTGGTTCCCGTCCTGAGTCCCAGAGCAAGTGATTGCCGTATTCCGTACCTGAATGTCTCTCTCACTCTCGCTCGCCCTGACTCTGATTGCCCTGATCGTCGGTTCTTCGTCTTCGCTTCCCTGATACGAGCAAGGCTTACGGAAACAAACAGACAGACGAACATTCCTTGCTGCCGGCTTTGGGTCCGGATGTTGTTCAAGTGTATACGGCAAAGACCAACACAAACAAACAATGCTAGACAGAAGCGGGATCGGAGGTGCCTGATGATTTAGACGAGACACAAGTTAGTCCGAAGGAGTATGTATAGTATGTACATACTGTACGCATGTACGTACGTACGGTATACAACTTGGCTTTCGCAAAAAAACAGTCAGCTTTGGTCTGACACCGAGCCTGACATGTCGCATCGTACTGGCGGATGCAAGGTAGTATATCGGACCCGATTAGGCGTCGTATCAAAGCATCTTACTGAGTGGGCACTGGTGGGGAAGAGGGATCGGTGTCAATGTCAAGAGCAGATTGAGCTGAAGAGGACGAGGACGAGCTCAAGGACAAGCAACAAGGCTGATTGAGGGGAACATACCCTTCACCTCTCGCTTTGCGATACGCATGCCAAGGAATGACTGCTAGGAGAATCAACACGGTGGAATGATCGGCGGTTTGGATCATCGAGCGTCACGCACTCACGCTCCTTGGCGATCCAAATCGCAAACCGAGTAAAGTAAAAGGTACCCGACGCCCACCGGGCTGAACGAGGAAGCATTTCACGTACAGTCGAGTGGTGAGTGGTGAACGGAGTCCACCCGCTGGAAAGGGAAAGCACAGGGTGTGTGTGCTGGATGGGTATAGTAGGTCAGTCGTCTAGTTTACCAGGGGGACCGAGGACAGCTTGGTATCGTTCGGAAGACCGCTCGGGTCATTCCTGTTTTTGCATCGCCTCATGTGATACGGATGCGAGGTCTTCGAATGATAAGAAAATATATATAAGACATCAATATCTCACCTTACTCTCGAATTTCACTCTTCCTTTCTATCACCAGCCTCTCCCTCATCCTCTTCTTCCTTGACCTGCTATCCTTCCCATACGACATCATGATTACCAACCTCTTCGCCGTCTTCACGGCTCTTGCCACGCTCGTATCTGTACAAGCCTACACCTATGTCGGTGCGGCTAGTGCCCTGCCCTCTGGGACAGTCAAGCAGGTCTCTGCTGGATCGTACAACGATTGTCAGGTAGGTCATCGGATCGGCACATATATTCTTTTCCCAGCCTTCCCTCCCACATCTACCCGGACCGGAGATCCTGTTAGCAGTAATCAGCAGTCAGAAATGTATTGAGCGGTTAGAGCTGATCGTGCTCAATCATCATCGTCCCCTCTCGTAGAACGTTTGCGCCCAGGCTGGTCTCAACTTCTCGTACTGGAAGCAGTACCCCTCAGCCTGTTACTGTACCCAGAATGGGCCCCTTGCTAGCGAGTTGATCAACTCGTTCCAGCAAGACCAGAACTACAACGTGAGTGCGCGTGCAAACAACCAGCATGACCTCCACGTCCACTTTCCTCATGTACCCGATACAAAAGGAGAGGGCGTCCCACTCTATATCTCTACAGCGTCAGCGTAAGCGTGACTGCTGATATGTTGGTGTCTCGCCTGATCTACTGCAGGTCGTCTGGGTGACTGGATCTTCCACCTGGACCGCATGTGAGGAACACTTGAACAACTTCACCCCTGTCCAAACCACCAACGTTGACCGACCCGAGAAGTGTCTCGCCTTCTGCTCCGGCTTCCCCGGTATCTCCAACATTGCCACCGTCGACAGCAACGGTGTAGGAAACTACCAGTGTTCATGCTACTCTACTCGAATCAACGGCTACGGCGGTACGAGCTGCAAGCTTGGAAACATCTTCGTCTTCTACCAGCCTGCCGCTGAGCTCCCCTCGGGCTGGTCCGCCGCTTCTACTAGCTGTATCGCGGAAGGTACGACGGGTCGAGCGTTGACCGGCGCTAAGACCACCTCGAACAGCATGACCTTCAACCAATGCACGAACTACTGCCAGAACCAAGGATACCCCTTGGCCGGTGTAGAGTACGGCTCCGAATGCTACTGCGGTGCTGTCCTTTCCAACGGCGCCTCGCTTAACAAGCCTTCCAGCAACTGTAACGTCAAGTGCGCCGGCGCTTCAGATCTCAAGTGCGGTGGTCCTCGAGCGCTCACCCTCTTCGTCAACCAGGCCGGTGTTAGTGGCCTGTCCTCTGACTACTCGTCCAAGCCTGTCAACCTCCCTTCGGGATGGTCCAGCGTCAGCTGCATCAAGGAAGGCACCTCCGGCCGAGCCCTTGCTTCCGCTCGAACATCTTCTAACAGCATGACCCCGGAAACTTGCATCAACTACTGTGCCGGTCTCGGTTGGCAGTACGCCGGTGTCGAGTAGTGAGTACAGGTAATTTTAAGTCATCCTCCATAATTCTCTCAGATTTACTGTAACAAACGGAGCAACAAGCACACACACTAACGACATTTCTCCACTCCATCATAGCGGATCCGAGTGTTACTGCGCCGATTCTCTGTCCAACGGCGCTGACCTTTCGCTCACCTCCACTGGCTGCACCATGTCATGCTCCGGCGACAAGGCCCAGATCTGCGGCGGATCCAACGCTGTCCAGCTGTATCAGAACCCCGATCTCGCGCTCGCCAACACTGTCCAGGACCCCAACTATCACCTCCAGGGTTGTATTCAGGAAGTTTCGGGTCGAGCCCTCACCGGCGCCTCGGTCAACAAGAACGACCTTACCATCGAGTCTTGTATCGCCTTCTGCTCTGAGGGTGGTTTCACCTACGCCGGTGTCGAGTACGGCTCGGAGTGTTATTGCGGTAACGAGCTTTCCAACGGCGCCGACGCTAGCAAGCTCTCCACTCAGTGCAATGTCCCTTGCAAGGGGTAAGTGATCTGCTCTTTTACTTCCAACTTGTGACGCACGAAGTGAATCAGCCAGGCTAACAAACGAATTCTTCCATTCATACAATCGACAGTAACAACGCCGAAAACTGCGGTGGCCCCAACGCTATTCAGCTCTACGCTCAATACACCAGGAGCGCTCCTATCACGGGCTCTCGACGACGATAGGCGAAAGAATGAAGCAAGAATAATACCGTCCTTGGTGTCGGGGCACATGTCAATGAGATATAGGTGCAAGCTGCTGCAACTTTAGTCAGTAGTCCTCGCAATACCAACATCCAAAATAACGCAAGGGTCTTCAATCACGAAGCAGCGTGATACCCCTGACCTTTCAATATCTGTCCCTTCTCCCTCCTCTCTTCCATCTTGGGTTTTCATGTGTGATATAATAATGAATATGAATCAAAACAATTTAGCAGATAGCATCGCCAGGGCAGCTAGCTTAAGACACCGCAACTGAGAGTCAATAGCATCAGTCACGCGACCATTGCCTGACAATGGTCGGTTGTGCGTTGGTGTTGATTTCATCTCGTAAACGTACATCTGGTTCAACCAATCAACAAGTTTTGGACGTGAAGTGAACGATGCCCTTCATCCCAACACCAATCAGACAGAACGCACAAAGGCATCTCCTCCACGGCTTGGAAATATCCCTCACTCTGCCTACTTGTCACCGAATCCAGGGATCCAGCCCTTAACTTTGCCCCAAACAGACTTGCCTTCCTCAGCCAATCTTATACTTCCGGCGGCGTTCTCCATCTTCTGAGCCGCCTCTCGCTGCGGCGGGAACTCGAAATCCCTCGGCAAGTTTGACTGCGATCGAGCCTGCTTCATAGCTGTCGTCGAGGCGGGTACTTGGACTGGAGCGGGTACGAGGACGGGGTTCGCTTTGGCTTCTTGCACGCGGCGGGCGTGCTCGGTGATCTCGTTGAAGATGGCGACTTTCCTGTCGGCGGACGGCGTGTAGCGTTTTGCGAGTCGTAGTGCCACGGAATATATATGTGATTTCGAAAACGGAGCGATTCGGTGAAGAGAATCGAGAGGTATATAGTAAGCGAATGTCGCAACATATCTTGCTACAAACCCTGCCCACGGAGAGCAGATCGACATCAGCACCATGTGTGAATCGGACTCACCGATCCCCATCCTCAATCTTATCATTGACCTCCATAGCAGCCGCCACGCCAGCTGCTCCAAAGCCCAGCAGTCCACCTGCGAAACCTGATAACCCGGCGAAGAACAATCGCGTGTACATCTTTGGACGAGGGTACTGCTTCTTCATTAGTTGCCAGATCAGAGCTGCGAACGCTACGCCTCCGGCCTGTTTGGCGCGCGGCGTTATCGACGTTGCGATCGACGGGTAATTCGTCGATAACGCGTGTGAAGATCGTCATAATTTTGGTTAAATCCCAGTTTGAGATCAAGAGGAACGGGGAGGACCGAGTTTGCAGTGGAGAGGTCAGATATATTAGTAAGCGGAACGACGCACGGAGCGGGCATGTACTGTCAGAGCGGGAATGATCGTACTCACAGGAGGCGTGTATGCCATCCACCGGTACCCCTTCTCCATGACCCGGACATCTCCTTGTGTGATTTCGCCTAGATTCGAAAAGCACGAAGTAGATGTCAGCCAACCGTAGTCAGACTACTCATCACCACCAGTAGTTGATCAGTCCGTATCTTCATTCCAGCTACTTTCTTGAAGCTCCAGATCCAGACGCAATACTCACCCGATGCGATCTTCTGTCTGACTAAATCACGGGTCTCGGGCAGATCGAAAGGGTTGACAGGCGCGAAGTTGCCGCTGAACCAGCTCGAGTTGGGCGATGTGGGAGTTGACATTGCAGTTAGATCGGGAGGACGATGAGCGGTGAGCGGTGAGCGTTTAGCAGTGCTGAGCTGAATTAAGCTGAGATCCTTTGTTCTTCCAAGGGGCGCGCGCAAGGGGAGTGCAGATGAAGATGAAACAAACTAGCTAGCTATATGTTTAGGTAGGTCGGAAGACAGAGATGCTCATCGAGATCGATGAACCACAGGCTCCTTTGGTTGCCGCCGAGCGGGAAAAACGCATGTCACGTGATACAGACGTACAGTGGGTATGCGATATCCGGTATGTTACCATGGTCGATAAGGCTATTATCCCAATCCGATCGCGACCGGCTGCATAAGATGCACAGCGTCGACCCCACAAACATCGTTCGAGCGCCGTCAAGCAGCTCGGTCGGCGGTCGACAGATAGCTCGCTGGTGATACGCCGCCTCAGATGTCATCAACACCAATGTTCTCCCCGTCCCCGTCTACAACGATATACAACCTCCTCTCGCTCGTGCAATGGGTGACGATCATCTTCTTCTCCCAACGGCATGTATTGCCGACCGTGAGAAAACTCTTATGGGTCTCTGCGTTGTTCACGACGGGTCTGGCGATCATATGCACCGAGAAGAGGTGTGAGTTGTCCACTATTGGCTCGTGATTCTGAGACCCTACTCGTTGGACCGCATGGTCCAGCAGTAGCGCAGGATCTCTCGCTACTGGAATGAGCAAAATAGTTGACGGCTCTTGCCGTATCCTCATGAACTTTGCCTCTTCAATCAACGGCGACTTCGATCCTTTCAGCCGAGTTGACATACTGGATCGTGCGTTTGTGCCCGCTTGTACTCAAACTTCCTCGGCTGACTCATACGACCTGATTGACTGATTGACATTCTCCCTGACCGCATGCTTGCTGTGTATAGACTGTATTCGTGAGTTGAGTCTGATCCATGCACTAGAACATGCAATTTTGATCTGACGCTCACTGCTCATGTGTGTCACCGGCTCTGACCATGGCCTCCTTTCGCACTTTCGCACCATCGGGAATAACCTGGTATCATAGGCAATCGGCCCCGGCACAAGATGGGCACTCAGAGATGCGCCTCTCCCCCACCCACTCCCGCGTCCTGCGCCATTGCTCCGTCGACTGCTCAAACTGGAAGGATCTCAGATATGGCGCACGTTTGATCTTCTGTTCAATTTCAGATTGGTCAACTTGCCTCCGAGTCCGCCTTTGTGGTCTACCGACTCCCCGGTTGCAGCTGTTGGCACCTCTCAGATCCATCCGAGTAAATGTAAAAATCGAAGCGCAAGCTCGAGTCATACCCACGTCCAGCCTTTTCACACTTACGCATGGCACCTCAGACACCACCTCATCCGCCTCCTGTCCAATCTTATCATAGCCGACATCCTCTTCTACCTCACCATCAAGCTTTCCCTCCTCACATCAGACAGATCATACCCGGTTCTCCGCCAGACCATCAGCCTGAGTTACGGTATTCCACCTCTAGTGACCGATGGGCTGATGTGTCTGAGTCAAGGTATATCGACGTACAGTGGAATGCAGATCCTGTGGCATGGCTTGGCCTTCTTGGGGGTAGGGTCAGGGTTGTGGATAGGCGAGGAATGGCCAGAGCTGATGGATAGGCCTTGGTTGGCCGAGAGCTGTAACGAATTTTGGGGGAGGCGATGGCATCAGATCTTGAGGGTGAGTGAAGAGGATGATCGACGGCGTACCGCCTCGGACAGCTTTTGAGTTAGAAATGGATATCCTGCAACGAAACAAGCGTACTGTGATGTGGATTGCCTGACGCTGCCCATTCGAACAGGAACCAATCGCCTTCATGCTCTCCTTCCTGCTGCCCGCCTCTACCCCCCGCGGCGTATATTACGCGTCATTCTTCATCGTATCAGGCTTGATTCACTGCCCGCTCCATTTCCCCTTGTCCAAATCATTCCACCTCTTGCCCTTCTTCACCACCTTCACTCTGTACGGCATAGGCTGTATGCTCGAACGAGCTTGTAAGCGCATCACAGGGCAAAAAGTAGGAGGATGCGGAGGAGAGATGTGGACTTGGTGCTGGTTGGGATTCAGTACGTGGTGGTCCCTCGCGACGTTATGGGAGCCTATGTGGGAGATTTATCGCAGCTCGGTTGGCGCTGATGGGAAGATCGGAGGGTCGATCGTGGGATATGTTCTGGATCTCATCAGAGTAAAGGCTTGATGCATGAATTTCTAGAGCGTCAGAAGGACGGTTCAATAGTAGAGATTGTGCGCTGGCTGCAGCCTAGTCGTTATCGTTGATGGTTCGGTAGACCTCACCACTCAACTCAGTAATATATCAGTTGTACAATGACCTGTTCACCACTCATTCAGGGCGGAAACAAGATGAGATGTGATGCATGAGCTATCGTCAGCCGACATGACTGCTAGGTTTGGCAGCCAGACTCTCCGATTTTACTTTCCTTGCATTTGTTCTGCGACATCGCCAAACAAAAACACATATGACAAGTCAGCAAGCTGGGGATAGCGCTATTGGTCTTTTCCCTGATTGAGATAGATGAGAAGAAAGAGGGCACGAAGCGTAATGACCCCATATGGAGTGCGGTATTGGTGCGCCAATTGTCACAGAAGCACAGCGGACATACTCGATTGGAAGAAGGTGGCAAGTTTTGCGAAATGATGGGTATGAGACGAGACGACATCACAAGGAGGACTCACCAGCATTGTGCTCCGCGAACCTAGCTCCGACGCGCTCAGAGTGTTTCAGGAATTTGTCGGTACAGTTCTGAACGCAGGTGGTCTGCGGTAAAGGAAATCATTGCGATAGTTTAGGATTGATGAAGGGGATGGTCAGCATTATTCTGAAGTTGTAAGGTTTCTCTTTCTCGTTTCTCTCGTCCCTGAAAGCATCATCGCTGCTGTGATCGCAGCCCTCGGCAAAGTGCCGGCCGTGGACAGGGATCTCTACAGATAACCGCCTTCCTTCATCATATCCTCCGCGGCCGACTCTCTATCGTTCGCAATCTCCCCTTCCCCGCCGCTTCCTCGCTCGTCCACAGATTGCTTTGTTCCCTCTTCACCGATCACAACCCTTCTTTTTCTGCCAATTTTCCTTTGTTTCCCCATTCCCGATAGCCTGGGTTCACATACGGAAGATGCCACACCCGGCCCAGCTCGCCTGGGGAGGATCATGGCATTTTGTCAATCGAAAAACACAGAGGATCTCGACTCACCTCGTTCGTCGTCAGAGCCTTGGAGGTGAAGTCCTGAGCACAGGCATTGAAACATCGTTCCACTAATCCAGAGTAAAGCTTCATGAAGTCTTGCATCTACAGTCGAGAGTCGTCCAAAATAGTCGAGAGTCAGTCTGTCAGTGTGCTGTTAAGCCTCAGACAGTACCAATCCATCCAAGGGTGAATGGAATGATCAGGAAGATCGTGTCCTCCCTTCCGAAGTGATATTGCCCAGTCCTAAGCAAACAGACAGCGATACACGACGTCACTCCAACTACACTCACCTGCTTCTTCTCGATGACCTTGGTCATGTGAGCCTGCTCGGCGCCGTTGAATTGTGAGAAGTCCATGATGGTTGTTGTTGAATGTATTATGGTAGACTGCGAGTGAAGGTGTAGGAAGAGAAGGTTGAGGAAGATGTAGATATTGGCATCCGAAAGACTGTTCATCCTTGGTCTTGGTTGGCGGACGATCGAAAAATCCGGGTGCACCGCAGCGAATCCACCCATGTATGCCCCACTTGATACCGGCGATCGCCGCTGGGCCGTCCTGGGGCTATCTTTGTACGACACGAGGCGACACGACAACAAACCGTGACATGATAGATAGCTACAACTACTCTACCTTCTCGTCTTCCTTTCTCCTCTGGACGCAGCAAAAAAGAACACACTCTTGCACGGGGAGACAGCTCTAGTAGCTTTTCTCTCATATCGTTACACTGGCTGGCACGGCTGCGGCAATCCTCCACCATCTCTTGAAACGCCCCCAGCCAACACTTGACAGACAACGCAGAGAAGACTCCTGCGCCATGTTCAAGAACCTCCCGACGTTCAAGTCGCTCCCTCAAGCTATCGGCCTCCCCTTCTTATCGTCAACCGAGGATGCTCAGCTGAAATTCAAGTCCTCGCCCATGACGGGGATCAAGAGGCTTTATGGAGACGAGGTGATACCTCTCAGCGATGTAACTTATTGGGCGCAGTATTATACGCTGTTCAACTCTGCTGCGGACGTCTATTCGCTTATCACGGTGCAGGATGGTGAGTCGACTCAGCCATATCTGTTCCAGGCTGCTTCACAGAACATGCACTCCTGCAAGGTGTGAAGGATCAATAATGGCCCTTGAGCTTGGGTTGCTGAGATCTTACGAGCTAATACCGTGTGACATTCGCTCGCAGTGCGCCAAGCATTATCGAATCATCCCACCAACCTTTCCAACCTTGTCCTTACGCTGGCACATCACCTCTTCACTCTCCTGCCATCGCAAGACTTTCCTCACCCGTCTTCCACCTCATCTCAGGACCTGACGAAGGAAGCGCTCAACTGCTTACGCGTGCTAGGCAGGGTCCTCGTGGTCATATACGAGTCGGAGGCCGAGGTGCGAGAGAGGAGAGAACATGGGGTGATAGATCATGAACACTCTTTTGCGGAAAAGTATCTCTGGAGCAGACACAAGGTGGAGCCAAACTCAAGCGTCGGCCACGCAGCGAACAGCGTGGAGCAAGAGGTTGGCCGAGGGCAAAATGGAGAGGAAGAGGAAGATAATCAATTCAAGATTGAAGATTCCGACGCTGAGGGCGAGGGGGACGATAACACCGAGATGGACGAAGGAGTTAGAGCCTTCAAAGCCACCATAGGGCATCCCGCCCCATCGCCTACCGCAAAGCCAGAATTGAAGAAGGAAGAAGGCATTATAAACGATCCCCTTTCCCAGGCTACCCCCAACTCGAATAATGCGGGTCCTTCTAACGGTGAAGACGATGCTCAGGCAGACGAGGAATACCTGCCTTGCCTTGTCGATCGGCTTTTCAGTTGCACGATTGACCTCTTGTTCTGTGCTGGATTTACCGTACCCGACAGCGTAAGGGGTGACAACTTAGCCGAGAAGATCAACGTAAGTAACATAAATCTCTTATGACCATAATATGACACACGGGCTGGTGGCAACTCATCTTCTGTTCTATCAATTTCATTCCTTAGTACGTCATCTGGGAGAAGGGTGTTGGAAGTACCGTCAGCATTGGTAGCACGGCCGAGTTGGATAGGAACAAGACTGAAGTGTTGCGTGAGTGATTTGACCATTTTGTGCGTTGGGTGTCTCTGAGCTGATCCCCTTCCATCGCTCGCGCTTGTAAAGGTTTCCTTCTCATCCTTCTCTCAACAACGATTTATACACCCCCTCATGCGCTCACGAGCACGCCCAACTTGCCACTCCAAACCCTTACTCACTCTCTCGAAAGACGACTCGTTCTTTCTTTGCTGTGTTCCTTCCTTAACACCTCTCTCGCTCCTTCGAGGGCATCGGCAGGCTTAATCTCTGGCCAGCTACCATATAATCACCTCATTTCAAAAGCAGCGGAAGAGCGGCGGACCCTTGTCAGGGCGAGCTTGATGACCCTGCTCGTCGCGCTGGACCATCGGGTCGAAGGGGAGAGGTCAATGTCTATGGGTGAAGGCAAGGAGGAGAATGCGTTCCGATACTTCATCTCCAAGCTGGTCAGTGGTTCTTCAGGATTGGATAGCCCTGCTTTTTCTGTGACGCGAGTTACGGCTGTTCTGACGAGGGCGAATGCCTGTAGCATCGCAAAGAAGACTTCTCTTTCATCTTGGACGGTATCATCGGTATCCTGCAGGAACACAATGCGGTCACAAACAACTACCTTCCTGGCAGCAAGAAGCCTCTACCGTATATTCTCGAGACATGTGAGTTATCATGGCCCTTAGATCCGGACCGAAAGCTCATTCATATTTGCAATGACTGTTCATCTGTCAGATATCCTTCTGTGGCGAATGGTGGACTTGAACAAGGTATGTCGTGACATTCATGGACGCGCCCTTCTGCAAATGAAACGCTTAGCTAATATCTTTTGCTATGCAGCGATTCCGACAATACCTTCTTGATTCCGGCAAGGCGTTGGATGTCGTCTGCTATGTTCTCGTAACGTGTCTCGACCTAAAAGATGACCCAGGTGAGCTTCCCGGTCCTCTGCTGCGTAGCGAGCAAGCTAAAGTATTACTGTAATGTGATCACTCGTTCTAGCACACCACGGTCTCCTGCGACTGCTTTCGTACCTCCTCCAAACACTCTCAGCCGACCAAGCATTCGCGAAGGGGCTGAATCAGACTATCAGGCTCAGCATCCCTTCCAAATGGGCTGTCCAAGGATCCGCGTCCGATTTCCTGATCGTCGTGAGTGCATTTGGATAGCGACTAGATGATGCAGAAACCTGAAAACCTGACCTCGTTGTTCTGGTTGATTAGTCAATATACTCCATCGCAACCACCCCAGGTCTGAACCCATTGTTCCCTGCTCTGACTATCAGCATAGCCAACGTCGCGCCATACTTGGTCAACATAGGTGTACAAGCTTCCACAAGATTGTTGCAGTTGTTCAAAGCCTTTTCAGCTCCAAACTTCTTGTTGGCTGATGAGGGTCATCCGAGATTGGTGTATTACCTGTGAGCACTCTCGCCAACATCGTTCATAAAACGTATTTGGCTGATTGATTCATATAGGCTGGAGACTTTCAACTCGATCTTGTACTTCCAGTTAAACGGTGAGGCGGCCGAATCGGAGTGGGCCGACGAGCTGAAGCTGATGAGAGTGCCCATTTGTAGAGAACCCCAACTTGGTATACGCGATCCTGCGATCGCACCAAGACTTCCAGACGCTGGCCACCTTTACGCTGGTTTCTGGTCTAAGGGATATTCAGCGTCGAAAAGCCCTCAGAGCAGCAGGTCAGTCGATATGTTTTGCGCTCACAATGTTGAGGATCAACCAGCTGACGTATTCACCCACACCCTTGCGATCGTTCCCATCTATACAGCTGCGGAGAAGAACGCGAAACCTGGACTTCAGCGCACAAATTCGGAACTCGAGATGCTGGCCGAAAAGGCGGCTTTGTTGGGCCGTGATCCTGAGGATTTGAACGAGGACAACAACGCCTCCTCGACTCCGTCTTCGCTCTCGCAACGACCTTTCTCTCCCATCGACGGAAATGAGAATGGATCGGCTCAGCCACTGACGACTCCGGGCGATCTTAATACCGCCGATCCGCTCGCACCGGCGCCTGCAACAGCCAATGTCGATCTCGCAGATCTGCCTCCTCCGCCGCCCCCTCCTCCTGCTGTGACCGCTTCAGCCATTCCTGCTGCACAAGCACAGCCATTGTCAGAGAAGGCAAGAGGCAAGATGCGAGCTACAGACAGTATGACCGACCTTTCGAGCCCTACTGGCAATGGTCAGAAAAATGTCGATGGTGGTATTGAAAGCCAACAAGGACCGGAGATCCCAGATGAAGAATTGATGAGGGTCGCTCAGGCTGGTGTGGGACCCAACGGGTATGTTCCTACGCAGGAATGGGTATCGAGCTGGCAGAAAGGGTGAGTAAGAAGTTTCTCCTTTTGTAGGCTTGTACCCTTTTTGTTCCAAAATCCCCTCGAGCACGCCTTCCCCTTCTACCCAGGTAGGGATAGAGAGTTCACACGTCTGAATTACAAGGAGCTAAGAATTCCCGCCCCTTTCCCGTACACACATATTACAGACTACCTCTCGACCCAGTACTTGTAGCAATCTCCGAACTGCTCCCCAAGATCCAGGAGACTCAAAATCAAGTGATCGGCGCCCCTTCTCCCAAGGTGTTCAATATCCTCAAGGATGTCTCGCTGAGCGAGGTTCTGCCACCTGCCCCACCTATCGTACCCAGGCGTTTCTTGGTGAGTTGAGGTTTTCTTCGCGCCTCTATGAATCCAGCTTTGGGTCTATTGCGTCGATGTTGGCCCCGCCTATCGACTGGTAGAGGGTGCTAGCTCGGTGTTCTGCCAGTCGGCATGTCTGAATTCAGCTAGTGGTAATCATACAAGTATTGGAGTTTAAGTTTTGTATCTGAAATGCTGATCCATGGTCGATACGGCACTGTGATTTCGTTGTACTCGCCACATCGCTCGTTCGCTCGCTCTACCTACAGTGGTCCCCCGCATCCTGCGTATGGTTGACCTCCCTCCTCTGGGGCGATATATACGTGGCCGGCCTCACGACCGATGGCGTATGGCGCGATACCCAAGTCAGGTTGTTCGGGATCAAGACTGCCCCAGTCAAGGGCAGGGGAGCTCAAGTAGGGAGGGTGTTGAAGATGATTGGTGTGGTGTAGATAGATAGGTCGTTTTGGGACATCGTCGGTTAGACAGACATATGCCTATAAGACAGGTAGCGAACGCTGCATCGGCTGGAATTGGGTGCATTGTCGTGACTCGAGACAACGCAGTAGAGTACCAAAATACAAGAGGACATGGTACATGGTACATGTAGCAAGCAGCCATTACATGTGTGTATGAAGGAAGGAACGCGCAGATGATCACGATCAAGATCCAAGCTTTACTGCATTGCATCAATATTGGGTTTGATCTAGAATCTTCTCGATACTGTATTTCACAGATAGTATTATATATTGATTTATTTATCTCCTTTTGCTGCAAACAACGTATTGTACACCACGAGGCGAGCAGAACGAGAGAAAAAAATTGTTCCAAAAACATGTCAAGAATACAGTAGCAGATACAGCGCTGTACGTTTACGGTACACATCAGATAGAGCGACCCTCGCAGGCGGACGGAGAGAAGTGGTTTAACCTCAAGACTCAGTTGATCCAAGGGATCTGGAAGATAGCGCTCCCCTGACCCCTCTCCTGCTCTTCCATCTGCCTATAAGCCATAAAATCGCCATATCCTCTTCCGCCTCCACCACTATAAACAAACCCGCCGGCTCCAATCATTCCGTTGTCCGAGGAGGAGGAGGAGGAGGAGGATCCTGGACCGCCGTTTGAGGAGGCGAGAGAAGGGTTACTCTCGAGTTCTTTGCGGAGGTTCTCGACTTGTTCGAGCAGAATCTTTTGGAAGTCTGGCTTGACGATATTGTTGCCCTCGGACATTGCGATAGCGTCCACAGCGTTTTCGTTGATCGATGACAAGTCTTTGCCATGCTCGATCTTGTCGCTGGCAATGGTCAACAGCGTTGAGATGCTAGATGTTGATGACAAATATACACGCCCATGGTCAGCCAATTTGTTCGTCCTGGATCTGTATCGAGCTTTTCTTCGGTACTTGACTGGAAGTGAGGGACAATGATGAAACGGGGCAATGAAAAGTCCCACATGACATACAAAGCCTCCTTCATGTATGCAAACGAAAAGTTGCCAGTCCGATCGGCGAACTCGTCGAGCAACTTATCGGGGAAATCAATCTCGTCGTTAGTCGACAGCTTGTCTTGCCACCAGATCGCGTAGTCCCTTCGCTGGGATCGAGACGGGTTGGGAAAGGTGCTACATATAGTGCAGGAGCGGTCAGCTTTTTTTGTAAGACGGTCCCAGCCACTACGACGGATCTCCACAGAGCAGCTCGTACCTAGAAGCGTAGGGGTAGAGGACGAGGACAATACGCTGAGAGCACCATGACTCATGGGCGTGTGAAGTACTAAAGTTGTATTTGCAACAACGTAGGTTATAACTCACTACTTCCTGTCGAATCGGGATGGCCGACTGGATAAAGCAGGGTCCAATCGCTCGACGTGGTTGGTTGTGCCGATCTGGCGAAAAATAGAAATTCGGGCGGAGCAGAGAGCATGATGTCCATGTTGATATTAGTAAGGTCAACTGTAGCTTGGCTATTCGGTTCAGGTTCATCGGAGGCACACTCACGATCAACAGCCCATCGTTATCTTCTAATCCATCCACCTGATTCAAGAAGAAAGATCTGTTGATATCGGTGATTAAAGAGTCTAGGTCTTCCAAAATCAAGACGCAGGGAGCTTCTGCCCGAGCTCGATCGAACACCTCTTTGATGCCTGTTTGGCGTGCAAGAGGTCAACAACGATGTCAATGAATGATTGTCGCCAATGGACACGGGGCAATGCATAGCATTTTGGAGCGGAGCGACGGTGAGTGGAGATTGAAGATGGGATCAGCCCAGTGGGGAGTGAGTGCAGAGTGCTCGTGCTGATGCTTCACCTAGTTCGTCGCCGGCCCAAGCTAGGTTCGCATCGAGTTTAGTAATATAATATAGCCGATGTATCAGCGCCAATCGTTCTATGCCTGGGAAACGTTATCGCACGGGATTGAAGCACTTACAGTGGAAAGACTTGACATATAGAGTGGGTACTGCCACCTCTTTCATCAGAGCTTTCAAGCTGATCGTCTTCCCATTTCCGGGTGGCTATTTGTGTGCAGGTGCAGCGCACCGGAGGAACAAATCACGGATCGGATCACGGGGATGTTTCAGCGTTCCGCTATTGATCGGCGCAATCGCAGAGCAGTATAGTGCGGAGACCGTGTAACTTTCGAGTGATTTGAATGACAGAGCGGAAAAAACATCCCATCACATCACGCGCAGATCAACTCACCCCAAGCAGGATCAACCCCCTCTTCCAAGGTACGCCCAGATCCTTGTATGTCTTTTCGGATCTATAGAACGATCTGTAGTCCGATTGCAGGGCCTTCTTGAATCGTTCGTCAAGGACGACGTCGTCCCATGATGCCTGTGTGTGATTTCCATAAAGTGGTGTAGCGTAGCGAGGAGGGGATTGATAGGACGAGTGCAGTAGTCAGTACTCGGCAAGGAACAAACAGTGTGCGATACAGGTCGATGTCTTCCTTCCTCGAATGCCTTGACATCTGTCAAACAATACGATGGATATATCTCGCCTCCGTACATCACTCACCTTCTGAACAGACTCCCAAAGACCCCTATCAGCCCTCCAATAACCCTGTTCGAAGACCCACACGACATCCTTGTACGTCGCCCCGAACTCTGAGCAGGCCCGTATGAACGATCGGGCGGCTTGGATATCGCGCGGAGTGTCATCGGCGATGATGTGCCATTGGGTGACTTGACGGAAGGATTCTGCCCACTGCGCGGGCGATTAAATGGATGGATGGATGGATGATATTTTGTGACGAGTCAGCCATACATCCATGGGTTGTCGGCGGGCCGCCAACGCAGATGGTGAATTGCTCTCCCTCATCCCTTCTCTCAGCCCTCTCGACAGTAGACAGATCCTGGTGAGGACCATGACAAAGCTCTCCACACTCACAGTAGCGACAATAACCTTGAACTCATGCTCTTTCCAAGCTACGTCCCAGCCGCCAAAAACGACAGTCTCAACCTCGACACCCGCTCCGTCCCTTCTCCTCAGCGGCTTGAGGTAGATCTCCCTCTTGATAGACTGGATATTCTCGTCTTCCCGAATGATTACTGGCGCCGACATTAACGTCGACTCGCCGGTCGGAGTGGACGAACCAGCAGCAGCGGCGTAGCGGAAGATGTCAAAATAGTAGTCTTGGGTGACTAGGACGTGTGATTTTGGGTAGAGCGAGGTAATAGCGGTTTGGAGGTAGGTGTCTGTGCCCGGTCGCGAAGCGGAGACTGGAGTGGTGTTGCGTGCGCGGAGGTACGGAGGTACACACGAGAGCACATGTCAGGGACGTCTGTCTTCATGGACGATAAGGAAATATGATGCAGCTACGTGAATATTACTTTGTTCGACAAGGGCGAGCGTCGTGCATTGCGTATCAGGAATCGCATACCCAGCAGAGTAGAATGGGAAAAAAAAAGGACAGAATAGGGGTCGTTCGATGCCGCTGCTCATGACCATGCTCATCTCCGTGATGTACCGTATGATACCCATCCAAGGCCGGACCCAACTCACAATGCTTAACAAACGTATCGAATGCGGCTCCCTTGTTCCTATGGCCATCGTTATGACCATGCTTCACACGACCATCCGCATTGACCGGTCGGCTGGTTCCATCATTATCCGTGTTGGTCGCGCCGACCCAGCTAATTTGACCGCTATCGCCATCGTTGTCTGATGCTGACGCTGATGCTGATGCCGTGTCTCCCCAAATGAAAGAAGCTTGAACGGACAATCCGGCCAGAACGGCCAGATTGAAGATCATGGGCCGCATGCTTGCTTGTTTCGCTCGCTCGCTCGCTCGCTCGCTCCCTTGGCTGCTTAATTGCTCGGTTGCTCGCTTGCTGGGTTATGCTCACTGTCGAATTCTTTGTCGACTTCGTGTAACTTGTTGTGATTGTGACTGCGATTGAACGCAAGCAGGATAAGCGGAAGGGACTACCTCCGCGTGAGTTTCTTTTCAAGAATCAAGCTTGGTTGTCTCCACAAGAGTTAGTTCCAGAACGAAGAAGAGGTCTGTGATCAATCCCTTCTTATACGACGAATACAGTACATACAGTACATGACAGTACATCGAGATGACGTGACCCCTGTGCTTGCAGGTCGATACCAAGCCGCCCTGTACCTCCGCCTCTGTCACCAGCGCCGATACGATACTACATCGTCTATCGTCTATCGTCTATCGTCTATCGTCTATCGTCTATCGTCTATCGTCTATCGTCTATACACACCACACCAATGGATGAATACGGCACGGACTTTTCCCACACTAAACAATCATATGATCACCCTTATCACTTGGGCTTAAGCTTATCGGCCGCAAAGAGAAAAAAAACGTGGCAAAATAAAATATCCGATCGACAGTCCCGCATGGCTACATACATGTGTATACTACATGTATCGATAGCGTCTTTGTACGTCGGACAAAGTAATCAAACTAAGTGTTCTATCGGTTGGCTACTTTGCTGTATTATACGAATTATGTTTATGTGTATGTGTACGTGTGTATGTGTGTATGCGATTGTCGTGCCAATATCATATTTTATGATGCCATATATGCATAATATTTCCCACTCCCACTCTGACAGCGCAGCAAATCGCATAGATAGCCCAGATCAACTCTCATCACCCACCACCCGTGCCCCGATCATCCGGGTCCGAACCAGTAGACGAGCCTCGCAACGCTACGTAAAACCCATGGCCAAAGAGTAGGAAGAAAGTCAACCAGGTCGAGGTGAACCGGGTGATGGATTGCGTGGATGTGATTGAGGTCAACCAACGACACACCTATGTAAACACAACCATGTTGCCATACCAAGAGATCGCCGATGATGACGGGTAAGATAGCAGCAGACAACGTGGGAGGAGAAGGGAAGACAAGGGATGTGTCAGCAAGGTATTCAGTTTCAACGTCGAGGACAGCCTAGCTGTCGTTTCGAACAAGAGTTTTGCTCACCCGCTCGAGAACCTACGTGTGACGAGGCAACATAACGTACATCAGCATCGACTCTGTGCGATCATTACATCATCATCCTACTCACCACCAGGAGGTTCGCAAAGTCTCAACCCAGTGAACGATCAACTTCAACCTCAACCTTGGAGATCGAATAGGTAGAAGATTCGCCTTCTCGTATTCGTCAATTGGCATTACCTATGACCAAGCGCAAAGAGCAAAAGATCAGCATCTCGAACATTAACTGCTCCCCCAGATACATGCTGTTCATTACTCACAAGCGCCATCCAATAGCTAAACTCGCTCGGATCTGTGGGCATAACGCCGTAGGTGTTGTTCAGGCGCTGCAACAACCAAGGCGCACTTCCGCTTCGGAGCTGGTCGATGAACGCTCGACAGATAGCCATGAGCTCCTCGGTAGTTTCGGGTGTGTCTTCTACGCTAGGCGGGGCAGTACCGGGGGCTGCTGCAGCAGACTGAGCGGCCAGAGAGCCGAAATCCATCGAACCGGCGGCGCCGGGCGCACCGGGCACGCCCATACCCAGGCCCGTGCCCATGCCCATGCTAGGAGCAGCTGACATTGGTGGTTGTGCGCCCGCTAGACCCGATTCAGATGCAGGAAGAAGTGGGATCGACATCAACTGACCCGAAGAACCGGCATCAGGTCCAGCAGTCGAGGGTCCAGGTGTGTCGGAGGTTGCCGCCTTGGTGGCACGAGACGATGTCGCGCGCTCCACAGCTTGACGCTCCATGGCGATCTCCTCCTCTGGCGAGACATCGTCGATCCTGTATCGAGGAATCCAAGATCGGAAATGCCAAATGTGAGTCAAAATGTTTCACCTTGCCTTGATTTTTGTGTTCGTAGCCCGATCTTTTCACCACTCCCGTCTGATCGTCACGCGTAGAAGATTGCAAACCCTGACATGATGCCGGATTCTTCGCAGAGCTTCAAGACAAAGACCACACGAGACATAGTGGGTAGATATTACGCAGCATGGAATTAGACACTCACCTTTCGATGCGACCAACGGTATATCCGTCCAAACTGCCCTTTTCGAGCAATTTGAATCTGTGTGTGCCGACAGTTTCGACCATACTCCTGCCATCGGGCAACATCTGAACACTCTGGATCTCCAGCATAGTTCCATATTCCATCACGCCTTGGAGCTGAGGCGCTCCCGTACCTCTCGCAGGTAAGACCATACCGAATCGCGGCGAAGGTGATTCGATGCATCTTCGAATCATCAGTCGGTATCGGGGTTCGAAAACGTGAAGGATTGTCGGCATTCCAGGGAAAGCGAGCGTGCACACGAAGATTGGCGTATCGAGTCTTGCGTCCCTCTCATCTCTCTCGATCGCTTGAGCTCGCTCAGCATATTCGTCAGGGAAAGTGGTCTTGACTGTTATTGATGTCCAACGTAGTGCACAGGAGAAACGTTTGACGAGTGACGATCACGTTAGCGATCGAATTCTTCGTGTTTAATCTCAACGCTAAGCATACTGCGTGGTCGATGCCCGAGTACCCAAAGATCTATTTGAGGTAGACTACTCGGGACATCCGCAGCCGATAGCATGCGACGGGTTGGAAAAGCCGAAAGGCGATGTCGAGACAAGAAAAATCAGGCACTGAACGACATGACTCACTGATGCTAAGGATAACTTTATTGACAGGGTGATCCTGGAAGAACGCAAAGGAAGGCAAATCTTGCCGGCATACGGGACATCTTGATGAATGATCGAGAGACCGAGATAGACATTTTGAGCAGAACGACTGGTAGAACGGTAGACAAATCAGGTTATATTAGTAAGCTATACAATATTCTTCACGTAAAAGATAGCGTCGGTCGGTTATTATCGTTGCAATGCAATTCGGGCATCGACCTTTCCCTCTCATGTACAGAAGTCGCTGGGGCGCACGAGGAACAGAGAGAGAACCAGATCGGTGGGGGGAGATGGTAAAACACTCACATGTTGACAGGGGGTTGTGACTGGCTCGTACAACAACATTGCGCACACATCACATTCCAAAGTTCCCATCAATTCCTTCTCGAATGGCCACTCGACGTTGTTTCTGGTCTGGTCCAACGTTGCCCTGGCTCTTTGAGCAGGTCGATGATGATGTCGTCTCCGCTTAGAGGCCGTTCTCGTCAACTCCGCACCACCGCTGGACCCCGCACCAGGTAACGATCGAGATGAGCGAGATGGAGAAGCGAGCAGGGCAAAGTCCCGAGTCAAGCTCGACTGCGACGCCGTTGGCCGGATCTCCTCATCATCGTCAGACGAGTCAGTGACATCTGTCTCGTCGCCCCGCATCCGCTCGTTCTCATCAATGTTCTCATTCTCCATCTCCCTCTGGACAAGAAGCATGATCTTGTCAACGCATATATCAAGTAATGGAGAACCATTCTCGTTGACGGGTGCTTCAGGTGAGTAGGCTGGAGGCGGTGCTGGTGCCTGTGGAGGAGGATAGTACGATACTCCAGAAGCCAACAATCCAGACCTGTGCGAGGCGGAGGTCATCGCGGCATTCGGCAACGAATCTGATTCAACATCATCGACTCCAACATAGGCCATGGGACCGGATATGTTTGCGTTGGGACTATACCGCTTACAGGAGGGTATGGGACACATCACACCGGACCACAAAGCCAATCGCTGTTGGTGTTGACGTTGCTGAGCAGCGAAGATCTCATGAGGCGCTTCGTTGGTGAAATGGAGAGGTGGCGGTGCTGGGATCGAAATATGATTGGCGGACAGGGTATGACCGCAAGGAAGAGTGATAGGATGATGTAGAAGAGGAGCGGCACCATCGATTGGGGGACATAAAGCGCTACGCCAGCACAAGCATATATCAGTGACACCGCCAACCAGTACGATACGATAGAAGAGAGAATTCAAGCTCACCAGCCAAGGATTTTGCGAAGCTTTTCCACTACTGCTTTCCTTTTGGCTCTCCTCACGGCTGCACTTTCAATGTCACCGATATAAGTGGCAGGTAGATGAACACCTCCGATACCATCACCGCCTCTACCGCGGGCGAAATCCGGCACAATCCCGGCCACCGATGGTCCGATGGACAGCCCTTCTGATCGAGAAGCGGCGGGAACGGTAGTGATGCCTAGACCCACTCGTGCTTCCGTGACCGAAGGAGGGGGTATAAGCTGCTCGATGCGAGGAGGACTCGAGCCGATGCCAGAGTATTGCGGTGCAGAAGGGGCCATCGATGCCAATGGCGAGGGAGCACGGGGAACGACGGTCGAGCTTGGAGTTTCGAACGATCGAGCGCGCGACGGACGAGGACGAGTTGAGGTTGAAGAATTTTTCGCACGCGCGATCACATTGATCGCATCTTCCGTCGATTGCACTTTGACCCCCGGCGAGCCTACAGATCGGCCCACAACACTGCTTGGGCCGCCTCCGTCGCCATCGTCGCCGGGTCCATCTCGATCTCTCTCCATCGTGCTCCTCCTTCTTCGCCTTCTCCTACCCGTCGATACACAGATCGACTCCGATCCCAATCCTTCATCCTCCGACAACCACCGATTGACCTCCTCGGCGCCCGATGCGACCCTCCGATGTCGCTGATGCACATGATGGGGCACGTTGCTTGTGGGTCTCCATGTCCTTTGCGTCGGAATCGGAGTCGATGCGGATGGTGTGGTCGGCGCAGTGGAAAGATCGGGAGTTGGGTAGATGGACGAGCGGGAGAAAGTGGAGTGAGCGGTTGTGGAAGATGAAGACGATGCACGTCGAATCGGTGGGCGAGACGAGCTTGCTTCCGATGACTGATCGGCGTTGCTCCTGTAATGGGAATGGGGGAGAGAGGGTGGCGGAGTGGAGTTATCTATGGGCTGCTGATGAGGTGATTTGGGTTCAGCGATGGCGGCGGATGATGATGATGGAGGGGAAGCCAAGTGGTATGGTGGAGGTGGTGTCGATCGGGCAGTCATATTCGACCTGGACAGTCGCGAGTCGCGGGCTCCTTGTTCTGCATGTGCCGACATGTTGATTCACGATGGTCTTATACTTTGATGAGTCCGCCGATCGGTCAAAGTATTGTTTGTGGACGATCGGAGCAGTTTATCGGGACCGCTCTGACATTCGGAGGAAGGGCGGCAAAGCGACGATCGATATGTTTCAGGCTGTCGTTTTGACAATTGTAATGGATCGATTAGACCATTGAATAGAGATCGACAAGGCAGCAGTGAGTTAGAGTACGCAGATATGGATGGTTGACGTTGCAATTGTATGGATGATTGTCAGATTGGAGGTTGTCAAGAAGAGGGAGGAAGTGAGGTAGGAATGAAGGTGGGATAGGATGGAAGTGACCAGGCACGAAAAACGGTTAGTTGCTTGAAATATGTGATGGTCTGATGATGATATGATGATGATGATAAAGATACCAAAATGGGCTGCACAGTGTGATAGAGTGAAGTAAACGAGTTTGTGAGAGATCTTTGGCAAGAGAATAAGAAGGAGTATGTACTATGTACTATGTTGAGTGGGAGGAGCCGATGTCGATGTCGATTTCGATGATGACGACAACCACCACTCAAAAAGCGAAAAAGAAAAACCGAAAACAAGGAAACAGATCGGGACCTGAGATCACACGAAAACAAGGTTACACGATGTAAAAGTATAGCAAAGGCCTACAACTCACCAGGTGATGAACAACTCTGCAGACAATGTATCCAGATCCAAGCAGGCAGGCAAACAGACAATACAAACGATCTCCCTTCCTTGTCAAATGGTGAATCGACACTTGGTGATTGGGCAGAAATGATCGTTCTGCTGTTGTTGTTCTGTCTGTCGCGTGTCTCGATCAAGTGGAGTGAGTGATGGTTGTCTGTATCGATGATAAATTGCCGCTACGCAATGTTGTTCCAACGACAACAAAGCAAAGATACCTTGCAAGCAGGTTGATAGATAGATAGGATGCACGCAAGAGAGTGTGAACAGGATCGAGTTGGTGGTGAGTGACCGATACACAGAGTAATGTTGGCTGGATTGAGGATGATGGTCTGGTACTATAGTTATGATAGATAGATAGCTATGGTGGTGTTGGATGATTAGTCGTCGATCATCATTCCATTGTGGCGCTTCGGACCCTTTCCATCATCACCCCCTCATCATCGGGAAAAATTATTATCAACCAGCAATTCTCAATACAGTACCGTACCATATTACATACTGTACCCAGCATTGCTAATGCCTATTATCGTTATGCTTTCCTTTTGCATACCGTAATCTAGCCAACCGTATATCGACCACTGAAACCGGCAAACATGCCACATACTGCCTGCGCAAGCAAGGAGGGGGGGCAACTGTACGGAAGCTAATCCCGTCCTTCGATTGCAGCTTAGCTGGTTCCAGAACCCCTTGCCCCCCCCCCCCCTCTTTCCCTATTTTCGGCACAGTGAATGGATGGATGGGTATGGGCATCGATCATGGTACAAATAACTTATAAGCCCTACGAGCACTGTACAAAGCAAGATCCTCATTCTCATATACTTTTGGTGCTGCGGCTAAAATTTGAAACAGGTACTGGACTAACCGATAGTACCTGGATGTTTAAGCTGTCAGTCAGACTACTGGACATACTTAGTGTGGCGATCGTTCTGTCGGATATCGGACATGATTCAAGGCCACACTACGATCAAGATTCCCGGTGCTTCATGCGATGCGTATATGCCAAGAATGAGATACTCGATGGTCAACAGTAGGGATGATCGCCACAAGCACGTCCTTAACCCATACAAGGGGAGTGTATACCCAACGCGATGCGATGGCTGAAGTCTGAGAGTCTGAGTCACGGTTACATTTGACGATGATCCGGCCATGCTATGCAGACAGGCATCCTCGCTTGCTCTACCAATGGGGACTGTTTCCCTCACAAAATGCCAGAATCGTCATGGCCACCCCTGGCGATCTCAAAAGCGGTCCCCTCTCACTTTCGCTTTTGATTGACCAAGGTCGGTTGATCAAAGCGGCAAAAGCTTGGTGCTCATGAGCGTCTCAGTCAAACACCATTCAAAAGCCACCCGGAATCGCTGTCTTCCTCTTCGCCTCTTCGCCTCACCTTGTTCCGGCCAGCTCGATGCAGTGTGCGATATCGTAAAGACAGACCAGGATAGCGTAATCTCACGTGGTGTGGCGGTGATGCAATACCCCACGATCGATCGGTGGAATCGAGCTAGAGCCCTAAGTTAAACTACAGAAGAGAAGAAAAAGTGGCGCTCCCATCAGCACCTCTTAAATATGCCACCACTTAACGAGAGTAGAAATAGGCTCGCTAGGCAACAAATCAAGGAAGGATGTTCCGCCGGATAGCCAGGGATGCAAGGGGATTTATCGGTGCTTCGGACCGGAGGTCAGTATCCACCTGGGAATTTCGACACGCGAGACTGCATATCCACTCGATCTCATTCGCTCTGGCATGGTGTTCACAATAACGACAATCTATAGATAGATACTGCTGGGGTGAAGAAGAAGAAGCTGTTCTGTACCACCATCATCATCATCACTTCACACTCGCCTCAACTGGCACCTAGCTCCGACCTACAAGGGAGATCAACATAACGACTCTCGCCCGACCCGAGAAATCAGATATTACACAGCTGAAGCATGTTCAAAGCGACATTGAAGAGCAGCAACACCGGTGCGCGATCCCTCGGCGCTGCGCTCAGACCGAAATCAGCGAGTCAGCCATCGACGGCGGTGAGAGTACAGAGGTGGCGGGCGAGTTCCACTTCAGCTCTATCCGCGTCGTCATCGTCTTCATTGTCTTTGCGAGGGAGGGTTGCCGCTGCGGCTGTTGTTGGGGCAGCAGTAACCGTGAGTTGCAGGTCATCCCGCCCGCCGTCCATCTCACCACGCCCCGTCTACCTCGCTTGAGGCACTAGCATTTCTCTTTCCCCAGTTCGGATCGAGCCATCCATGCTCCGATCATGATCGACGATGCGGAAGCTGACACGGTATACATCATGTATATGTGATAGGGATTAGCCCTCGCGAACTCATTCCTCATACCAACCGTAAAAGCCGACGATGGTGGTAATAGCAGTAAAGGATCGAAGAGCAAGGTAGACCACCTGGAGGGCACGGAGCAGGCTTCAGGTCAGAAATTGGTCAGCTATGAAGAGGTGCAGAAGCATGCTAGTAGGGACGATTGTTGGGTTATCATTGATGTGAGTGAAAGCGGGTTCTGCCTCATATTGACCCTCGTTGTTCCAACCAGCTGGGCTAGCGTACCTTGACACTTGGTCTTGACGCGGGTGTATGTGATAATCGTGCTTGAAGGGGGGACCGCCCAGATAGACGGGAGTGGATTGTAACTCGGTGTCACTACTGGAAATGTCATCTGATGATCGTGCTTTTGGCGTATAGGGCAAAATCTACGATGTGACGGATTTCCTGGATCAGCACCCTGGGGGTGCGGAGATTATCTTGGCCAACGCAGGTAAAGATGCTACGTGAGTCACTGTATATTTTCATATCAATCACCGGTCTTGCACGGAAAAGAGCTCATCTGTCCTTGAGGTATACAGGAAAATCTTCAAACCTCTCCACCCACCAGACGCACTCGACACCCTCGACCCATCCCAACACATAGGTCCCGTTGACCCATTGTCCGTGCCCGAGCCAGAAGACGAGGAACCGACAGAGGAGGATCTTCGGATCGAGGAAGCGAGGAAGCAGATGCCGCCCGTGGATGCGATGTTGCTGGTCGACGATTTCGAACAATGGGGCGAGAAGGTTTTGTCGGGAACTGCGTGGAATTACTATAAGTCAGCTGCGGATAGGGAGTTTAGTGAGTGCCCGAGCCCTGCTCGATCCATCCAAGTCCTACCTTCCCCCTTGTTCAGCACTAGACGAACTTGACGCATGGTGCAAGCCCTTCTGGTCTTTGCCTCAAAGGCAATCCCTGTAATTGGACAGATCATCACTGCACTGCAGAATACTGATCTTCGATCCGTATCTCCACATAGCCGCCGATGAGAACCAAAACGCCTTCAGGCGATACTACTTCCGACCCCGAATCCTCCGTGACGCTACCAATGGTTCTACCAATACCGAGTTCGTGGGCATGAAGACTGCGTTGCCCGTGTTCATCTCACCGGCTGCTATGGCCAAATTGGGACACCCCCTCGGAGAGGTCAATTTGACGAAGGGCGCGGGGAGGTGTGGTATCGTACAGGGTGTGAGTGCTAGCTCACCAACATCAAATGCTACCCTGCCATTTCCTTGCCTGGATTGAGCGGATAATGTTTACGGATCAATACTGATCGCGCTATGTTTCCCTGCCTCTGATGTATGTACCTGGCCCATCTCCGTGTTCAGATTTCCATCAATGCCTCCTGCTCCTTGGATGAGATCATGGCTGCTCGTCAACAAGGCCAAGACGTTATGTTCCAAATCTACCTCAACAAAGACCGTCAAGCATCCATCACTCTCCTTGAAAAAGTCACCAAATTAGGCGCTTCCGCCATCATCTTCACAGTGGACACGCCCTGGAGGTCCAAGAGGACGAGAGACGTGAGGGCCAAAACGCAAGTAGCGCCGCCTCCGAGTAATACAGAAGGAGGGAAGGGACCCGCGGCCGGGGCGGATGCATCCGCGTCGAAAGCTCCTCTGGGCGTTAGTCGGGCCATCTCGGGGTACCAGGATACCAATTTGACGTGGAAGGACATCGACTTCATCCGGGTGAGTGGCCAAGCCTATCACAGACGTGCGACGACTCTTGCAATGTCTCACTACATCTCCAAAGATACAACATCATCTCAAGCGCTCTGCTGCATTATAAAGCAGCTCGGTCTCACTCATGTGACGGACGTCTCTCATGGCCGCCACCATGTACAACTCTTGGATGGAATGTGTGCGGAATCGTTAGCTAACCATGACATCGGCGATCGGTCTTATCCATGCCGCTCGTAGCAACACACCAAATTGCCTATTATCGTAAAGGGGATTCAAAGCATGGAAGACGCTGAGCTGTGTGCAGAGGCTGGTGTACAGGGTATCATCTTGGTAAGTGCATTCCTCCAGCACGGCTGGCAAGAGCTCCTTGCGTCACAGCAAGCCATCTCACCCGGCAACCTTCACAGGTCGACGGTCTCTCTTTTGAGATTCTTGACTAAGCTGACCACACGTTATCTTGTGAATACGTGGTTCATAGTCCAATCACGGTGGAAGACAATGTGACTTGTGAGTAAAGTCTACAGACCGTGCCCATGACTCTCTGCCAGTGCCAGCGGCATCTCTCGCTGCCATTATAACAGGATCCCTCCTCCATGAAGTGACTTCTGGATGCAGCATTGAGACTGACTACAAGTATTCACACAGCGCGCCAGCACCCATCGACTTATTATACGAAATGCGCATAAATCGACCGCACCTCTTCGGCAAGCTCGACGTGATGATGGACGGCGGAGTCCGCTCAGGATCAGACGTTGTGAAAGCCTTGGCGCTCGGAGCGAAAGCTGTCGGTTTGGGCAGGAGCTTCTTGTACGCTAATGGGACGCATGGAGAGGAAGGTGTAGTGAGGCTTTGCGAGAGTGAGTTCAATCGGATTAAATCGAATATCCGGGCTGGCAAATGGCGCAAAGCAATGCTTCGGCGAGCGCTTCCGACATTTCATCTCCTTGATTGGTGAAGGAGGAGATTGGTCGAGCTTACAGGCAAAGAACGTGGCATCGACGGTACAAGCTGACGTATGATGCCGTTCCATCGACTATTTTGTATTCGTCTTCTCGGAAACGCCAAACAATAGTCTTGGAAGAGGAAATCACCAATACGATGCGTAATATCGGAGCCAACGACATCAAAGATCTCAAGCCTGAGATGGTCGGTCCCGCCGGACCATGGGTGGGAGCCAACGCCCCTCCTTGGACCAAGACGGCGAAAGCATAAGCATAAGCATAAGCATTATCATTATGTATCAAGCTTTGTGGATGTTGCGGATTTCCCTTCAATTTTGAATTCGAATCCTCGGTCGTGGGTGGGCCAGACGGCCACGCTCAACTCTGCCGCTAGTATCCCGATTTCTGCTGTTGTACTGCTACTGCACCGCACCACAATGCGCTGCATGATACCTACCAATCTTGCGGTCGAGCGATGGACGTGATGGATGTCTCGAATCGGTGTTCCCAAACCTGTCTATGAAATGCCACACTACCGTTTGGCCGTTCGTTCGTTCTCTTTCTGTCGTCTGCCGATATATTCGTTTGTCGCAAGATCTCTATTGCATCCGCACTTTCACCGTGACCGTTCAGCTAGGCCTCGTACCGGAAGCGTAAGAGTCGTGCACGATTCGAGGGAGCCAAGTGGCACCCACCACACAACAAATAGCGACCAGCGCCAGGGTGTTTGTGTTTCGGCGATCGCCGCCCTCCTATACTAATAGTAGCCGACCTCCACCGTGCGTGCGGCTCTGTTTTGTGTGTGTTTTTCAAGTTTTGCTGGCTTGGTCATGGTACAGGCGGCTTTCAGATTGGATTGATACATGACCACGTACCAGCATCTGACAAAGAACGACAAAGTATCGAGGACAAAACCTTCGGAGACCATTGATTATTCGCTGCATACATAGTCTCGAATCTCTGTATCTGTTCTCGGAATAAACGGCAAGAAGTAAAACATTGTTCACTTCATCACCAACTGGCCCAGCCAACAACATGTCATCGTCCGCCCCGCTAAAATCAGCTCTGAAGAAATCTTCTTCTTCTTCTTCGTCCTCATCAACTCGTCGCCTCAACCAACAACAACAGCAGCAGCGACAGTCCTTCGCTTCATCGTCTTCTGCGTCAACGCTGAGATCGAATACTCAAGCCAACTCGAAGAGCAAGGCTAAACACACTATCACGATCGCCAGGAAGAAGGCCCCTGCACCTCGTAACGCAAACGCAAACGCAAACGCTAAAGCTGCTGCTGCTAGCGAGAGCGATGACGATGATGATGATGATGATGAGAGCAATGAAGACGGAGAGGAAGATGGGAACGCTCCCGGGTTTGAGGATGTGGAGATGGGAGATGCTGAGGAAATCGATACGGATGAAGAGATTGAACGGTCCAAGGAGAAGGGGGTGAAAGCGCCCAGTGAGTCTAGAGTCCTGTCTATCTGTCCTGGAAAATTTAGAATGCCGGGAAACGCAGACGATTTCTTTATGGAAGTAGAGGAAAGTATCGCGGCTGACGGAAAGTCGAACATACGGATGATGATTTCTCTCGTAGAGCGAAAACGCACAGCCACCACCGCCGATGCGTTCGGAGCAACTCTCACTTCATTGCTTGCGGACCCTATGATCAAGAAGCAAAAGAAGTCCCGACACCCCTTCCCTCAAGACGAGCAGACCGAGGGCGATGCTACTGCTGCCACCACTCCCGCTCCTGCCGCTGCAGTAGGAAAGTCCGCTCAAGCACCTATCATGGCCCTCTCAGCACACAAGCCACCCACAAAGGCTTCAGTCTCGCTCGAAGCAAAGGCAAGACGCGCGTTGAAAGCTGAGAAAGAGGAGAAGGAGGATCAGGCGAGAGTGATTGATGTGCTGGAGGGTTGGAGTAATGGCGACGGTGTAGTGGGTGGACAGGAGTTTGAGAGAGGGTTGAGGAAGACGGCTCAGCGTGGTGGTGAGTTTGCGGTCTTCTATGGCTGTTGCCTCAATCGCCCACAAGGCAACATTTCCAGGCTATCTTCGCTCGCAGACTCGACTCATGATCTCGTTCACCCCGTCACCTTGTGACATTCCCCAATCTTGACGATGGGCGGCTCTGATCTCAGCCTGTAACACGCCCTCGAGCTGACACTACTCCAATCCTATGTCCTTGCTGACTCCCGCCTATTGCCAGTCATCAAACTTTTCAACGCTATCCTACAAGCTTCCAAAAACGCCGAAGAAGCCTCGTCGACGCTTCCTCTCTCTGCGCAGGCCAAATTGAAGCCCGAGTTGGGCAAGAAGAAGGAGAAGGACAACATCCTGGGAAGAGGTGGCAAGGAGGACGTCTTGACAAAGGAGAGTTTCTTGGACATGGTCAGAAAAGGGAGCACGAGATGATTGCGGGTGGGGTGACATTCCCCTCATATCTGAGTACGGTGTCGTGCTCTGTGCGTGTGTGTATGTGCGTCTGTCTGTTGAGGCTGTGCGTACTCGTAGAAGCAATCGCAATCAGATCAACCGGGTAATCGTACGATCCTTGTCAGGATCGCCCATCAAGGTGGCCCAATAGATTTCTTTGATCCAGAAAGCGGGGTGTCAAAGAACGATGTAATCAGAATTGGCTTTGTGACAAGGCCAAATAGATCGTCCTAGCCGCAAGTGTCACGTTCTATGTATACTATGGCATAACCTTTAGGATATACACGCAGTGGATTGATCTCCAAGAAGGTTACGACATCGCATCTTGATTTCAAATCCGATGCCCTAGCTTCTGCCCACAGACACCTAGTACTCTATGGATATCTCGATCTCCCCACACATTTTACTTCTTAGCACCACCACCACCACCGGATTTGGGCTCGTCCGGACCCAACTGGGTGATCAAAAACAGTGAGACGCCAATGACGTACATCCAGTACTTCTGGAAGAACGACTTTTCAGGCTCGGGCGGGACGACAGTGCCCGTGGATGGATCTACGACGGGCGCAGCGGAAAGGCTTGGACTGGAAATCGAAGCGAGCATTGGGATGGAAGAAGAGATGGCAAAGTGAAAAGCGACATAGGGTAGCATCAGCTCGACGTGCGCCAGTTCAGTTCATTGGAAGCCATGACAGAGTCGGTCTTGGAGTGCGGCCAGAAAATGGTTCCGATAGGGTAGAATTCCATGGTGGAGGAGTTGGTGAAGATCGCAGTACAATGATCTCTTGTTCTTCGCAACAGCCAATGGCCATGCGAATCCGTCTTATATACGCGATGTGATCTCCCCATCCGCACACCTCCAAGCTCGCTCACTCACCTTCGTGCAACATTTACTTCTGTCTTGATCTCTAATAGAACCTCTTCCAAAGTCTTGGGCAACGACACGGATGTCTCGTTTGATCCGGTCGGACAGCCTCTACCTTGAGATCCTGATGTGAAGGGAGTTACAGATATGTACGAAAGCTTCAGCTTCGAGCTTGGCGTGGAGACAGACGAGTCGGTGGATATGGTCAATTTCGGGCGAGAGGTAGCCAGGTAGCACTGCGATGTTGTGTTGCTAGTCAGCAAAATCATCTTGGGCAGTAAGAGCCACATTGGGTCAGGACCGTTAAGCGGATCTTCATTGACTCCTAGAGAGCAGCGCAGCAGCGAGGCGGAGCTTTTACAGGACACGCGGGATAGTGGATCACTCACCGATCTTGTCGAAGCGATCATCCATCTGTCCTGCTCGATCCCAACAAGCGTATCCAGTCCCTCGGGTTCTAAAGCGACTTGATACCATCCTTTCCCGTCATCATCGGCGACTGTATCGTCGTCTCCTCCTGACGTGCTACCAGAGCCAGCTCCGATCGGCAAAGGGTCGAAAGATCCATCTTGTTTTATTGATACTTGACCGAGTGGGATGAAAGGTGGGGTAGACGAGCTTGGATGAGGAAGGAAACGATGGTGAACCGTATATCGTGCCGCTGAGTCTGAGGATGCGAAGGCTGGTTGTGGTGTAGATGAGAACGCGAGTAACGCGAGAGAGGCTATAGATCTAAGGGAGAGCATTGTCAAAGGCTTGCAGTGCGAATGGAAGCCTCGATATACTGAGCAGTCTAGTCGAGGTGATCAGTCAGATGGAGAAGTAAAGCTCGAGCAGGCAGGATCTCTCATACATGTAATCGCTAGCAAGGATCCATGGAGGCTCGGGCATCCCCTCCACATGCGAGCCACGTGGATATCGTTTTAGTATTCTATCACATTCGCACCCACGTGGTCGAGGTGCAGGCCTCGGTCAATCAGGCCTTTCAGGCCTTTCAGGACATGATCAAGAAGAAAAGACTCGAAGAAGAGAGTACACGGTTAGAGCTCACGGCCGGACGAAAGATGTGCCATGGCAATGAGACAGATTGCAGTCGGACTGGTGATCCGGGTGCCGAACTTGTCAAATACAACCAAATGAGCAGCTGGCACCTGATCACTGATCACTGCAACCGTCGCGGTCTAGGCCTCCGAAAGCGACGAGATGAACGGAGTAATAGACTGCATACGGTCGTCGTGAGCGCTCGGGAAAGCTGCTTCTTTCCCCGCAGATGGTCATTGAACGAATTACCTTGAGCTAGTCGTGCATCCAGGCGAACCAGTTGCTTCTCTTTCATTATGCGACGCGGACAAGGGACCCCGGAAATCCGGCGCCGTGCGAGCAAGCGTTAAAAAGTGGAGGAAGTGGAGGGAGCGTCGAATGACATCTGGTATATGCGCTATTCCGACATGCTCCAAGTGCTAGACGGCGCCGTCGCCCCTTCTCCAGACACACAAAACCGGTCCAACGGTCAAAGTACCGCCGTAGTCGTACCCTGAGTAATGGTGAATACTGCAGTATGGTTAAAAATTGCACCTTGTATTTTCCTTTCGAGTCTTGGCTCTACCGCCTGATGTGACATCCCATGCGATGGGTCAGGCTGACTTAGGACTTCGGGTCTGACCGATGAGTGATCTCGACTTCTGGACTTCTACGCGCTCTCTTGCATGTGGTCTTCTACTCAGTCTTTCCTGGTATGGATGTGGATGTGGATGGAGTAGACGGATGTGGGCATGCCCCTGTGCGTATGAAACGTTTTGTGAAGCGATTTTCTTCTTCTTCCTCTTCTTGCTTTTGGGATGTAGACTGCCAAAGTATCCGTGTTTTCTATAGCTATTGCGGTCCTTCGTTCCTCATTGTTGAGTGACTTCGCTCTTCTTCGGTGTGTTCGTCCTGATCTGACTGAAATCGCGCATACAACGGACTCACGAGCAAATCAAGACTTGAAAGGGTGAACGGGCAATCTGGAAATCGAAATCGATCGAGACTTGATATGGACACACGAACAACTCACATTCTAGCTGTGCATACTATTCAAAGCTGGATGTTTGGGTCCCGATATAATGGCGAAAAACGACAGTAATACCGCCGATCCCTTTCGGCGACGGGACGAGGTCCCAATGGACCTCGAGGCCGGAATGCAAGAGAGAAGATCCGCAAGAGGAGCTGACATAGCATCAAAAATGGGCGGACAAATCGGCGTTGGCGAGAAGCATGCGGTGCAAGAGCAAGTGAACCTGGGTGTCGGTTCGACAGATCAGAGCACATCGAAAGCGAGTCCCAGGAGGACTAATCTAATGGAAGAGCCTGAAATACCGGATAATAATCTGTGGATCGTCTTGCCTACGTGAGTACTGTACTAGCAGCCATTGGAATGCTCGCCTTCGTAGGCCTCTGATCGTGCTGCTCACGTCGACTTTTGGTGTCACGACGCACCCAACAATAGCCTCGCCCTGATTACCTTTGTGGCTGCTCTCGATCAGTCTGTAAGTGTCAATTCAGTCAACTACTACAAACTGGAAAGACGTCGATCTCACCCTCTTGTCTTTGCTGACAATGCAATGATGTGACCTTTCCTCGCTCTGTCACATCGTCCTAGATCATCTCAACGGCCTTACCAACCATCGCGGAGGAATTCAACACCACCCCATCAGAGTACAGCTGGATCGGCACGGCCTACCTCTTGGCACAGGTCATGATGAACCCCATCAACGGTCGATTGACGGATATCGTAGGCAGGAAGCCGGCACTGTATTTCGCTGTCACGTTCTTGTTGGTGTTTTCGACGCTTTGTGCGACTGCTAAAAGCGCGACTTGGTGAGTGGGGTGTACGCTCTACATACCCATAACAGGCTGCGAGTATTCGTGACATCGCGCGGGACTGTCTGTACTGTCTGTTTGTCTGCTTCTATGTCGGGTCTACGCGGATTACCTCCGGATGGCCGCCGTCCTCTTGATGCAAGCCTGCGATTCGTTGTGAGGCTCGGCTGACATGCTCTTTTGCGCGCTGCCTGTTCCAACAGGCTCATCGTAGCCCGGGCTTTTGCCGGTCTAGGCGGTGGCTCAATCGTTTCCCTCTCGCTCATCGTCATCTGTGAGTCATATCATGTCAATACGTCGCAGCCCATCTCTGCCCTTGGGTCTAGGACTTCGCTGACATCTTCTCGTAATTTTCTAGCCGACATCGCTCCTCTTGAGAAACGGGGCGCCATGCAAGGATACATGGCTGCAATCTGGGGTATCGCCGGCAGCGGTGGTCCAGTGTTAGGTGGAGCTCTTACAGCCGGTCCAGGTTGGCGGTGGTGTTTCTGTGAGCGAACTTGACCCTTGACTGCTTTCGACCACATCAGCACAGCGCTTGGCCGAGATGGTGGAATCGCTGACTGATGCCCATTCCACATGCACAGATATCAACCTTCCGATCTGTGCTCTGGCCCTCGCCCTACTGCATTTCTTCCTCAAGCTGAAACGGACTCCACGAGGGGACGTAGCGGAGTTGCGGCGGTCCTTCGATTTCATAGGCCTGTAAGTTGAATTGTACTGAACTGCACCAGACATTGTTGTATCCGTTGTATCAATGCTGATCCATACGATGCGTGTCCGGTTTAGACTCCTCGTCATGTCAGGCGCAGCACTGATCATTGTAGGCTTCTCGAATGCTGCCGACTTTGGGTTTGGCGACAAGACCGCCTACGGGGTCATCATTGGCGGAGTGGTTGCCATGGCTATGACGGTCGTACATTGTCTGACAACCAAGAAGAACGCCATCATCCCCGCTGTGAGTGGGCTCCTCACTCACATGATTGACTCGAGTCTCGAATGTAGTCACAGTTGTCTACAATGATGGTACAGGTACTGTAATGCACTGGAAGAGCGCGAACTGATACGTATGTGTCCTCTCACTCGCATCCAGCGCCTGCTCAAAACTCGTACTCCGCTATTCTTCACCTTCGGTTCATTCTTCCAATCGCTCATGCTCATGCCCGTCAACTTCCTCTTACCCCAATTCTTCCAAGGCGTCCAAGGCGCTTCGTCCTTGCGTTCCGGAGTCGATCTGATCCCGTTCTCGATAGGCCTGTCTGTGTTCGGTGTGATTGGTGAGCTTCCTTCTTCTTTTTCTTCTTCTTCTCTTTTTGATCTCCGTCACATGCGCGTGCAAAAGAGTACTGTGCCAGAACCGGAGTCCCACCTCCAGCATCCGCTCCGTCTCTATCTGATCATTATTGATGAGGTCCTGTACTATATCCTAGCTGGCGAGATCACCACCCGTCTGCACATCGTTCGGCCGGTCATTTGGACCGGATTCGCCCTGACCGCCCTTGGTTTCGGGTTGTGGTACGCCTTCATGACCTCAACAGTCAGCTATGCGACTCAAGAAGGCTTGCAGATCCTGCCCGCCGCTGGAATAGGTATGGCCGTGTCGACACCTATGCTGGTAATTCAGGCCAGTATGCCTGCAAAGGATATGGCGGCTTCTACGGCTGCTTGGGTGCTTATGCGAAGTCTTGCTGCGAGCGTTGGTGAGTGAGGCTGTGATACTGGCCTGTCATGACCCTTACAATCGAGACAGACTCTTCAGAATCCAGACGCTCCTTGTACGGCAGACCGCCCATCTACTTTTCTCGATTAGCAGAGCTCACAAGGGACTGCTTGCTTGACATTTGACCAGGCGTCGCCATCTTCACTGCCATCTTCAACACCGGACTCAGGTCCCGATTCTCCAAGATCGAAGGCTATGGAACTCTCTTTGTCGCCCCTACCAGCGTTGAAGGGTACAAGGCGATCCACGAACTACCAGAGGGCGACATCAAAGTTCAGGTCCTGAAAGCTTTCGCTGATTCGATGAGGGTGCGTACACTTGTCCAAGGGGATACTATTCGAGTACAATTGCAAGAGAGAAGATGATTATTCGCAAGCTGCTAGCTGATGTCTGATGTCTGCCCACTCTGCATTTTAGGTCTGCTGGATTATTGGATGTGCTCTTATCTGCTGCGCTCTGGCTGTAAGTCTGCGACTGGATCTGGCATCGATCTGCCGTCATCGAGCATACTTGTTGGAAAAGATCACGCCGCTGACCTGCGTTTTTTCTGTCGATCGCTCGTCTCGTCTCGTCTCAGCTCACGCTGTGCACAAAGTCTTACAGCATGAAACGAGTCTATGCCAGCTCTCCAGACGCCGAGGCACCAGCGCCCAGCAGTCCGACAGACGAGAAAGCAGACGAAAAGGCAGATGGAAGAATAAACCTTGCAGTCGGTGATGTCGCCGCCGTCAATGACGACGATGACGATGAGCTTGTTGGCTGCCGACTCCAGACGCAGAGAGATATAGATCGGAATAACAGGGAGATGCTGTTCATTGAAGATGGGTTGAGGGAAACGGCGGCTTCGTTGCCCACTTCTAGGGTACAATCGCGGATACGCTAAGACTGAGTGTTCGAGTATAGTAGGTAGGTGCACAGCGTAGCTGTAGCTATAGCAGTGGACGGCACGGATGATAGGTGATAGGTGATAGGTATCAGTACAATAACATCCTATAATGCTCAAGCAATGTCATGCATGTAATCAGTCATCAAGCTTCTTGCGCCGTATGTCGTACAACGTACGTCCGACCAAGGTTTAAGCGAGAAATAGGCTGTTGATCTAGCATCTGACCCGTCCCAATTGGATGAATGGGGCTCCCACGCTCCCAGGCGTCCCCTTCCTTTCCTTGTCATGTTGTCCGAGGTCTAACGAATGGGCCGCAATGCGATTGATGGGCGATGGCCGTTCCGTCGCTCAACGCTGCAAGCGAGCTCTCCAAGAGAGTCAGTCAGTCAGCTGATCGACATTTCCCTTCTCTAAGCGAGCACGTCCGTCTGTTCTTGGCGCTAGGTCACACCCATCCGGAATGAAAGCGATTGCTGTGGTCAAATGACTTGGATCGGGATCTCACGATGCACGATGCACGATGCACGATGCATATAAGCGAGGTTTTGGGAATTGGGAGGTCTCGGTATCTTAAATGTGGTGCTCCTTGATTTGTCCGGCGTAGCGAGTATGGAGTCGATTGACGGTTTTACATGTACCCTATATAAAGACTCGTTTAATGTATGTTTGTTTAACGCGAGCGTTATCTCCGGCGTTTATGGCGCGGGGTGATGTTACAGTATGGTGGTACACGTATGGTGGTGACTTCTGCCTTCTTGCTAGTGGATGGCGCCTCATGACGCGCTTTCGCTTCGGTTAATGCACCCTCTCTGCCTGGCTTGCCTCCTTACCGCTGCGCTGACTTTTTAATGCAAGAGACAGGCATCTCATCCCAAAATTCGTCGTCAACTTGTTCTTGTGATTGTGCCAATTGCTGTTGTGCGACAATATCTCCTCAAGACTTGAAACGGTCATTACTCTTGTTGATCTTGTTCAAGCAAGATCGTAAATCACGCACGACCTTCACCACCCAGCGTCAACGCCAGCGCAATCTCCCTTCCGATCCAAGTCAAGCCATGTATACTCAGCTCTCGGCCCTCGTCGGCCTCTCAGCAGTACTCGCCGTCTCAGCTCACGGCCACCATGATCACTCCGATGCTCAATCGCACTCAAGCGCACGAGTAGACCCGTGGAACGAGAAATACGCCAATACTCCCGACTTGTCTTTCAGCGGCGTCACGAGCTTCGCTCACCTGCCCCATCAGAAATGTCTGGACAAGCCCGATGCAGCGTTCGACATTGCGTTGCTGGGTGTCCCATTTGATTCTGCTGTCTCCTTTAGACCAGGTGAGTAGTATATGAACCTATATGAACCTATATGAACCTATAGGAGCCTTGCTCTGCCCTATGACCCTTTGTTATATAAGTAACGTAACGATAGTAGCTGAGAAATGGTCGTAATTGTCTGTGTCGAATGCAGGTGCTCGATTCGGACCATACGCTTTACGAAGTGGTGAGTGAAACGTACTCCGTACTCTTTGCGTTCATGAGGAAAGGAAGTGTTCATTGGTGTATCGTATCAGAGAACGCTTCGCTGACGATCAAAACAGGCTCTCGAAGGCAGAGACCAGACCGAGGCTACTCAAGCAGGCTCGAGGTCAATCCGTACGACAGCGATCTCTACGTGGTGAGTGAGCTACCACCCCGTTCGTTCGCATGCTGCTGGCATCCGTCTGGATCGGGCGGTCATGGTGATAGCGATATACATCCTTGAATGTTTCTCGGCTCTTTGACTCAACCGAGAGGAGACGTCGGTACTGATTGATGACTGCTGTGCTGTTGCCTCCTGTTGGATCAGCTGGACTGTGGAGACGTCCCCGTAACTCCCTTCGACCCCGCAACGGCTATCAAGCAGGTTAATGCAGGATACAAGTCGATCCTCCATCACCCGGTCATGAATGAGGAGAGGATTAAGGAGCTCAACATGCAGAAGGGTCTGGACGGGCGATACCACCCCAGGATCATCGCGCTTGGAGGTGACCATACCATTGTGAGCGGAAACTCTGCTCCTATTACATCTACAGCTGCAGCTCCAGCTGCAAGCGTCCATTGACAAATACTCCTTGCCTCCAGGTCCTCCCTATCCTTGACTCCCTTCATGAGGTTTACGGGCCCGTCTCGGTCATTCACTTTGACGCACACATCGACACTTGGAATCCTAACCGATACGTCGGAAGCGTCTCGCTCCAAGCCGATGTCAACCACGGCACATTCTTCTGGCACGCCTACGAGCAAGGTTTTATCAAGCCCAACGCATCGATTCATGCTGGTATCAGGACTCGTTTCGCTGTGAGTGCAGGCTTGCAGCTTGACGCATTACAGCTCCTAGTCTAGCCTAACACCACTTGAGCTTGAGCTGAAGCTGATCATGCACCACTTGAATGCTGTAACTCAGGGCCCCCAAGATCTGGCGGACGACGTAACGGCCGGTTTCGACCTGATCCACACTTTTGATATCGACGATTACGGAGTTGACTGGATCTCGGACAAGATCAAGGCTAGGATCGGCAATGGACCCGTCGTCATCTCCCTCGATGTGGATGTCATGGACCCATCCATCGTCCCTGCTAGTGAGTCGCAATGCAATCTCTCGCTTTCAGATCAGGGAAACAGTGTGAGTGCAAGCAAGCGATTGTGTGCTGACCAAGTGAGCCTGTGTTGCAATGCCAGCTGGTACACCCGAGTCAGGCGGCTGGACTTCCCGAGAGCTCCGACGGATCTTACACTCCCTCGTCGGCCTCAACATAGTCGCTTTCGACATCGTAGAGCTCTCCCCCGCCTACGATACTCAAGGTGAGTCAGCAGCAAGCAGTATTAGACTGCCTTACATATGAAAAGCTGGATGGGACGATGATCTGATGATTCTTGGCGTGGAAACGTTCATAGCTGAGATATCAGCTATCGCCGCTGCTGATATGGTCTTTGACTTCCTGAGCATCTTAGCGCTCGGAGTCAGGGACAACAAGGCGAAAGACGGACAAGCTCGGGCTGTAGATGAGCTGTAAGGACATTTGACATGAGGTCAGGGCAGCTGTGAAAGAAAAGGGCAGAATAGGGGTGGATGATCTGCGTTCGCATCTTCGGGGATCTGAGTGGTATTAAGATCATGCATATTGTGAGAAGCCATGAGAGGCCCGCTTCCCGTGCTTGGTACAATCGTCTCTTGGGGGACATAGGGTGTGTGAGATACCAAGCATCGCCTGTGATATTGAGCAGGAGGCCTGGTGTATTGTGCGGGGAGCTTATGACACGCACGACTGATAACATATGAGCACATGCCGTTGCGAACATAGTACGCGGCAACTAGTTTGTGTTGCACACTTATTATTGCATGCCCATCCTGACGATCGCTGCACCGACCCAATAGTAACAACTGTTCATTTTGTACTTTACTTGATACAACCCGATCATCTGAACCTCTCGAATATCCATGTCTCGTCCTGGTGCTTAACCCCGCTGGGTGAGCTTGTTCGCATTTGGCTTCTCGGGCAACGCCTCATCGTTGGATACGAAATGATTATAAATCATACCCTTTAGATGGTCAAAGTAAGTGAACGGCTCGACAGCCTTCTCGCCAGCCGGGACGAAGCCTTCGAGAGTCTGGATCACCTGGTCCCGCTGAGGCTCGAAGAAGAAGGGCATCGAGACCCTATATCGGGAACCTCGGTGGATGACTCGATGGTAGGTGGATTTGTATTGGTGGCCCGTCAGGGTGTCGATGATGTCTCCGATATTGACGACGAATGCACCGGGGAGAGGGTCGGCGGGGATCCAGCTTCCGTCCTTTGACTCGACTATCAAATCAGAGATCAAACAAGATGGTTCTGTCAGTGTGTATATCTAGTCGGGCGGATGAGTATCAGCACCCGCACACACGCAAACTCACCTTGTAACGCGCCAGGGGTGTCGTCAGCGAGCAAGAAAGTCAAACAGCCATAATCGGTATGAGCGCCGCAGGAGATTCCCTTCTCGGGGTCGAACTCGTCGGGGAGCGGAGGATAGCCGATGACTCGCAGAACCCAGTAGTTGTCCTTTTGCAGCTCCTCAAAGATAGGGTGAGGGCCAAGGGCATCTGACATTGCACGCATGAATGCATGTCCGACCTTTTTCCTGTACAGCGCCTCGGGATTAGGGAGGCATCAATGACCTGCAATACGACCCTCACTCACATCTTCTCTGTGTAGTCAAGGAGGATGGCCTTAAAGCCAGGCATGTCCTCCTCAGAGGGCCATAACTGACTTCCATTCAATCGATCAGTTGTCGGCTTAGCAGGCTCGGGATAGATATCGAGCGCCTGATATCGATTTGGTCAGCCCAAGACTCGTATTGACCGTAAAAGGGACAGCGTACCTCCTGCTGGTCTCTTTTGGCATACGTGACATTCTCGCCAATCTTCTGGTATCCTCGAACCCGGTCCATACTCTTGAAGATATGGATGGAGTCCTTGGTCTCTTGGGGGAGCTCGAAGAACTTGTGGCCGAGTTCCAAGAGGGACTTCATGTATTCGGGATCGAGACCATGACCGGTGACATAGAAGAAGCCTAGAGCAGTCGACACAACCAATCAGTTCATGCAACGTATCATCACCGTCAGACTTGCACATCTCTGCGTCGGTGCATTGAAGGTTTGCAGATCGGTTGATTGGAAATGAGCACATACCGAACTCTCTGCATGCGCTGTCAAGGGACTGGCTAGCGGCTTTTCGAGCTTCCTCGGTAGATGATCCATCGAGATAAGGTGATATGTCTACGATGGGAAGCTTCTCGTTACTGAGAGCGCCAACGGCCGAACGGTCTTTGAGCAACTCGATGTCAGGCATAGTGGATCTCGCTAAAGCTAGGTTCGGAGGGGGTTCTGGATCTGGATGAAAGGGGATGATGTCGCAGACCTGGTTGAGGGAGGATGTGCATTGTTAAGTATGCAGCATCTAGCGCGGACGAATGCCAGTTGTACCGTTGACTGCTCACTGCTCATATCGTCGGCTCACCGCATAGACAGATACAGTACCAGTGATAAGGACCATAGCCCGACCGGCTGGGCGGGGCCTAAACACCTACCATGTCGGCGTTTAAAGAATGCCATGCAGGGAGACCCAGTAAACGCCGAGCGTTTCCGGCTTAAAGCGCGCGCAGCACATCAAGAGACGCTTTAGGTTCGGGAGTAACTTTTAGTGGGGCAGCAACGTCATGTGAGATAAGAACGAACCAGTAACCAGTAACCAGTGACTGACTGCGATAAGGAGGAACCAACGAATCAGGGGCGGTTCTTCCCCCGTCAACCTCTTTGCTGCTCCGCCCCTGCTTCTCATACTCTCTCTCATATTTCACGTTCCATCTTGAAATAACGACGCCATCACTTCGACTTTACCGGATGCATGACATGTTCTTGGCATCTACCAAAAGGGTGCCAAATCGTTAAGGGTTATTAGGCACTCACAAAAGGTCTTGGCGTTTGAGTTCGGTTACAGGTTCGCTAACGCGGTGCCTTGGGCGTCAAAACCGCTCAATTGCGTAAAAAATAAAATGAGAAAACAAACCCGCAAAAGAGTGAAGAAGACCCCGAGAAAGAGAGAGAGAGACAGAGGGAGATCTGCTGCCTTAACCGACAAATGACCAGACCATACCAGAGAGAGACAGAGTGGGAGGGGAGGGGAATGCGATATTACTCCGTTCCGACCCTGTTGCTGCTGGATCATCGCTACTTGGTAGCAGCTACATACGTATCGTCGCACATCAATCGGTCCCCCCGCTCGAATTCCAAAGTTTTGATAACCATTTCCTCTGCTCTTGCCCTTTAGCGAGGTCGAGTCAAAGAAACCCGATCTTTCCACACCCGTGGAAATCATCAGTTTATAGCTTATTCGCTAGGCTATTCACTGCATCCTCTCCATTTCGCCCCTTCGTGCTCCTTATCGACCCAACCTATCAGCAAGATCGCTTATCGCGACATCCATCTTTCATAGACACCCCGGACCGGACGTCTTCTCTGAGCCAGAGAGGAATATAAAGCTGCTGCTTTCCTGACATTCCATTCGTTCTCCCTCGACAAGCTTACCCCGACCCTTTTCGGTCTTCACCACCCATCGATCAAACAACCACCACTCTGTCTGCATTCGCCAAACATCATGTCGTTCGAAGACAAGGACGAGAAGAACTTGGACGTTTACCCGTCCGTCCCTCAAGATACGGTCGTGCGTGAGAGCAACTCTGGCGAGGAGGCAGTCGACATAAATCTTGCCAATGACCCTCACCGGTAAGCGTATACTTGTGGTCAGCAGTAGCAAAGCGTTAACATGGCTAATAACGCTTGTGCTTGTAGAGGTTTGCGAATGCGACATGTCCAATTGATTTCCATCTCAGGCTCCATCGGTTCAGCCTTGTTCGTCTCGATCGGTAACCCGCTCACAAAATCCGGCCCGATCGGTCTTTTCCTCGGTGTGGCCATCTGGTCCTTTGTCGTATGGTGCGCGAGCAACTGTCTCATCGAGATGACATGTTTGCTGCCTGTCGATGGTGGTTTCTTGCGTTTCGCCGAGCGATTCGTTGGCGAGTCTTTCGGTATGGCTCTTGGCTGGAACGTGAGTGTTGATCCTTCCTGCCCGAGCACCTCGCTCGCGCATACATGTGATGCTGATGAAATCTCCCATTGCTTGCTGTTTCGACAGTATGTGATCACTCAACTCGCCCTAATCTGCTTTGAACTCGTGTCACTCAACGTCATTGTCGAGTACTGGACGCTATCCCTCCACCCGGCTATCCTGATTTCGGTCGGCATCTTCGCCCTCTTCCTGATCAACATTTGGTCTGTCAGATGGTTCGGCGAGATCGAGTTCTACATCTCCATCACCAAGCTGTTCCTCATGATCGGCTTGGCCTTCTACACCTTCATCACCATGGTTGGCGGAAACCCGATCCACGACAAGTTTGGCTTCAGGTACTGGAAGGACCCTGGACCCTTCGCTGGTGAAGTTAACTTCAGAAAGGTCATCACCGGTATCTTCGATGCTCTCTGCTGGGCTGTATTCGCGTGAGTGAGAACAGCAGGTCTCACACAACTCATTTGATGCTGACCCTCCCTGCCCTCCCCGCAGCGTGGTCGGCCCCGATTATATCTCCCTTGTTGGCGGTGAAGTCAAGAACCCTCGACGAATCCTCCCTAGAGCTTTCAACTCGACCATCTACCGTATTCTCTTCTTCTACCTCACCGGTGCGCTCTCGGTCGGCATTGTCTCCTCCTCCACCGACCCGAGCTTGCTCGGCGCTATCGCCGCGGGCGCACCCGGTGCCGCCAAGAGTCCCTACGTCATCTCGATGAACAGGCTCCAGATCCCCGTCTTGCCCTCATTGGTCAACGCTCTCATTCTCATCAGTATCTTCAGTACCGGAAACTCTTTCACTTTCGTCGCTTCTCGAGCTATGTTCACATTGGCTCAGAAAGGCCAGGCCCCGGCCGTCTTGAAGCGAGTCAACAAGCACGGTGTACCTTGGGTCGCCGTTTGCGTTACCCTTCTTATCTCGTGTCTCTCGTATCTCTCCGTCTCGTCAGGTACCGTCAAGGTCTTGAACTGGTGGATCAACTTGGTCGGATCCGCCCAGCTCGTCTCGTGGACTTGTATCGCTATGTAAGTTTCCACTGCCATCAGCTGGAAACAGCAAGTGAGAAAGTCAAGCTGATCAATCTTTCTCTGTAGTACCTACTTGAGGTTCCGATCCGGTCTCAAGGCCCAGAACCTGTTGAACACCGGTTTCTTGCCCAAGCGAGGATTCCTGCAACCCTTCTCCGGGTGGTATGTCCTCGTATGGTCTCCGATCGTATTCATTTTCAGGTGAGCGCGATTTTCGTATTCACGCTCGGCGACTTCAACAATTCCTTCTGCCTTGATCGAATCATCGCTGACATTATTTGCTTTTTTTGTGCAACAGTGGATATTACCTCTTCTTCCCCGATTCGTTCGCTGCTGCCGACTTCATCTTCATCTACGGCAGTGCCTTCATCTTTGCTGCCATCTTCCTCGGATCCATGGTGTACCAGGTCATCGTAAAAAAGACTGGTCGTGTATACGTTCCTGCCCAGGAACTCGACTTTGTGACTGATCTCGACCACATCGAGGCTCTCACGGCGGCTTCCGAGGCTAAGAGGGCCGCGAAACCCCAGACGAAGATGCAGAAGATCTCGGATTTCTTCTTCTAATTAGAGTCAGGAAGAAAAGAAGCTGGTTGCTTCAAGGGACGTTGTACAATTATGTCGCGTAGGACCGTAGGGATTGTGGAGAGTCTCTCGACGGATGACGGATGGATATATCTATAAAATGGTATCCAGAATAAAGATGCATGTTGTCCTCAGCGGACTACACGTTGTTCTGCCTAACCTGACCAGGGCAGGACTCGGAGGGCCTTATGCAAGCTTTGGTGCTCTCTTTGTTTGTCAGACAGCAAACCACGACCCGGAAAGTTGGTCTCTCGACTTGCATTTCATGTCCAAAAGCCTGCTCACATACGATATACACTGTACTCGAGAACGTTTCATGTTCTGAGCGACTGATTTCATTTCACAAAGCCTCGTTCGAGTCATTGTCAAGAATCCATAGTTTAACGACTATGCCCAGAATCTCTTCTTTCCAGAGACCCCGTCATCGGCGTATCCCAAGCCACCATAAAATCGATGATCTTTGTCCAAAGCAGGTCCGACCTGCCACTATCGACCGGACGATCGGCTCATGTCGTATTCGATGACAAAGTGCATAAAATCACCATCACCTGGCTCACACCGCCGTACTAGTGTCACTATAAAAGCATCGGCTCTGACATGATTATGTGAATACACAGTGAACGTTGCCGGGAAAGTAATGCTCCGTTCCAAGATTTACGAAAAGTCATACATAGAAGGTATACCTTTCATCTCGTGTCACGACGACCAAGATTGCGCCTTAGCGACGATGTGCTCCTGCACATTCTTCCTCGACCAAGTCAAACTGAGGATAAGAGCCAAGAATCAGCGATTAATTTGCGATTGAGTCGGGTTTGTAAGGAGGACTCACGAAAGGCAGTGCTTCGAATCGTCCAGCTTCTTCAGTCCCTGTCTCTTTCCATCTGTGATTGGAGTAACGGGAAAAGGAATTAAGCCGTCGCATCAATATACGATCATCACAACCCTGGCAACAAAGCATTCCCGCCCGCTGGAGCAGGATAATCCAGACAAGAGGACTCACGAGAACTCGGCTACTTCAGGGGAGATCTCAATAGGTCGACTACCTGTCATCGAGGCAGCTGCTTCGGCAGAGAGCACACATCGGCACTCGTTCTCGAGACTGGGTCCCATGGAACAGACACCTGATATATTAGCGACTCCTTTGCCAGGTGCTGAGGCAACGAGAACTTTGCGCCATGTCACAGATAGGCCTTGGATGGAGTTGAGTCGATGTGAATTGTCTTAGGACTCGCTCTCGCTACTCACGCCATAAACCAAGCAACAGCACTTTCGATACACCCGCCGACAGTCAACAATCCATGATTCTGCATGATGAGCGCTTTCTTCTTCCCCAAGCTACCCACAATCTCCCCGCTCTCCTTGGCAGAAAGCACCACCCCGCCATGTGCGGCATACAACTTGATATCGTTCCAAAACAAAGCAGAATCCTGCGTGTAAAAAGGCAAGTTTCGACCGAGAGTAGAGAACGCTTTCCCATATGGTGAGTGGGCATGGACGACGGAGTCTACGTCGGGACGCGCGGCGTGAATAGCGGAGTGGATGACGAATGCGGCGGCGTTGTAACGCTGTCGGTCGGGCTTGCCGCCCATGACGATTTTGCCATGGTGATCGACCATCAACAGGTCGGACGCGGTCATTCGTGAGAAATGCAGGCCGTACGGATTTACCTAAATGAAAATTAGTGCGGATGATATTAGTTAGAATGATAGCAGTGACGCATAAAATACGGCCGATTGCCTTGCGACTGTGTATGCGACCTACCCAGAAGCAGTCTCGGTCGATGGGATCTCGGCTCGTCAGGTGCCCCGAGGCGCCTTCGCCTGGAAGATTAACCGACTGAATCAGCATGGTCTTCGGGTAGTGGTCCAGCAGCAGATAGGAAATGTGATATGCATCCAGCCGAGGTGTGTACAAAGTTCGGGCTCTCGGACCCACTCACACATGCCCTCCCTCGCGATCACCCTGTACGCGAGAGCCAACCTCTGCTTGACGTACTCTCGTTCCTCGTATTTGTCATCGAACGTCGGTGCAGGCGGGCCAAAGTCAAAGGACATATGATCAGAAGGCTCGATATGAATTGTCCCCGCGTGGGCGGCACCGGCTGTGCTGCTTGGGCCTGCAATGGTGCTGGTAAGGGTGGACGATGAGGGGGCCATATTGTGTTGTCTGGTATGCTGTGTGCGTGGTTCAGATGCTGTGACGAGTGTTGGTCGGGGTTTTCGTTACAGCTGAGGATGAATAACTAAGCTGCCTTATCAATGACTAATCTATGCGGCATTTATTGGTTGACTGCTTGTTCAGACGCGCTTCTCCATAAACGTTGAGATCTGAAGGGTGAAAGGTGGAGCTATGGTTAAGCGCGATGCCCAGAAACGTAAGCGACAACAAACGCGGTCTTGGTACAATACGGAGCGGTATGTGCATCCCGCTCGGTCTCCTCCGAGCGCGAGTGAGTGTCTGGACCGCTGGAGATAGCTGCTCAATCTTTTATCGACATAGTCATCTGGTCAGATACGGTATCCGAACCAAACGATCCGTGAGGCTGACCACAGAGACAGCACCAGAATCTCGCGCCGCTGCAAGAGATCTCTCTTCAAAAGCGTTCTCAGACCCAAGCAGAGCTGGTTCCAAAGTGTTAAGCGCTCGACATTGGACTATATTCCAGTACCGTTTATCCTTGTTGGTTCTGCGGCGTAACCTGGAGGTAGCCTTGTGGCCCCTTCTCTCGACTACATAGGTGATTCGGTGAATATTCAATACCATACTATACATTTGTAACCTCACCGAGATCCGTGGCTGATCGCACACGACAACGATCATCGACCCTCACTCACCACAAACTTCCTCCTCCGCTTTGGACTGACAGACAACCAGCCAGACAGACACCAAATCATGTCAGCAAGGGTGTCGATCAGAGTATCCATCGCATGGTCCGGCCACCCCGCGATAGAAGATACAGATACCCTCGTTCTAACTATCGGGAGCTACTCACTCGATCTAAGGGTGTTCAACGATAACGCGGGTCCCGATAAGGGAACGATCGACTGGAGTACGGTGGCTCGTGTAGGTGAGATTGAGGGGTCTACCAAGGGTGAGTGAGCGAGATTGATTCTCGGTGTTGACATGGGTATTTTGTTCATCGGAAGCTTCGCTCGTCGGTGATCATGCCCTTTGCTGAATACTCGTTGTATATTGTGCTTCATTCTTCATTCTTCGGGACGTATCGAGCAGAGAACCCAAAGTTACGATGGGACCACATCATCGATTCTCGCCCGCCGACCTCTATGCCAGATCAAGGGGTCTTCGATACTTTACCCAACGGGGATGTCACCGAGACGGGGATCATGCATAACCCCAAGACCGACCGATACGAGCCTTATGTCGAGACGTGGCGAAGGCTGAATCTAGGCTCAGGTGCAGACATCCCGTATTTGGTTCTGGAAAGGCAGAAGAAGAAGGAGGCGAATGCAAGCGCAGAATCTGGTACCGGCGAGCACGAACACGAGGAAGGAGTATTTATAGGTCGTGTAGGTGGATATGCTTTAGGCTTGGCCAAAGTAGACGGTGTATATCATGCTTGGAGAGATAGCTTGAGCGAGAATGGCTGGGAAAGGGTATACGAATTCTCGAATCATAAGGAGTGTTTGCGGGAGCTGTTGCCTACTTTGCCTGTGTCGGTGCCTGTGTCGGTGCCTGTGTCGGTGCCTGTGTCGGTGCCTGTGTCGGTGCCGGAAGGCTGGACCGAGGGGGCGACCGTCAAGCTAGGCGAGAGCGAGTGGATAGTTAGAGCTGCTGGCACCGTATGAGCAGGGTATCGCGGACAATCATGAGGTCGTTGTACAGCAATCCATCAACACCTACTGATCATGCTAGATATGTCATCTTCATAAAGTCATGCTATACAACACATTGAAGACCCATCGTGACATAAGTCCTTGGCGGTCCTGATCTGTTCTGCTACTAGAAAGAGCCCAATCGCATGCACCAGCTATCTGAACTCCGCGAAACATGGCATTCCGATACGAGTACTGGGACACCGCCACCGCCTAAACCATGAAGATCTCCCAATCATTCTCTTCTATCACGTCAAGCCAGTCTACAAAGATGGACCCCCCCAAATTGCGGGACCATACATCGTTGACGAGCTTTCGTGAGCGCTCAACGTTCCTGAAGCCGAACTCGGCACTGTAGGGTAGGGTCAAAAGCGAATGCGGGACTGTCATTAGCAGCAGCAGCAGCATAAAGCAGACAGATATAAAGCAAGGCGCTCGCGAGCAAACGACGATGACGATAGGTAGAAAACTTGGTGTAGCGAAGCGTATCAACACTCACCTTATATCATCGTAAATCCTCATGATCCTTTCCCGATCATCCAGCTCGTCCTCTTCTTGGCCCTTCGAGACCGTACAGAGAGCTGTCAGGAAGATGACCCAGTGGCCCGAGCACAAGCCAGGGAGATTCTCGTCGCACATGGTCTCCAGCAGCGATAACGCTTGTCGGACGAGTAGCCTTATGTGAAGAGAGCAAGGCGGACCGCCTAGGACAAACCCGTGAAGCTGGAGAAGGCATGTTATACGGAATGCTTCATGTAAGTATCGGTGAGACTGGATATGTGGCTTGGCTATAAGGGAGGCAAGAAATAGTTCGAAGGGGCTCGCCAGTCAGCTGAAGCTCTCGCAGATTTCCCAAGCCAGGTGTTGCCAGCACAGAGGATCACTCACCTAATACCAACTCATCCAGTCTCTTCTTCTCCGCCTGTAGCTCCGCCTCCAAGACCATCGCAGGCTGCACCACATCGACCAGATTCTCATCACTCCATCCTTTCCCCTTCTTGGACCTCCTCAGCCTATGAAGGGCGGATAGCCTATGCATTCTTGAGAAAAGGGGGAGACTGACACCGGTTAGGGTATGGAGGGTGTCGAGACCGGTTCCACTGTAGTGCTGGACAATTGAGTCTGGGATCATCGGTGCCCGGTTGACAATGAAAGAGCCCTATAGCGACGCAGGTGGGTCAGCAATCCCTACTCGCTGCGATCCCTTCCGGCAATAATCGTGGTTTGCTTACTAAGACATCATGGTAAAGCAAATTTTCGAAGCTGTATCGGAAGTGCAATGACCCAGAAGTTAGATCTAGCTGATTGAGACGTGTTACTCTGACTTTCATGCAGAGTAGAGGGCTCACAAAGACATGTGCATTGATTCCGGCTGCAGTTCAAGTATTCCAGGTCGAAAGACGTGCGGTGTAAGGACTGTAAGATGCTGCACAAGCGTCCCGAAACCCCATACATCACCACGACAAATCTGAAGAAGAAACAGGTCGAGTCAGCCACGACTGCTTGCGACGAGCACCTTTCCCGGATGGTATGCGCTCGCGAGAGACATTCGTACCTTGAACTGCATGATCATGATCGCCGCCGCCAGTAGAGTCATCTTCTCCGTGTCCAGATCTTTGGCCTTGTTCGACGAGCTCCCGGTGTCAGACGGCGGTCTTGGATTCCCCTTGCGATCGAAGAGCTCCTCCATGCGAGCGTTTATTAAGTTCATTGATTGCGAGCTGAACTTTTCACTGACAGCTTCGTATTTGGCCAAGCCTCGATTTACCATGTGTCTTGCTGCCCAGGCTAGTATACTCAGATGTAGGCCTTTGCCAGCTTCTCCTTGACCTGCAGTCATGTTTGCCAACTGAGTGAAGGATTCAAATGCGCTTGGCGCTGATTCGCCGGTGATGGAGACAAGACGCGAGAGGTTCTCATGAAAATACTTGAGAACATCCGCTTGCGATCGACCTGGAGGCGTATCGCTGCCCGTTCGAGAAGGCGATCGCGAGCCGCGACGGGAGCCAGGCTTTGATCTAGCATGAAGACCATTTTGAGGGAGATTTGCACCCAGAGCACTGTCGTCTATTGGAGCGAGAATGCTGGGGTCGATGTGGGAGTCTTGCGGGGGAGTAGGCTGCAGTAAAACCGAATTTAGGGAATCGAAAGCATTGAAAGTTTGCGTGGTAGGAACTGAGAGACAGTCTGCTGCCCATAGTTGAAGGGTAGCCTGAAAATGAGTAGGTAGTCAACTTTGCGTTATGAAGGGCTCGAAGCGAATGCAGACTCACTTCGTCGATATTTCCACCTCCCGATAGCCAGTCGATGAGCCCAGTATCTTCCACTCCTCCGCCTAAACCCAAATTCGATTGGCCGAAACCTGCATTTGCAAGTCCGGGGGCAGCACCGACGGTTCCGACCGGGTGTGTAGCGTTCGCAGGTTGCGGTCCAGGTGCTGAAGACCCGTCTATGTTGCCGAAGATGCCGACGAAATCGTCCATTGTATTTGAAGTCGGATGTGTTCTCGACAGATGCTGCTGGCCAAGGTGTATCTGGTGTCTAATGTCCGGAGGTAGAAGAGGAAGCGTGGTAGAAAGTGAAGATGATCCTTGTTGACTTGTCGCAGGCGATGAAGCGGATCCGGAAGCTGACACCTGAGACTGCCGTCTAGTCGAACGGGGTGTATCCTCGACCGGCCAATTGCAATCCTGCATGATGACGGAGCGTTTTCGTTTGATTCAGCGAGTGAGCTCATGAATTCTCGTGGCTCATGGTCGTTGATTATGAGTGTGTCACGAAGGATTGAAGGAAGGGAAGTCTGCAGGATTACCCGCCAGCTCACCAGTTTTAAGCGCTCGCATGCTCCGCAAACAGATTTATTCATATCGCACAACTTCCTCCTCTTCCTACACGTCAAGCAGCCCAGCTTGCTCCGTGTCACCTTGCGTCTCTTCCTGCCTGGTGATAGAGGTAGGTTCGCGTCCGATGTTGTAGAGGTGGCTCGAACGCCGTTGATACTGGTAGGGTTTCTTGACGGACCTGCGGGGCTGACTGAGGATGGATCGTCTACGCGCGTTGCTGCGGGCGAAGGCAGATGCCTATCCCCTGATAGCGGCGTCGGAGGCAATGTTTCGGAGGGCTGCATGAGATACTCGAGCTCGCAATTGACGAATGGTTTCTGGACGTGTGCTATCTGCTCGGTGAGTTATGGACAGATCTCCATCTAACGAAGTTAACCGCAAGCGCAAGGTTGTTGGACAGGTCAAATGGAAGATTGTGTGGTGTGTCGGTTGATCCGGCCGGAGCGATCCTCAAAAACTCCGCTGCGAGCTAAGCGCGATTACAAACGTTTCTAATCAGGTTAGAGACCGGAACAGCCAGCTTTGTAAGTGGTATTACGATCTTCTGCTAATCGGCAACTCCGGGCGTGTAGAAAGAAATAGACTCGGTATACAAGCTCCCTCTCGTTTGTTCAATCCTCAACACGTTACCCCGGTTTGCTGATCTTGACCCAAAGCGCATCTCAAGTGGTTCTCTGCACCCTAGTACCTGCAAAGACGTATCAAGGAGTTTCGATAACCGGCTACATGCTCATTCGCGCCAAGGTATCTCTAATCGCCCACTGGGAGTCTAGACGAACCCGCACATCAATATCAACGCTTCGGTCTTTGCTCACATCGGAGTGCGCTTGGTGACGCGAAAAGCTGGTCTTGGCCGCCGCCTGATGTACCTCGCTTCTTGATTCCAAGATGGAAGCCCTAGCAATTTCGCTATGTCGATTACCTGAGGTCCAGCCCCCGAAGACACGCGCAGAACAGCGGACACGCTTCCTTTCCAGTCCACGCTGATTATCAAAATTCCATGAAAGGAGTATCGACTAAGCGTGTGCCCGGACTTGCAGCCTCATTGATCGATCGTTCCCAAAATTACAGCTGACATGACAAAGGTGCGAACGTGATCAGTCTCGGGTGGGTCCGCTCGTTTGGCAGTCCGACTGTGGGAAGTCATGATTAAGAGCTCGGTGCGCGGCGTGCAGAGCTTGGCGGGGTGGAAAGGTTGTATGACTTCGGTCAGAGAACACCGATGCGGAGAGGAGATACGGAGCGGAGTACTGTCAGCGTCGGATACTAATCCTGGCTGGGTCTAGCGTCGAAAGGACATGCTCTGCTACATCCAGGTAAAGGCAGGGCGGCGGACAAGGTCGGAAATGACAATTCAAAAAGAGTGACTTACGGAGAGTGATCAGCTGGATGTAAGAAGGGCTTTCCTCCGGGACTTGAATGGCAGGGCGCTGGCTTCTCTCCGATACACCTCACCGATTCGATTCATCCTCAAAAGCCGTAGCACAGCATGTCCGACCGGGATACCATGTCCTTTCTCAGACCAACGGTTGCTTCTTCGCCTCTTTGTTGGTTGCCACCGTCACGAGCTTCCTTGCGGTAAGCTGCGCAGCTTGTTATCCGAGTGAGACGGGTATAAAGACCGGCCCATTTTGCCCAGATCAATCTGTTCTCTTTCCCCATCACCATCATCCCAAATCCCGTATTCAGACCATTTCTCTTCCGCGAGACCATTTCTCGCCACCAATTAACAATTCCATAACCCAGCTTCCCAAACATTCAACCCTCATTCCAAACATTGATCTTTCACCATGTCTGATAACAAGTCCTATTCCGACGAAATGGACGTCGACATGACCGACGCTTCTGCCGTTCAAGACTCCACTCAAATCCAAGGAATCACTGGCGCCTCACAAAGCGACTGGAGCAGCAGTTACGGCGCGACGTCGCAAGCTGAGACGAAGACCGAATCGGCGACTACAAATGCTGAGGACATTGAGCCTGATACTGCCGGTTCTACCGACACGGGCCTTGATCTCGAGGCTGCCCTTGCACGACTAACCGCAGATCGCCAGGCTAGGAGATCAAATGGATCGAGCATGGAGGTCGACAGGGTCAAAAGAGCCGTGCGGACCCACCGTGGGTCTTCGGCTGCAAAATCGCACAAGAGGACGAGCAATGCAGGAGTCAGTAAGAGGAGCAAGTGAGAAGGACATACGGCAAGTAGTGGACAAGGAAAACCGCGTGCTCAGTCTCGGCTGCACCAGTGTGATGTATTACAACCTTACGTGACGTAGAGTCTCTTCGAACACATGCATGCTGTTCTGTTTGTTGGAAACATTGTCAATCATCCTAAATAGAGGAATAGTTCTATAGTATGTTCGTCTAAGGTAGATCCAATATTCCTGCTCCATCCTGCGCAACACTGCTTTCTCCTTATGCCCAGGCGCCTGGGGCAAGCTTGAAGACTCCGATCTTATCGAGGTGGTCCAAGGCGTCCGAGATGGTCTTCTCAAGAGGCGTATCTGCGAACAGACGTCAGCCCCGGGAGATTAAAATTGTACGGCTTTGTGGATACGAAACCGAAAGACAAGGGGCATGGCCCCAGTGATGACGTGTGCACTTACACTCCACGCCAAGCTCTTTGATGGACTTGGAAGCATTGACGGACCAGTGGTTCTCGCCATTGGGGCCCTTTGGAGGCACCTCCGGGTCGGAAGGGTTGCCAACGGCGAAGTATTGCTCGAGATCAGGTCGGAGTCGCCGCATAATGTTGGCGAAACCCTGATAAGTGTACGCTGCGGGTAATCAAAGTTGACCAATCTGAGAGTCAGCTAGATACCGACTGGTACAGAAGGTTACACGCAGAGCTGACATACCAGGCCCAGCCACGGCGAAACGACCAGATTTCTTCTTGTCCACCGCATTGAAGAAGGCTTGAGCGACATCGCGAACATCGACCATGATCAAGCTTGGCGGTGTGGGAAGAGGTGTGTCTTTGCCTTTGGTAAGTGTGATCAAGTCGGCCGAAGGGGTCCTGAAGCTGTTGAGGTCGGCGGGGTTTGAAGCTTGAAGAGCGGGACCGTAGACCACTGTACGGTTGGCGTTCGTGACATTCCATGTGGGAGGTTTGGAGAGTGAGATCAGCCTCGGAAGTATCATGTAATGTATGCCACTGTCATACAATACAGTGATGTGAAATCGTTATGCAAGAGTGACCGGTTAGGACAATTTTGGGCAAGTTACATGATCGAGCGATGATCGAATGGAATCACCACTCACTGGGAGGGCAAATGATCGAGACGGGCCAAGCGGGCTTTTCATCCTCCACCCATCGGTTGACGGCGAACTCGAGGTACTTCTTGGCCGCGCAATACCAGAGAACTGGCGCGAACGGGCTACGGTCCGGCGAGGAGAGTAGTCACAGCCTTGTCAATACTAAGGTATCCAACCGCATGCCTACTGAATGTACAGTACTCGTACTGTCAGGGCGGTCCATCAGACTCACTTGGTTGACGCATCAATAGCTTTGACGTATTCTTCGTCGTAAGGGAGCCAGTCGGATTCGTCGTATATCTTGTTCCAGCCCCCATTGGCCGGAGCAGGGTCGAACATGGCCGCCAAGGAAGACATCAAAGTAACGGCTTTGATAGCTGTTGAGCAAAATAGAGCAGAAAGTGTCAGCGGAGACCTGGCGATTAAAGGAAAGGTCGCGTCTAAACACATACGCAGGGAGACAGACTGTGAAGACTATCACTCACAAGTAGTCTGCTTTGCCTGATCGAGGACGTTGAGAGTACCGTCAATCGTAGGGTTCTTGAAATCCTCCCAGGAGGTATTGACTTGCCTGAACGAGGCCAAACACAGGGTCAGCTAGTCTTGTCAGATGGTGCGATGCCAGCTTGGCCAGCCCATGATCATATCTTCGCCTTCGTGTGACAGGACAAAGATCATCATCACTTACATGTCAATGGGTGCTGCGAGATGCGCGACCTGAACAGTTATGCAGGTGGTTTCCAGCCAGATACCGTCAGCTACCCCTACTGCTTGTGTTACCTGCCCTATCAATCGTATGCACGGCTCGCTCAGGGATAACCCAAAGGGACAATAGACGGACGAAATAGAAGAGAATGCACTCACAGCTTGAACGTCTTTCAGAAGCTCCGTCAAGTCGCCAGTCAGATCGGGCACGATCGCAACCTGAAGCCTCCCCTCTTTCACCCACGGAGCAAGCGCATGTTCCTCATCCTTCAGGACTTTGTCGGAAGACTTGGCCGACCTGAAAGACCCTCGCACATCCCAGCCTTCCTTAAGGAACTTGATCGCCACATGCGTGGAAATAAAGCCGTTGAGACCGGTGATCGCGACGATAGGTCGCGTGCCGGAAGTCGAAACAGGGATAGTCATAACTGGATTCCGGTTTCGGCGATTTGAGTGATACGATTGACGCTTGTGTGATCTGCTGGGTGATCTGCGTGGCTGTCTGAAGTGTTGTTGTGGTAAGTCCTCTTGTGATCGAGATGAGAAAGCGTCACTTCTTCCGCTCTCGTTGTCAGCTTTTTATACCTGGCCAACTATCGAGCACCGTTGCATCAGCAGGACCAATCTGTACGCAATGTTGTTGCACCGCCCGCATGACAGTCCTCAGCCAGCATTGCATCTACGCAGACTTCTCGACATAGTCAGTGCTCATAGAACTAGAATAAGGGGGGAACGGATGCTTCACAGATCCATCCACCAGTCGACTATCTAACCATTATAAGCCCACCGAAGGGCAGATGATCAATCGAGTTTTCTTATCTCGCTCAATCTGATCTCTCGCGACCTTTTCAAGCTTATTCATCCATCCATCGATTTACCCATCGCAGTAATACTTTCCTCCACTCGACATCGTCTCCTCCACCAGTCCTCCACTCTCTATCTAGATCTCTCTTGCTTTGTCCTTGAAGAGACGAATCCCTGAGCACGCTATCTCTATATGACACCGAAGGCTATGTAGTCTGCAACGCAGTCCAAGCTCCAGAGGGTCTCTGACTGAATAATCAGGGGGCACGACGGTGCCGTGCCAATCAATCCTCTGTAGGAAGAAGCCGTCGGCCTGAAACAACCCAAACAGGACATCTTGACAAGCATATCTGTGCGAAGCCTGCCGTGTTAGCAAGCGTCGCTGTCTGGAAGGACACAGAGCTTTGGGAGTCGAATTGTTGACAATCCACACAGATAGATGCCTGTCGCCTATGTATGGCGTGCATCTCGTGGGGATACGCGTCTCCGAAGTACAGCCGGAATTCTACTCTCCGAAACAATCTACGGTGCATGGCCGATTGGACCTCATCGGTGATAATGAAAACCCAAAAAGACCCGCCATTCTTGGTCAAGAAACTCCTCAGTGAACAGTACATGAAGGCATTCTATCCTCTGTGCTGGCAGAACCCTTACTTAGCCCACGCCCCTGGAAGAATGTCGAATACTCCGATCTTCTCGAAGTGATCCAAGATGTCCGCAGCCGTCTTCTCGAAAGGTGTATCTAAAGAAGCGTTTCAACCATGCTTTTATCAGTTCCTATCCTGGCACGTCAAGCCACAAGCGACACCGATAGCATTCTTGCCTTGCCAACTCATACAATCCACTCTCCATAAGTTCAAACCGAAAAAAAGCTAGCGTTTTTCCCTCCGGTACCTACTCGCATTGCAGACCGAGCTCCTTGATAGACTTGGAAGCATCGATCGTCCATGCTTTTTCGCCGTGGGGCCCATCTGGAGGAAGTTCGGCGGCAGCCGGATCTCCTGCAGCAAAATATTCCTCAAGGTCTGGTCGAAGGCGTCGGAAAGTGTCGACGAACCGCCGGTAGGTGTATGCTAGATGCCCCCGGGTATCCGGTACCGATGACGATCAGCGTGATTCAGCATCAGAAGACTGTCATCGGCTCACAGTGTCCAGCAAGAGCGTATCGTCCCGCCTTCTTCCGCTCCACCGCATTGAAGAAAGCCGTCGCCACATCTCTAGGATCGACCATGACGAGTGAGTATTCGGGCGGGATGGGCGCGTTCTTGCCCTTGATCAAATGGGTAATGTGTCCGGAGGCCGCCACGAAGTTGTTGAGGTCGTCTGGGGTCGATGAGTTGAGTGCGGCTCGAAAGACCACTGGGAGAGAAAGACCGACGCCGCACAATCATGTGGGAGGGGAATTAGACGAAAAGCACAATACGGTACGGTCAGTATGTATAGGTGGCATGAAGCGAAAGAGGATCCTGTGTGGTTTGGTGTCCACTCACTGGGCGGGCAGAAGACTGCAACGGGCCAGGCAGGCTTGTTCTCCTCAACCCAGTGATTGACGGCAAATTCGAGGTACTTTTTGGACGCCATATACCAGATGTGAGGCGCCATTTCGCTAGAGTTTCCGGGACCGCACAAGAAAGCAAGACAGAGAAGGCGAATGAGCTCAGCTGTAACCTATTGCACCAGGGTCCTCTTTCATGGCTACTCATTTGTGCAGTACCGGCTCCGGCTGACATTCGTCTTCAGAGCTCAGTCTGATAGGGTGTTGTGGTGGGAGATGATGGAGTACAGCATACATCAGTGTATCCGAGAACACCCACAACTTACTTGGAAGCTGGATCAATCGAGCTACAGAGGTCTTCATCGTATGGGTTCCAGTCGTGCTCGTTGTACACCTTGTTCCACTGCTGATCAACCGGTGCGAGGTTAATCATAGCCCCGAAGGATGACATAACGGTAATTGATTTGATCGCTAAGTGAGGGAGAAATGACGCTTCAGCCCCGATCACCGTCATACGGTTGCGGATTTACACTGCACATGTACAGTACAGTATATGGTGCATCGTAGGCTTTGCAGAAGAAGAAAAGAGTTTCTGGGACTCACACTTGGACTTGTTGGCATGTTCAAGCAGGTTCAGCGTACCAGCGATGGTGGGAGTCTTGAACTCTTCCCAGGTCGGGTTGGACTTTCTGCGGCGGCGAATGCGTGCGAACAGATGTAGATGTGTCAGCTGCTGCACTGTGGGAGTTCCCGGTATGCCAGTCTACTATACACTTCTGCATAGCACAGGTGCGATGAGTCGACGAAGGATCTATGCTTACATGGGGAGGGGCGCGGCGATATGAGCGACCTGAGTGGGGCGATCGTCAACGTCAGTTGGGTCCGCAATCGCTCCTACAGTACCTGATCACTGGGCCAGGTGTACATTTTCATCCGTATGGTACTGCCCTATGCTTACCGCTTGAACATCCTCTAGAAGCTCTCCCAAATCACCACCCAGGTCCGGCACTTCCACAACCCCTACCCTTCCTGCCTTGACATACGGCGCGAGCACATGCTTCTCATCTCCGAGGATCTGCCCAGCGGATTTGGATGATCGAACTGAGCCTTTGATGTCCCATCCTTCGTGGAGGAACTTGATAGCTACGTGCGTGGCGATGTAGCCGTTTAATCCCGTGATAGCGACGATGGGCCTGGGTTGATCGTCTCGAGGAGACTGGTGGCTGGTAGAGGTGGACATGATTGGACTTGCTGCTGCTTTCGTTAGGTACTGTATGTCTTTCTCTTGCAAGAGGCTTTGCCCGTCTAGTGTTGGACCGAGACCGAGAAATCCTTTTATCCCAATACTGTTCAGTCCCGTCAGAGGTGGGCTGAGAAGGAACTCCTCAAACTGCCCGACCATTCGCTTATAAACCTTACCAAGCGCTGCTAAATGGCTGTCAAGGCGATCTGTGATTTGGGACACAGCACGACTGTTGATTGCGATCCCTAGCTCAGTATTCGAGGTTATCGTCACTTCCATCCAAATTCCGAGATCATGAGTCCCCCGATGGCATATGGCATCGTCGTACTGTACACCATGCCAAGCAAGTACTGAAGCGAGAAGCGAGCGGCATCGACTTAAGCAATGCTCTCGACGGGCTCTCGGCTCGTGTTGACGGTACTCGTACACGAGTACTACTCTTAGCTATGTGCTGTACGGTCGGCACCGACGGCGTTGTGTTAGCGACTAGTCCACATCGTGAGAGAGCTTAGACAATCTTACCCACGACTAAGTAGGGTTCTTGACCATGTACAGTAGGGTTCTTCTGCACTAGAGTATCCTTCTCAAGCTTATTCCTCCCTGTCCTGTATACAGCATGTTTCGCAATAAAGGATCAACGAAACCAACACTCTACGAGCACGTCATACTCGTTTCTCGCTTTCGCTGACCTTAGCCGCCGGCCTGTCATTTGGCTTCATCGACTAAATATCTGACCCCAAGTCCGAGTCCGACGGGCATTACCCCGCCCTCTTCTCCGTCGGCGATACAGTAGTATAGCTGACCCCAAACACTGCTGGGCGTCCTGCGCCTATAGTCTCATGGCGAGAAGCACATACATACATACTTGAAATTTCCACCGTGACACAATACAGGTGGGTCCCGCGTTGCATACATAGGATCCGCCGTCTGTCCAATGCAATATAACAATAGCTCATACGATTCAACATCATCCCGTCGCCATCCGTATGATAGTGACCAGTACAGGTCCACCAGGTGTCGCTGTATAATCGTCACATCGTGCAGCTGAAATAGGCCATGATGTTCCATCACCTTATTGCGAAGGACGATCAATGGGACTGAGCAGCTGGAAGCTGGAGGCACATAGTGAGATACAGTATCATCGGACGGACGTGTATATGCGGGTATATATGGATGTGTGTCTGCTTAGTATGAGAGAATATATGCGAAAAGAGGAACGGCAGTGGTCAAGGTGAGGAAGAATTCTATATACAACGATCTTGGTCTTGATCTTGGTGTTCTAAACGCCGTTATATTGCTCCTTCCTCTTGAATTGCTGGTTGCTGGTCTATGTCTATGTCTGTGCCTATGTCGCCGATACGAACAGAGTTCCAACGATCCTCCTCTTACTCCCTCAATACCTCCTGGCCATCACCGCCCCGTTCCAAATCCCGTTCCGCGGATCGATCTCTTCCGCTCACAGGAGACCTTTTGTTCGACTTGGCCGAGACGGCCGAGACGCTCGCGACCTCTGACGGTGAAGGTGGGGGGATGTGGAACCGGGCATACAATGGGTCGGAGGGATCGGTGTGAGGGTGGAGCTGCACCTTGCCCTGGAAGAGCTCGGCGGTCGATCGAGAAGGGTCGGCTCCGGCTGGGTTGGCCAGGGAAGCGTTGCCTGCTTGGGCGACCCAGTGTGCACCGGCACTAGTGAGAGGTAACCGACGGATGTCAGTAAAAACCTAATTCGTATCCGACTTAAAGTTCTTCAAGACGACTCACCCAACAGTACCAGCGATCAAAGTAGGTACCATAGTCAACAGCGAAGGCCTGTGGAAACAAAAAAAAGATCAGTAATCAACATACCTAGGAGACTCCAGGATCCGGACAGTAGCACTCACAATTGGATATCAGCTTCCTTGAGCTGAGCGGATCTGCTCTTGGCAACAATGGAGCTTGCTCTCAGACGACCACCTCGGATGTTAGCGTAGGTGGCGAGGTTGTCCTTGACCTTGCTGAGAGCGGGATTGTACTGGAACTTCTCATCCTCGATCTCAGGAGCGACGTCGGGCAACTTGTTGGGGTCGGCGTAGATACGAAGCTTGATGAGCATCCGTTCGAAAGGCTCGGTAGGCATGAGTCGGACCAGAGCACCGAGAGGAATGGCGAGGAAACCGATGACCAGAGAAATTCCCCAGTCTCGACCGCCCAATCGGACAACCTGGAAAGCGGCACCACCGACTTCGATAATAAGGATCTGGCCGCCAACCACTGCGAAGAGAGTGCATCAGGATAGTCAGTAAGGTTGTAACACCTATACAAGGGATCAAGCACCACTCACTGATAGCGAAGATGACCATGAAATAGTAGTTCCTGAAGAAGCCTTCGAGAACGTTGAACTTTCGGTCCAATCGTCGACAGTTGAGCTGGTTGACTATATTACACAACGTAATCAGCATGCAATCACTTGGTTTTGCACCGAGGGACTCTCAGACTCACAAATCTGACAGAAGACGAAACAGTTGAAGACTAAGGCCTTGAGCTCCGAGTTGTTCTGGTCCGAGTGATCGAGACCCAGGATTCTGAGGCCGACGAAGTGAAGGACAAGGCAGACAACGATCTGGTATAGCGCCTGAACAAGGATCATCTTGAACATCTCGACGGTGATTAGAGGTGCGTTCTTCCTGTCTGGCTTTCGGTCGAGAGATGACATGGTGGCGGGATCAGTGGCAAGAGCAAGAGCGGCGAAGGTGTCCATAATCAGGTTGACCCAAAGCAGTTGAACGGCACTGAGGACGGACTCCTCCTCCTCGGACGCAACAGCAGAGACAAAAGTGATTACGACAGCAGTGATGTTGACCCTGTATAGAATGTTGTGTGAGCCCGGAATATGTAACACAAAGGTCGGATGCGGGAACTCACGATATCTGGAACTGGAGGAACTTCTTGACCGAGTCGTTGACGCATCGACCCCACATGATGGCAAGCACGATGTTCCTGAACGAGTCGTCCATGAGGATGATATCAGAAGCTTCCTTAGCGACCTCAGTACCGCTATACGGGGAGGAAGTCAGCTCATGAGTCGCTCAAACGCGAGCAGAAAGTGCGTTACTCACGCAATACCCATAGCGAAACCAACGTTGGCAAGCTTGAGAGCAGGACCGTCGTTCGTACCATCACCAGTGACACCAACGACTTCGCCCATACCCTTAAGGGTGTGAACAAGTAATCGCTTGTCTTCGGGAGATGATCGAGCGAGAATTTGCAAACGGGGGACAATCTCGAGTCTTTCAGCGTCAGAGAGCTATAAGGAGCAAGTAAGCACCCTAGCTCATAAGAAGCCATTGTTTTCGCCCAACATACCTTTCGGAATACAGGGCCTTCCATGATCAGACCACCAGGAGTGAAAATGCCACACTGATTGGCGATAGACCTGATGTAACCGTGATCAGCATATGCCATTCCGCTGAGCATCCATTCGAAACGCATCCAGCAGAAAACTCACCTGGCAGTCAAAACATTGTCACCGGTACACATCTTGACAGCTACACCGGCATGCTGACACTTCTCGACAGCATCTCGTACACCAGGTCGCAGAGGATCCTCGATACCGGTAACAGCGATTAAAGTGAGTTCCTTTGCGATAGCTTCAAAGGGGACTTCATCCGACGCGTTCTTCTCGGTACCGACGGGTGGCCATGACTCAAAGTCTCGGTAGCAGAGAGCGATAGTTCGAAGACTCTGGTTGGCGTAGAAGATGATGGTCTTCAGGATGTTGTTCATGGAGTCTTCGGTGAAGGGAATAGCTTCCAGTCCCACGTCGTGCGACTGATCCTTCGAGACGACGACATGGGTTGTACAGTTCTTGGTGAGAACCTCTGAAGCACCCTTGATGTACAGTCGGTATTTGTTGCCGATTTTGACCACAACACCCATAGCCTTGAGCTCAGAGCTGAACGGAATCATCTGGACGACGGGGTAAAGCTCTCGAGTCTTTCGCCAATTGGCCCAATTGGAATTTTGAGCAAACTTGAGAAGCGCAGTCTCGGTCTTGCTGCCGACGAACGCGAGGTTTCCCTCTTCGTCCTTATCCTCGAAAGCGGTGGAGTTGATACAGATGGCTTCGTTGAAGAGAGCTTGCAATTCGGGTGAAGCATAAGTGTTGATGTCGTCCATGTCGAAGGCAAAGTCGTCTCGTACCTGCTCGCCCTCAACATCGTTTGCGTTGGACCGAGCAGAATTCTCTTCAAGCCTTTGGACGAACTTGCCGTGAACACCGAGGGAGCCGGCAACGACCGTCATCTCATTTTGAGTGAGTGTACCTGGTAGCACGATATCTGCTTAGCAAGATATGCCTCGCCGGCTGAACGCGAAGACTCACCAGTCTTGTCGGTACAAACGACAGTAGCGTTCGCCATGGTTTCACAAGAGCCCAAAACCCTGACAAGCAAGTTCTGTTTAGTCATTCGCTTCGTGGCGAAAGCGAGCGCAAGCGTGACCGCGAGCGGCAAACCTTCGGGAACGGCAACGACAACCAAAGTGACCGAGATAATGAGAATCTGGATGAAAGACTGAGCTTTGTCGTTCGCAGACCTGTCTGAGTGAGTCTTGAGCTGAACGAAGAAACGGATCATCAAGGCGGTGAAGAGAGTGAGACCGGCGGCGGAACCAAGTTTGGCGATAAGCTCGGCAAGCTTGTTCAATTTGAGCTGCAGAGGAGTGTTCTCCGCATCACCTCGCATAGCTTAAGAAGTCGAAGGTTAGCACATGTTGCGCAATGCAGTGTCCCAAATGACTCACCCATCATAATTCGACCGTTGAAACTGTTGGTACCGACGGAAATGACAACGTATTCACCGACACCTTCGAGGACCTTAGCACCAGAGATGAGGAAACAATCCTTCTTGAGCTTGTCACCAGGCCCGGCGGAATTGCGTTCTTCAATGCACTCCTCGTAAGGGAACTTTTTGATTGCGTCGGATTCACCGGTAGCACCTGACTCGTCACATCGTACATTATGACCTCGGAGGAAGACACCGTCGACGGGCAAGATTTCTCCAGGTTCGAGAAGACAGATATCACCGACGACGATTTCCTTCGTGTTAATGACCATTTCGTTGCCGCCTCGGATAACCTTGACGGTACGGTCTTCACGTTGAGCGTTGAGTTTCTTGAATTGACGTTCTTTCTGCCAGTCATTGACGGAACCGACCAAAACGACGATGAGAACCGCGACAACGATAGCAACACCTTCGACCCAATCTACCTGCGGCTCTTTACATCCGACTGGGGCAGGACAATCGTCGTTGAAGATGACCTCGGGCTCGGTACCGAGATCCTGGTAGAGACCGAGGGCGAGAGAGACGACGGCGGCGACGGACAACAAGATCTACATTGCAATATAACATCAATTTTAGCGTTCAGATGACCTCTGCAAGGATAGGATCTTGAGCTATAGCGATCAAAAATACTCACCAAGACCTTGTCTTTGAAGGCAATCCACATGAGCTGGAGCAAACTCTTGCTCTTTCGCTCAGGAAGTGTGTTCCGACCGTAAATATTCCGTCGGTCGTCCATCGAAGCTTTCCATTGAGGACCATTGCCACGGGGCATCTCTGAAGAGCTTCGCGGTGCGCCTGTCTCATGTGGACCCTCATTGAGACCGGCGTCCAACCCTCGCTTGCCGTCTACGCCCAGACCGTCCAATAAGCCCTCGACACCACCGATCCTTTCCAGATCGTCGAGGGACTTAGGGTCAACGAGCATAGCGAGGAGGGAGGGTTTCTCTCGGAAAGGAGTGGGGTCGGTCGTGTCCTTCTCGGGATCAAGGTGAGCTGGTCGGACATCCTCTTTCTCCTCCTTGTCCTTTTTGCTCTTCTTCTTCTCTTTCTTGTCTTCCGAAGCCGTCTGAGCAGTTGTACCGGTGGCGATCTGGCTCAGAGCGTACTTCTCCTTCTCCCCGTTCCCATTCCTGGTCGAGGCCGAATGGCCTTCGTCCGTGCCTACGTCCGTTGACCACGTGCCCACTGACCATCCCCTGTTGTGGCGAGATGGCTCATGCTCGCCGACAACCTTGAGTGTTTCCATGCCAGAGTCAGCATTAGGGTTGTTGTTTCGGAGAGCGAGCGAGGTTTGTTGCACGGGAGAGACGGGAGTGGCAACTTCGTCTGAGAAGTGAACAGACGAGTTGGTCAAGGTCGGTGAGGGCGGTGTGAGACCGGACGACCATGAAGGTGAAGGAGAGTAACCGTTTTGATTGGGTTGCAAACGAGCGTCTGAGGGCGAGAGATGTGAGGGATCCGTTATGGGCACACTGCCACTTCGGTTTCTTGGGGGAGTCGAGATCTGAGGAGCGGTCTCCGACGGTGTGGGGGCGTCAAAATCAATGGGTGGAGCTAAGGCAGGAGGCGTTTGTTGATGTGTCTCGTGTTCATCGCCATGGTTGTTGAAATTTGAGGTGGAGTTGGAATCCAGGTCTGTGGTGATGATAAGTGGAGGCACGGGCGGCGACATCTGGGGCAGATGAGGGCGAGGGTGTGGCGGCGAATGAGAAGAGGTGTGACAAGGATGATCTAGCCTATATATGTCTGGCCGAACGGGATGATAGGCGATTGGAGTTGATCAATGGAGGTGGCAAAGTGCACCGCTATGTCCAAGCGAAGCTGGCCAACAAGCGAGCGATTATCTCCTTCGCCGTCCGATGGCTGTCTGCCGATGTATGACCGAGGTAGCTTGTTGAGCCTCGTAATGGCAAGTGGCGGAGATGAAGTTGAGTGATGGAGTCGTGGAAGATGAGCTGGATAAAGAAGTGTCCTTTCGGTTGATGGCGGTGCTGTTTATGAAAAGGAGCGAAAGAGTGGCCGGTTCTTGTAGATGTTATGTGTAGGGTTGACTTGATGGGCTGCTTCCGAATCGGGTCGGGACAGCACAGGACGCAAGGCGTTATCTACCTATGCTTGGCGAAAGTGAAGATGTGGGTGATATGATAGGAGGGAGAGAGATCGAATGAGCGAATTATGGTTAGCGCAAGAGGAAGGATGATATCGTTACATGGACATGAGGGAATGGTATGGCATGGGAATGGAATGGTTGATAGGAGAGCAACGAGTGATGACTGAATGGGATGTAATGCGCACCTAGCTAGAACTGTGAACTGTTTTGAATGGCGTCCCATTGATTGATCGATGCATTCGCTCATTCATTCATTCAATTCGAATTCGATTTACACCGACACGCCGCTATACCACCACTTTTAGCCGCTTTGACTGTCGTTCCAGATCCAAGCTCGAGTTGTTACGATGATACCGTACAACCAGACAGGCGCCAAGACATTCATCCGCTGTTTCCCTTGCGAGAACTTGCCCTTCCTTGCCTTCCGGAAGATCCGCGATCCGTGTAGGTTACTTGACGCGTGTTTTGCGCGATTTGACGTGAGGGGTCTGCGTTCAATGATGCAAGGAGGTGGAAGGGGCGATGTAGTATGTACCACTGAAAGTGAACGATCGCAGTCGAGTGGTAGCAAGTAGCAAAACCCCACACAACTCCAGGTCGATCGGAACACTCCTTTTTTCTCCCGTCAGGTCTGGTTGAACGATATGATATGATATGATATGTTAATATGATATGCCAAAGAAGCCCTATGACGATTTGTTTGTGTGCGACCTTCCTGACATGGAACTTTGAGGGGTTTTTCTCATTCGATTGTTCTTTAACGGGTTGGTCGTCTTTGTCTTGGCATTGGCATGCAGTTGATGACCGTGGAGTGAGCGTGTTGGAACGTAACGTCTGCGGTTACGGTTGCGGCTGCGTGCAAATGCCTGCAGCATATGATGGATGAGATGGTACGGTGTACGGATGCATACAAGGAAGATCCCGCCAGCCAACAACAGCGACTGCACATAGAATATCGTTTACAGGAAATCGCCTTAAGCAGCAACTCGACACTACACAGAGGTCGATCATTCAACTTAGGTATACATGTATGCCAAGAGAATTCGCCTGTTCCTATAATTGGTTCCGCCCGTTCCGTTTCATCTTCAGCCAAGGCAAAGGCGGTGCTTGGGAAATTAAAATGAATCCCAGCCAATCGCATGACGAGTAGTCATCGATAAAAAAAAAAATCGCGCATTAAATGAACCCCTGAACACGCGCATGCACGCGAACCATGAACCATATGAACACGCGCAAGTGACGTGACAACATGAAAAGTGAGCAGTTTGTCACGTTTACACAACTGCCCCACGAGGTGTCATGGCGGCCATAGCCGAAGACTCTTCTTGGTTTAGACCCGGATATAGATGGGCGTGGTGCACACCCGGCGACAAAGCGTCGGCGGAGGGGGAAGTCTCTTGTAGACTTGACAAGCATGCATGCATGCATGCATGCATTGAATTCCATGCCAGTCGCAGGCCAATCCCAGTGATCTACCTCTCTGACTGTCTTATGTCAAGCCCTCCCGAAAATTGCTCGACCTCCTCATCTCAAAGATCTGTCCTCCACAGGCGGTAACTCCACATCGTCCCCTTCGCCCCTCGGGCGCGGCTGGTAAATCACCTGCATGAGCGAGGGAAGAACCTCTTCGCCTACGCCGGCATGGGTTGCAGCCAGGTTTTTACTCGAACTCGAAGTTCTGGCCCTTGCTCTCGGTTCGACAGTGGGCAGGGGCGGTATACCCGCTCGAGTGGCGGGCACGGGACCTAGAGAGGTCGATTCTGAGTACCCTGATCCCGATAGAATGGTCTTATGAGTCTGACTCGACGGCCCCGGCCCCGGCGCCGGTCCTGATGATCGGCTGAGCTCAGCAGGTCCTTTTACCAGAAGAGGATGCGCCGACGCCGTGAGCCTTGTCTGCGGACGCCCAGCTGAGTCCGATACAGTCGCTTTCGCGCGAGGAGGCTTATCAAGCGGTGTATCGTGAGCAGGTCTGGACAGACCGATCTCTCTCGACGTCCAAATGACTTCGTCCGGGACCCAATTGGGTGGCTTTTGCGGTATGACGTACGGGTACGGCGTAGCGGGTTTGGCGATCTTGTACTTGCCCTTGTTGCCTTTATCGGCGTTGTGTGTCTGCGCCGAATTGGGATGTTTAGTACCGGCAGCGGCATCGGCACTAGGAGCTGATGGAGGAGTAAAGACATGTATCCCCGCTGAGCTAGTGGCTGAAGGAGGGGTGATACCTCGACTACGTTCCCCTGAGGCTCCACTCAAAGTGCCAGGGTATGATCGTTTTGAGCGTTGCTGCTCGCTGGCGAAATAGTCGCCAGACGCTGATTTTGTCGGACTAGGATAAGGGTACGAGGAAGATCGTGAACGGGTATTGACAAGGTTTGTGTCATTGGTCCCAACGGGTGTCTTGACGCTGGTGGCCGAGCCGGATGAACCTGCAGGTCGGGCGGGATTCTGTCCGGGACGTTTGATCTTGCGAGCTGTTTTCCCGGATAGCTGTGGAGCAATAGGGCATGAAGAAACCCGCGATGTCAATGATCTGCTTGTTGCCTTGACGAAATTCGAATATAATCTTGCCCTCGTCCTCCGAGTCACAAGTGGGGCGAGGTCAAGTGGTACCAAGAAGCACTCGTGCTGGTAGAAGAAGTGTGAGCGGACTTCTCTTACTCACATCGTCATTGACTGTCCAGTATCCTCCCTTTCCACCATTCCCTTCGTGAGTGGGTCGCTCGATGTTGACGAAGCAATCGTTAAGTGACAGATTGTGACGAATTGAGTTCTGCAGGGAGAGGTTCATACAGGTTTTTGGACAAGCGAAAACAGGACACGTCAGTCATCTCGAGCATCGGATCCGCTGGACCACTGTACAGCGTTGATGACAAATGCCAAACTGACTTTCCAGGTAGCCCCTGCCGTCGCATGCCATGGCCACCTCTCTTCGATCGCTTGGTATATCTGGAAACATCACCACCCGAGGTGGGATGACCTTCAGTTAGCCGTTCGGCTACACAGCACCACCCCCGATACGGCCGCAATGCGACGTGGTGGAGAAGAGGGCATAAACTGACCTGAGCCAATGTCATCATTCGCTTGGGTGAGGCGGCTATAACTAGCCTTATCGCTTGGACGTGGGTGATATCGGGTTTGTAAGCTGCAGTCCAGACAACGCATGTAATTTAGCTCAAAACAATCGAATGACTGCCTTCTCGGCTGATCAACAGCGGAGACCAGTGTTCGCGCAGCCCAAGTTGGGGAGGAACTGATAGACAACAGGCGTAGGCTACTCACGATCTCCCATTTGATCATACGCAAACCCGAGCAGCTCGCCCATACCCTTCGGAAGCCCGCCCGACTCTTCCCACTTCTTCCAACAAGCCTGAGCAATAGAAATCGCTTGATTCCATTCTCTCCGTCCGCCGTCTGCTGCTGCTTCTCTTCCTCCCCCTGCCACTTCGCCCTGTCTGTTGTTGCTACCTCGGATGACTTCCTCGTTCGCTAGTGACTCCATCCTGTATCTCGTCAGATCGGCTCGGGTGATTGTGAACTGTTTACCCTCATTCAAGGTGCCTATGAAGGACGAAGATATCCCTAGCGTCTTGACCACCTCGTCCTCCGGCATACTGACCGTCAATGGCTTCAATCCCAGATGGATGTCCGGCACGCCCAGGCCTGGGGGGATGAAATTTCCGCTGGACGTGGTTTCGTTCAACGGGGGCCGGATATTCGATCGCCAGAAGATCCCTCCTGATTTTATGCGTGGTTTAGCCGGGTGCAGAAGGTCTCTGTCTACATATATTCGCCCAGCACTGCTGGAGCTACCTCCTCTTCGGTGCTGGCTAGCCGTGGAGGCCGGTGTAGGTGAAGACGATGAGGGGTGTGGAACAGCATGACGAATGAGAGCGGCCGAAGGCGAGGGCGGTGTGGTGGGTGGGGAAGGCTGACTGGACTGAGAGGAGGTCCTGCGGGCTCCTTCCTGGGCGATGGTATTCCCATGAAGGGTTGACTCCTCGGCAGACAGTCGAGGCCGCTTGGACTGCCTATCATTTTCATTTGCCAGGTCAGGATGACCATCAACATTTGCCAGACTCCGCACCTCCTTGTCGTCTTGGCTTTTCCGCCGCCTTTCAGGCCTAGTCGTGCATTGTGATCGAGCACAACCACTACTTTGACTGCCATTCCGTCTCGGTACCCGCGTCCGCGGTAGATGATGATCATCAGCCGTCGTGGTTCCCTCGTCAAACGCATCTCCCTCAGCCTCGTCGTCATCATCTTCTTCTTCGCAAGGCAGTTCGTCCTCGTCCTCCCCTTCCCATTCTACTTCGGGGGTAATAGGCGGTCTGTTGATCGACGTTGATCGCGATAGCGGACCTTCTGGTACTGGTGGTGTAGGGGTTGGCGTGGAGGTTTGGGACATATCCCGATGCGTTAAGGACGATTCGAGGCGATCTCAAGATGTTTTGCAGGTATCGATTCTTTCAGGTGGTTTTCAGGAGAATGGAGTTGTCTTCACAGTAGAAGGGTTATGGAGATGGAGATGGGAGCGTTAGTCTAGAGGTGGTAGCGATAGCATTTCATAGAAGGGAAGAGCAAATTTGTATGCCGTTGTGCAGTTGACAATGCGAATCTCGATGGTGCAGTACTGACAGGGGGTGGTATCGCTTCGTAAGCCTAGAGTCACAGTCCACGTCAACCAGCGTCAGCGACTGGGAACTTGCGACTTGTATGCACACCAGTATTTGTAGACTGAAGCGCCGATAGCTGAAGAACAATAGATCATTCGTCCAAAAAGAAGGTCGCGATGGACGAGCGTATGGAAACGAAAGGAAAATGATATGTTGGAAATGCCGATGATCGAACCACCAGCAAGGTCAGCCACAGGGAGAGAGCACCCGATGTGAAGCCAGACAGCGCATCAACAACAGTTAGTATGCCCCGGAATGCATGTTATGAGAATATCTTTCTTCATTCCGAATTGAATGAAAATGACGTCTTGAATTCTCAGATCACCCACCCACCGAAAGACTGGCCCCCATCCATGAATTTACGGTTCAGACGAGCTAAGCGCGGATCTTAAACAGTTCAAGAGAAAATTTGTCTTCCGCCTCGTTCTGCGATGCCACTTACAATACTTCTTAGGAACCAACGCTCTCGAGCCAAAGGCCAAAGCCAAGTGAAAGGGGGAAAGGAGGGGAATCAAGCACACACGCCCTTTGGGTGTACTGGTATGCCCTATCCCCTAGCGTAGTGCCCCTCGATACATTCACCAGCCCGAGCGAGATGATGTGGTAAGACGAAACAAAACTCGGGTGAAGGTTCTTTTCTGGTCCTTTTGATGCTACTTCTTCCCCTTGATCAAGGATCACACACACAGAGACACACACATAGAGATACCTATACACACAACGTCCGTTAACTGTACACTAGTCACGGGACAAACCGAGGGAAGCGACCGAGGTGTTGATGTGATGTTGTTTGTTTGTTTGTTTGTTTGTTTGTTTGTTTGTTCGATCGTCGTCAACGAGACGTACGGGACCGTTCCGTTCCGGGGTCGAAGGTCGGGGTATCAGTGGAATCTTGCGGCTTCAATAAACAGCCCAAGCTTGTAACGCACTACCCTGATATTTCC